>OW569403.1:101111319-101118819 GCA_937654795.1 Cistogaster globosa | reverse complement strand
TAATAATAATAATAATAATAATAATAATAATAATAAAAATAATGATAATAATAATAATAAAAATAATGATAATAATAATAATAATAAAAATAATGATAATAATAATAACAAAAATAATAATAATAATAATAATAATAATAATAATAATAATAATAATAATAATGATAATAATAATAATAAAAATAATGATAATAATAAAAATAATGATAATAATAATAAAAATATTGATAATAATAATAATAATAATAATAATAATAATAATAATATTAATAATAATAAAATAATAATAATAAAAATAATTATAATAAAAATAATGATAATAATGATAATAATAATAAAAATAATGATAATAATAAAAATAATGATAATAATAATAAAAATAATGATAATAATAATAAAATTAATGATAATAATAATAATAATAATAAAAATAATGATAATAATAATAATAATAATAATAATAATAATAATAATAATAATAATAATAAAAATAATGATAATAATAAAAATGATAATAATAATAATAATAATAATAATAATAATAATAATAATAATAATAATAATAATAATGATAATAATAATAATAAAAATAATGTTAATAATAAAAATAATGATAATAATAATAATAAAAATAATGATAATAATAATAAAAATAATGATAATAATAAATAAATTAATGATAATAATAATAATAAAAATAATGATAATAATAATAAAAATAACGATAATAATAATAATAATAATAATAATAATAATAATAATAATAATAATAATAATAATAATAAAAATAATGATAATAAAAATAATGATAATAATAATAAAAATAATGATAATAATAATAATAAAAATAATGATAATAATAATAATAAAAGTAATGATAATAATAATAATAAAAATAATGATAATAATAATAAAAATAATGATAATAATAAAATTAATAATAATAATAATGATAATAATAATAACAAAAATAATAATAATAATAATAATAATAATAATAATAATAATAATAATAATAATAATAATAATGATAATAATAATAATAAAAATAATGATAATAATAATAATAATAAAAATAATGATAATAATAATAACAAAAATAATAATAATAATAATAATAATAATAATAATAATAATAATAATAATAATAATAAAAATAATGATAATAATAAAAATAATGATAATAATAATAAAAATATTGATAATAATAATAATAATAATATTAATAATAATAAAATAATAATAATAAAAATAATTATAATAAAAATAATGATAATAATGATAATAATAATAAAAATAATGATAATAATAAAAATAATGATAATAATAATAATAATAATAATAATAAAAATAATGATAATAATAATAATAATAATAATAATAATAATAATAATAAAAATAATGATAATAATAATAAAAAGAATGATAATAATAATAAAAATAATGATAATAATAATATAAAAATAATGATAATAATAATAATAAAAATAATGATAATAATAATAAAAATAATGATAATAATAATAAAAATAATGATAATAATAAAATTAATGATAATAATAATAATAATAATAATAATAATAATAATAATAATAAAAATAATGATAATAATAATAATAAAAATAATGATAATAATAATAATAATAATAATAATAATAATAATAATAATAATAATAATAATAATAAAAATAATGAAATTAATAATAAAAATAATAATAATAATAATAATAAAAATAATGAAATTAATAATAAAAATAATGATAATAATAATAAAAATAATGTTAATAATAATAATAAAAATAATGATAATAATAATAATAAAAATAATGATAATAATAATAATAAAAATAATGATAATAATAATAAAAATAATTATAATAAAAATAATTGTTGGGTGAATGACGCAATGTTGAAGTCCAGAAATTGTTTAAATAAAATACGTATCGTGTAAATTCAAGATTAGATTTATTCAGTAAACTGTATAACAATTATTGTCTACTTTGACCACACGTTTTCGACCAAAAAAAAAAATGGTTAGTCTATACATATTCTTAGCGCCAAAGTATGACAAGAGAAAAAACATAGAATAAATACAAGGTTGTTTATATTTTTGTGTTGATTACATTTGGGTTGAATAGGGTTGCAAGAGGTTTACAACAGTCTCCCCCTCAAGCCAAATGCATTACAAAAAAAATTTAATACAAAGATTTATTACAATTCAATATTTAAAAGTTTACATCCATTGATGTGTTTTTGTTTGTTTAAAACTTTGGTAAGAATATCAGCTGCGTTTTCATCAGAAGTCACGTACTTTACATCAATTTCATTTTCCTCGCATTGGTTTCTAATATAGTGAAAACGGATATCAATGTGTTTACTCTTCTTCTGAACTGCTGCATTTTTTACCATGAAGGTAGCTCCTTGGTTGTCGCAAAATATAGTGGTGGGTTTTTGGATGTACTGTTCAAAATTTAGCTCTTTCAGCAGGCATCGAATGAAAGCAACTTCTTTGGCTCCTTGGCATACAGCGATGTATTCAGCCTCCATTGTGCTGAGAGCCACAACTGGTTGTTTCCGAGACTCCCAAGCTATAGGACCACCCGCTTTAAATACAACATACCCAGAATACGATTTTCTGTCATATGTGTCTGTGCCCCAGTCAGAGTCTGTGAAACATACAAATTTTTGAATATTAGATGAAAATTTTATTTTACCATCAGGGTGTTTTTTCAAATATCTAAGTACGTATTTTGCCGCTTGAAAATGTTCGCTATGTGGATGTGAGTTAAACTGCGACAATTTAGAAACAATGTGTATCAGATCAGGCCTAGAAATAACTGCAAGATACATTAAAGCCCCGATGAGACTTTGATAACTTGTTGGATCAATATCTTCGCAATTTTCTGTGCATTTCTTTAATATTGTCCCATTTGCCCAAGGTGTAGCTGCTGGTTTACATTCTAACATATTCCAATTTTTTAAAATTTCTTGAGCATATTTATTTTGGTGTAACGTAATGTCTCCTCTTAGTCCATCACGATGTATTTCCATTCCGAGATAGAATGATATTGGACCCTTATCAACTGCTTCAACATGTTTATTTAAATGCGTTACTATTTCCTTCATTTGAGATTCATTAGAGCATGCTACAAGCATGTCGTCAACGTACAACGCGATTATGGATGTATTTTCATCCCTTTTTACATAAACACAAGTATCAGCCTGGCATCTTGAAAACCCGATTTCTAATAGAATATCATTAATTTTTTTATTCCATTCCCTGCCGGCTTGTTTAAGGCCATACAATGCTTTTTGCAGTTTACAAACTTTATTCGGGTTATTTTTGTCTTCAAACATAGGCGGTTGAAACATGTAAACATCTTCGTCTAAATTTCCATTCAGATACGCTGCCACAATGTCAATGTGGTTAACAAGCAATTTGTGCCTTGCAGCTAAAGCAAGTAGTAGTCTTACGGTAGAATGGCGTACCACAGGCGCAAACGTTTCTTTAAAATCAACTTGATATTTTTGGGAGCAACCCTGTGCCACCAGTCTTGACTTATATTTCTCAATTGTGCCGATTGGGTTATATTTTAAAGCAAAAACTCATTTGCAACCTATTATATTTTTACCAATAGGTTTGTCAACCAACACCCAAGTTTTATTTTTCATAAGACTTTCATATTCTAAACGCATAGCTTTCAACCACTTACCCGAATCTTCACCTTTCAACGCCTCTGCCACGGTGTTCGGATTTTCAACAATGGAGTTCAACATTTCATAACCATTTTCAGTGCAATAAATTTTTCTCGGTCGTCCCTTACTACCAGCTCTTAAAACTTTAGGTCTGCCACGTTTTCTCTTATTTTGTAATATTGGAGTTTCACCTAATTCACTCTCACTGATTTCTATGCTTTCCCCTTCGCTTCCAGCATCTTCAATAACATCTTCATTGTAAACATCGACTTGTTGTAAATCACCAGTATTTTCCTGTTTTAAATCATCAGCATTTTGATTTGTATTCTCATTATCATTTTTTTGCTCATAATCGCTTTTAACTAGATTCATATTGCTTTCATCCAAATTTTTAAAAAGTTCAACATCAACAGTTTTATTTTTCAAATCTGAAGTTTTTTCAAATGATTGCTCAAAAAATATAACGTCACGCGCCACAGTTATCTGCCTTGTAGAAACATTATACAGACGATACGCTTTTGTATGATGCTGATACCCCACAAACTTCATTTTTGTGCCTTTGGGAAGAAACTTTCCTCCTTTACATTTTGGTCCTTTATTAAGTACAACAGCGTCACAACCAAATGTTTTAAAATGTGTTACGCTAGGCTTTTTGCCACACCATTTTTCGTAGGGGGTAATTTCACCCAATACTTTTGTTGGTGCCCGATTTCGGAGGTACGTTGCTGTATTAATTGCTTCGCCCCATAAACTTTTTGGTAGACTCGATGAATTTAATAAACATCTACCCATCTCCACTAACGTCCGGTTTGCACGTTCAGCAATACCGTTTTGCTGCGGTGAGTATGTTACTGTCGTTTGGTGGATAATGCCCTTTTCCGAGAAATAATTGTGGAAGTTTGTGTTCTTAAATTCCTTACCGTTGTCGCTTCGTACGATTTTTATTTGGCGGCCAGTCTGCTTCTCCGCAGTCGCAGAAAAATGTGTGAATGCTTTAAATGCATCACTTTTCTGTTTTAAAAAATACGTAAAAATATAGCGCGAATAATCATCGATAAAAGTGATAAAGTATGAGGCCCCTCCCACCGATCTAACACCGATTGGACCACACAAATCCATATGAACCAATTCTAAAATATTACTCGTTTGTATGTTTGCATACGTTTTATATGGCGATGCAGATATTTTGTTTTCAGCACAAATAAAACACTCTATTGATTTTGGGATCTTTATGTCTAGCCCTCTCACCATGTTTTTATTTTTTAATTTGTTTAAATCGCCTAAATTTATGTGGCCAAATCTTTCATGCCACTTTTTCACAACACTTTCATCCATAGTTCCATTAATTGTTTCAAAACTTTCAATTCTTTCTAAATTTACAATAAACATTTCATCAACTAAGTCAGCTGTAAGTATTGTTTTGTTTTGATCATTATTTTTCATTACTGCCTTACCTTCGGCAAATTTAACAACATGACCAGCTTTGATGATTTTATTTATCGACATAAAATTTGAATGCAGTTTAGGTACATACCAAACATTGTTTAATGTTAATGTAGTAAAGTTTGTTGTTACTTTTATTTTTCCAACACCTTCTGCAAAAATTGCTTCACCAGAAGCCAAAAATATTTTTTGTGTTTTCTCAGTTAATGTTATGAAATATTCTTTGTTATTTGCCATATGCGATGATGCCCCACTATCGAGTATCCACAATTCTCTTAAACTCTGTTTATTCTCTTTTAGTGAACAAGCAAGTTCATCTCTTTCCTCATACGTTTCTCTACATTGAGATCTAATGTGGCCTTTTTTGCCACAACGAAAACATTTAATATAATTATTGGAACTTACATTAGCATCATAATTTTTCTTAACATTCTGGTGAGCAAATTTCTTAGATAAATATTTAACATCATTTCGCTTGTTGGTGCTGTTCTTATACATTTTTTTATTTCTTTTTGTTTCTTTGTGCGAATTCGCCGCGAACACAGTTTCATTTGCATCATTATTTTTGTTGGATTGCCTCATTTCTTCCTCTAATATTTTAGATATAAGCTTGTCATATTTCGGCAAATCATCACGGCTTTCTATTGCCACAACGAAGCTTTCCATTTCTTCAGGCAGGCTACACAATAACAAAATGGATAGCAGATCATCATTTAATTGAATTCCAATTTCCTTTAAACCATCAAGAGTCGAAACAAAATCATTTATTTGTGGTGTAAATTTTTCATGGCAGCTGAACTTAAATCGTACTAACTTCTTAAATAAATTTACCTTGCGTGATGCAGTATCAGCTTTATAAATTGAGTTCAACACATTCCACGCCTCTTTCGAAGTCTTACAGTTTTTAATATATATTAACTGACTTGGTTTGAGAGTCAAGTTGATTGTTGCTAGAGCTTTGGCATCCGCGGCTTTCCATTTATTAGCATCAGCTGCTGGAGGATCCTGCTCAACAGTTTGCCAGAGATCTAAGGTTATCAGGAGACTTTTAACCTGTATACACCAAGTTGAATAATTGTCACCACTAAGCTTTTCTATACCAGATGTAGCAGCTGCCATATTCCTTGTTTTTTTCTTCAACCGGATAAAACAATTAAAACCAAGTACGACACTAATTCGATCTAACCTCAATTTTTTTAAATATCGATAAGCAAACAATTTTCTACTTCTTAGCTCCTGGGCCCATAACCTTTGTTGGGTGAATGACGCAATGTTGAAGTCCAGAAATTGTTTAAATAAAATACGTATCGTGTAAATTCAAGATTAGATTTATTCAGTAAACTGTATAACAATTATTGTCTACTTTGACCACACGTTTTCGACCAAAAAAAAAAATGGTTAGTCTATACATATTCTTAGCGCCAAAGTATGACAAGAGAAAAAACATAGAATAAATACAAGGTTGTTTATATTTTTGTGTTGATTACATTTGGGTTGAATAGGGTTGCAAGAGGTTTACAACAATAATGATAATAATAATAAAAATAATGATAATAATAATAAAAATAATTATAATAATAATAATAAAAATAATTATAATAATGATAATAATAATAATAAAAATAATGATAATAATAATAATGATAATAATAATAAAAAAAATGAGAATAATAATAATAAAAATAATGATAATAATAACAAAAAAATAATGATAATAATAATAAAAATAATGATAATAATAATAATAATAAAAATAATGATAATAATAATAAAAATAATGATAATAATAATAAAAATAATAATAATAATAATAATAATAATAATAATAATAAAAATAATGATAATAATAATAATAAAAATAATGATAATAATAATAATAATAATAATAATAATAATAATAATAATAATAATAATAATAATAATAAAAATAATAATAATAATAATAATAATAATAATAATAATAATAATAATAATAATAATAATAAAAATAATGATAATATTAATAATAAAAATAATGATAATAATAATAATAATAAAAATAATGATAATAATAATAACAAAAATAATAATAATAATAATAATAATAATAATAATAATAATAATAATAATAATAATAATAATAATAATAATAATAATGATAATAATAATAATAAAAATAATGATAATAATAAAAATAATGATAATAATAATAAAAATATTGATAATAATAATAATAATAATAATAATATTAATAATAATAAAATAATAATAATAAAAATAATTATAATAAAAATAATGATAATAATGATAATAATAATAAAAATAATGATAATAATAAAAATAATGATAATAATAATAAAAATAATGATAATAATAATAAAA
>OW569403.1:101093819-101096319 GCA_937654795.1 Cistogaster globosa | reverse complement strand
TAATAATAATAAAAATAATGATAATAATAATAATGATAAAAATAATTATAATAATAATAATAAAAATAATGATATTAATAATAATAAAAATAATGATAATAATAATAAAAATAATGATAATAATAATAATAATAATAAAAATAATATTAATAATAATAAAAATAATAATAATAATAATAATAATAATAATAATAATAATAATAATAATAATAATAATAATAATAATAATAATAATAATAATATAAATAATGATAATAATAATAATAATAATAATAATAACAAAAATGATAATAATAATAATAAAAATAATGATAATAATAATAATAATAAAAATAATGATAAAAATAATAATAAAAATAATGATAATAATAATAAAAATAATGATAATGATAATAATAATAATAAAAATAATGATAATAATAATAATAAAAATAATGCGAAGCTATGAAGTGGCATAACCGTTACGGACATTTGAATGTGTCTAGCTTAAATGAGATAACGCAAAAGAGTTTGGTTAATGGCCTTAATGTGAACTTTCCCAAAGTAATTAACTGTACCACATGCTTAAAATGTAAATGCACAACAAAACCGTTTTCGAGTTCTGAAAATAGAGCAACAGAATTATTGGAAATAATTCATACAGACATTTGTGGTCCAATAAATAAAAATTCATTTGGTGGTGCACGTTATATTTTAACGTTTATTGATGATCGATCTCGATATGTATTCGTTTATTTTTTGAAGAATAAAAGCCAAGCATTGGAAACTTTCAAAGACTTTAAGGCTATGGTAGAATGTCAAACAGGACAGAAAATAAAAATGCTTAGATCTGACAATGGTACGGAGTTTGTTAATAAGGCTTTCGATTATTTTTTGAAATTAAATGGAATTAAGCGACAACTAACTGTACCCCATACACCACAACAAAACGGGGTAGCTGAGCGTTATAATAGGACGTTAGTCGAAATGGCCAGAGCAATGTTACTTTATTTTAACGTTGACGAATCTTTGTGGGCAGAAGCTGTGAACACTGCCGCTTACATTAGAAATAGGTCGCCTACAAAAGCGTTGAATAATTGTACCCCATATGAAGTTTGGTATAATAAAAAACCCAACGTACGTCATTTTAAAACTTTTGGTTGCATAGCAATAGTATTAGACAAAACGCATCATCACAAGTTCCGGCCAAAAGGAAAAGAATGCATCATGGTTGGTTATTCGGAAACATCAAAAGCGTATCGACTATTTGAAAAAACAACAGGCAAGATAATAAGTCGCGATGTTTACTTTATTGAAGATCCATTGATAAAAGATAATAATGAAGAGCTTCAACGTAAGGATAAAAAAGAAATCCTAAGTATAGAAATAAAACATGATGGTGAGCCGCTTGATAAAAATACTGTACAACACGATGATGGAAGCAAAAGTGACAGTGAGTTCGAATCTGCAGAAGAAGAATACCCAAATCCTAATGCTTTAATGGAGGGCTCAGAACTTGTCGGATTTCATACAAAAAATGGGATTCACAATGGACCAGGAAGACCGAAACTAGTGCGAACAGGCCGACCAGGAAGACCGAGAAAGCAGTATAATACTTTAAATTTGATGTGTGGGGACAATATTGCAATTCCTAAAACAGTTAACGAGGCGTTATCATGTGAGTACTCAGAATATTGGCTAAGTGCGATGCAGGAGGAGTATAATGCACTTCTTAAAAATGATACCTGGGAGTTATCGGAGCTACCACATAATCAGAAGGTCGTAGGATGTAAATGGGTTTTTGCATTGAAAAAGAACACGGAAGGCCATATTGAACGTTTTAAGGCTAGATTAGTTGCAAAGGGTTACGCACAAAAATATGGCATAAATTATACAGAAACATTTTCACCTGTTGTGCGATATGAAACAATCAGAATGGTGATTGCCCTTGCAGCAGAATATCAGCTCCATTTACATCAAATAGATGTATCAACGGCGTACTTAAATAGCGAATTAACTGATGAGATATATATGGCGCAACCTGAGCAGTTCGTAGATGCACGATTTCCCGACAAAGTTTTCAAACTAAAGAAAGCGTTATATGGACTTAAGCAGTCTGGCCGACAATGGAACATAAAGTTAGATGAAATATTAAAAGGAATTGGTTTCCATCCCTGTGAAAGTGAGCCCTGTCTATATCGAAAGGGAAATAGTAGTGACATCAATTTAATCGCTGTATATGTGGATGATTTGCTAATCGCATGTTCTGATTTAAATGAAATGAATTTAATTAAATCTAAAATTTCAGAAAGAGTATCCATAGTAGATAAAGGTACCGCAAAACATTTCCTTAGCATTGAAATTGAGAGAGAAGAAGCCACTGGACAAATTACAATTCACCAGAATAAATATATTAGAGAGCTTCTACAAGAACATCGAATGTTAGAGTGCCGTCCAGTCTCTACTCCTTTAGAACCCAAATTTCAAGTTGTATGTCATAATGATAACTGCAAGAAGGTCA
>OW569403.1:101078819-101081319 GCA_937654795.1 Cistogaster globosa | reverse complement strand
AATAATAAAAATAATGATAATAATAATAATAAAAATAATGATAATAATAAAAATAATGATAATAATAATAATAAAAATAATGATAATGATAATAATAAAAACATGATAATAATAATAAAAACAATGATAATAATAATAATAAAAATAATGATAATAATAACAATAAAAATAATGATAATAATAATAAAAATAATGATGATAATAATAATAAAAATAATGATAATAATAATAATAATAATAATAATAATAATAATAATAATAATAAAAATAATGATAATAATAATAATAAAAATAATGATAATAATAATAATAAAAATAATGATAATAATAATAATAAAAATAATGATAATAATAATAATAAGAATAATGATAATAATAACAAAAATAATGATAATAATTATAATAAAAATAATGATAATAATAATAATAATAATAAAAATAATGATAATAATAATAATAAAAATAATGATAATAATAATAATAAAAATAATGATAATAATAATAATAATAATAATAATAATAATAATAATAATAATAATAATAAAAATAAAGATATTAATAATAATAAAAATAATCATAATAATAATAAAAATAATGATAATAATAATAATAAAAATAATGATAATATTAATAATAAAAATAATGATAATAATAATAATAAAAATAATGATAATAATAATAATGATAAAAATAATTATAATAAAAATAATGATAATAATTATAATAAAAATAATGATAATAATAATAATAATAATAATAATAATAATAATAATAATAAAAATAATGATAATAATAATAACAAAAAAAATGATAATAATCATAATAAAAATAATGATAATAATAATAATAATAATAATAATAATAATAATAATAATAATAATAAAAATAATGATAATAATAATAATAAAAATAATGATAATAATAACAATAAAAATAATGATAATAATAATAATAATAATAATAATAATAATAATAATAAAAATAATGACATTAATAATAATAAAAATAATGATAATAATAATAAAAATAATAATAATAATAAAAATAATATTAATAATAAAAATAATAATAATAATAATAATAATAATAATAATAATAATAATAATAATAATAATATAAATAATGATAATAATAATAATAATAATAATAATAATAATAATAATAATAATAATAATAATAATAATAATAATAATAATAAAAATGATAATAATAATAAAAATAATGATAATAATAATAATAATAAAAATAATGATAAAAATAATAATAAAAATAATGATAATAATAATAAAAATAATGATAATAATAATAATAAAAATAATGATAATAATAATAATAAAAATAATGATAATAATAATAAGAAAAATAATGATAATAATAATAATAATAATAATAATAAAAATAATGATAATAATAATAATAATAAAAATAATGATAATAATAATAATAAAAATAATGATAATAATAAAAATAATTATAATAATAATAATAAAAATAATGATAATAATGATAATAATAATAATAAAAATAATGATAATAATAAAAAAATGATAATAATAATAAAAATAATGATAATAATAATAAAATTAATGATAATAATAATAATAAAAATAATTATAATAATAATAATAAAAATAATGATAATAATAAAAATGATAATAATAATAATAATAATAATAATAATAATAATAATAATAATAATAATAAAAATAAAAATAATGATAATAATAATAAAAATAATTATAATAATAAAAATAATGATAATAATAAAAATGATAATAATAATAATAATAATAATAATAATAATAAAAATAATGATAATAATAATAATAATAAAAATAATGATAATAATAATAATAATAAAAATAATGATAATTATAATAATAAAAATAATGATAATAATAATAAAAATAATGATAATAATAATAATAAAAATAATAATAATGATAATAATAATAATAATAAAAATAATGATAATAATAATAATAAAAATAATGATAATAATAATAAAAATAATGATAATGATAATAATTATAAAAATAATGATAATAATAATAAAAATAATGATGATAAAATAATGATAAAATTAATAATAAAAATAATGATAATAATAATAAAAATAAAAATAATGATAATAATAAAAATAATGATAATAATAATAAAAATAATGATAATAATAATAAAAATAATGATAATAATAATAATAAAATTAATGATAATAATAATAAAAATAATGATAATATTAATAATAATAAAAATAATGATAATAATAATAATAATAATAATAATAATAATAATAATAATAATAATAATAATAATAATAATAAAAATAATGAAATTAATAATAAAAATAATGATAATAATAATAAAAATAATGATAATAATAATAAAAATAATGATAATAATAATAATAAAAATAATGATAATAATAATAATAAAAATAATGATAATAATAATAATAAAAATAATGATAATAATAATAATAAAAATAATGATAATAATA
>OW569403.1:100655335-101040335 GCA_937654795.1 Cistogaster globosa | reverse complement strand
GAAATTAAATAGCAGACTGTAAAGCCAAAAGTGCTTTAGATTTACATCAAGTTACAGAAATCCCACCTTTTCCAAAAGTTATGTTATTCTTTCAAAATTTTTCGAGTACAAAATGTAATTACCGCTTGACAAAAGTGTAACATTAACTTAACTAGGTCACAATGTATTATGCTGGGGCGCCTAAGAGTAGGAAAATGTGTTTTCAACTCTAAGCATTACTATGAAAGAACTGATTTATTAAAATGTAATCCTTACCATTCCTCACCTACTTACAATTTGCCCAATTTCCAAATTGGATGAGCCACTGGAGGAAATACTGGATTGTTCAAGTTCTAAAAACATCCACAAAATTCGAAGATCTCTACAACGACATAACATTCAAGATATTTAGGTCTTACCACATTAATAGTTCCTATCAAACGTTTTTAAACATTTGTAAATTTATTCTTAAAACTGCTTTATTGATCAATTTCTATTTAATTTTTAACTTTTAAATAGTTAATTTCTTTATATAAATTTTATACTTAACGATACGAGCGCTAATGGTCTGGTTACTGGCGCCTTTTGTTTTTTATATATTTTACAAATTAATTTGTATAATATATTATAAATAAATAAATAAACTAAGCTGAGAAGCAATAAAAATATGTAACAAGTAACTTGATCTTGGACTAGATGCTACAAAAAAACAATTCTAGGAGGTCTTTTTAACTTTTTTTTATATATATTATGAACATATTTTTATTACATACTTTAAAAATGGGAAACAATTGTTCTTTTTGTCTCGTAACAGCTTTCATCATATTTCAAGTTTCAAGAAAATTTGCCATTTTTTGTGGTCAAATGTAATTTAATTATTTTAAACAATATTGTTGGACCGTTTTTGGCTGATTCAAAGGCGTTTCTTTTTCAATTCTAAAGCGTATTTTTTTCCACAACCCTTTTTTCCTAATTTTATTTCAACTGCTTTCCGATGGTCTAATACTTTCGTTGTCAAATGGTATTAATTTCCTTTTTTGCAACAACTGGAAATTTGGGTTCCAGTCTAAAAACTTTGGTTTCCAAGTATGCTCTGATTGAAGATTTTTTAACTTTCAGAAGAACTGTGTAGGTCTGTTATTTCCTATTGATTTCCGAGCAGAAGTTTGCGAATATCTTATAAATCGGATCCACCAAAAGCAAATAAATTTACATCGCAGCGTATTGCGTAATATCATGATGGTTTTAAAATTATATGGCTTATTTTTACACTTTTTTTATTTATGTTTCATCCCTGCCATAGTACAAGTAATTTTACTTTTTTCTACAACTTTGGGTTGTCGAAAATGGGAAAATTATTGTATAGATGATGCTTCATTCTCTCTAGCTCCAAGCTGTCTACTCTACTATTAGTCTCCTGCATTTCACGTTGTAGCTAAATATGTTTATCACAATTCTTGATCTTCTCAGGGTACGTGTCAACTTTTTGGTTTAGTGTGAAGGTCATAAATTGTGAAACCACAAGTTTTTTTATTTGTGTTGGATTCATAATTTAAACCATCCTTAACACTAGGTTTACGGGCGTTTCTTATATACCTATCTCTACGAGCATCAGTCAAATTGACGGGTGGATGAAAATACGTATTTACTTCAAATTTAATCTGAGTTTAACAATATAAAGCTTCACATAAAAATAAAATATTATAATTCAACATCTTTTATTGAAGTTATTATGAAAATTATAGCAATAATATAACTGCTATATAATTATATTTATCGAAGACATTTTTAACATACGCATTGAATTTCTTTTGTGCATTTTTCACATACGATCTTTTTCCAATATGTGCAGCAATTACTGCTTCGATTTTTATTACAGTATCCCACTTGGCAACTTTTTCGCACTCCTGATGTTGAAGGTGACTGATCTGAAACGTCTGAACTGTGACGATTGTTCTCCTTGTTTTCTCCAGCTAATTCATCGGCTAAAGAAAATATAAACTACTTTCTGGATATTTTCGATCCGAAACACTCTTTGTACAATATCCACGCGTTTATCGCTGCTAAATCTAAAATGTTATAAAAAACTTGACGAGGCCATTGAAAACACCCTGCTTTTACATTATATTTGCGTGCCATCTGGTCCGGTCTGTCCGTCACCGGCAACTTCAATTTCTTTTATTACATCTCGGGATGTACTTGGATACTCGTCCTCTTATCCTCGGTGTCAGAACTAGAAATAATCCGCACCCTTTTCTTGTTACGACGCAAATTGAAGTTTTCCTCTTCACTATCCGAAGATCCTTCTATTTCTCCAGTTTCAGTGGATTCAGAATATTCACTGTAATCATCGCTTTCGTCTAATTCATATTGATCTTCTTCGAAGGACACCTCAGAATAATCCTCATTGATGTTGGTAATTTTGGACAATTTCTTATTATATCTCGTATTTCTACTCATGTTTGCTAGAAAAGGGTGATCGGTGAAAGTAAAAAATACTGTACCCAAACTCAATTACCCTATTGTAAATACTTACAATAAGCGGAGACTCTCTGCAATGTGATTTTTGGCTGATATAGGCTGTCTAAAATAACTAAAACCTTTGCACACTGTTTTTGAAAAATGTTCGTACATCTGGCACTGCAGCAACCGTACTGAAGATCGTCTCTTGTTTTAAAGGTTTTTTTCGGCGATAGGTATAAGCGATTTCATTGAATGCTAAATACGATATTCGAAGATATTGTTCGAAGAATGATTTTACGAACGAAGCAAATATATAAGGATTGTTTATGAAACCAGCTAACACGTCAATTTGACGGGTTTCGTACAGATAGGTATACTACATAAAAATTTCAAAATTTCGGAAGCTTAGGAACATAATAAATGTATGTATAAATTCTTTTGATGAAATTAATAATTTACGATGCAAAATTGTTAAAATTAATGCTATGGTTTTTTGCGTGTTTGATTTCAAAGTTTGAAATCCGTCAAATTGACGGGTCCCGTAAACTTAGTGTTAATGAAATTCAATACTGCATGAAAAAAATATCCATATAGCGCTCTTGATATCCGTAGTACAGCTGTACAAAACCTAGAACAATCCAAACTTTGGTAGTGTAGCTTTTAAATAGTTTTAATTTAAATTCTTCACCATATGAAAATGAAATACATTTGTATTAAACAAAAGTTTTAAAGAAATCTAAAAAAAAACGCTTTTATCTTTAAAATGCAAAGCAAATTTTACTTGCAACATATTATTTTAAGCTGTGCAATATTATATTCTTAGCATTAACTTATAAAAAATATATGTGTTTATATTTTGTAATTAAATAATTCCAAGTAAGCGAAAATGCAAAAAATTTGACAACAATAACTTGTAAGAGGATCCGGCGACGGTATCAAATTTCTCTACAAAAAATGCTTAGGTCATTAGCATGAAGTATAAACATTAAAAGTAGGTCAGTCGATAACTCCACAATGTTACTATTATTCATTTATTTGGTATTTTCACTATAACGGTATAGCGCAGAATCAAAATATTTTAGAAATAACTCAACTCGGCTAGGCCAATTGTTCCAAAATTTGACTTGACCATAGTATAGGAGTATCTGAGCATAAGTTTTAAAGCTGTTGCATCCTCTTTTCAGGAGTGGAGCTAACTGGTGTCAAAATTGTGTATTTTACACCTCCAAATTTTTCCGATGGTTGGCATTTCTTCAGTTTTTTAAATTATACATGGTCTTAAATGTGTAGTTATAACCTAATCTGCAAATTATGTCCTAAAAACATGGAGTGATAACCATTTTAAAATTGAAATTTTATATTTTTAGATACCAAATTTGTCGGGAATTTTTATTGTATTTATACAGCAAAATTTTAAATATTTTAGAAACCTTTGAAGATTATATCCTTTCTGACTTAAGCAAGCAATCTGCAAGCAGAGGAACATTAACTTGGATGTTCAAAACGAAATTGGCGAGCTGGAAAAATTTATGGACGTCATTGTGGACTGTACCAGAAATTAGAAAAATTTAAAAAAGAACGAGAGGCTAGCAGAAAAAAGATAGAAACGACAAGAGGAGCAAGAAAATAAAAGAGCAGCCAACATCCTCCTCTACCAAAGCAGAGTCAGAGGCATTTTAAAGAGGAAAAAGTAAATTCAAGTCCTCTACTGATAAATGAGTCAGACCACAAAGGGATATCTAGAAAGCTGTGCTGAAAAATCCTTCTAGTGGATACATCTACAGAGACGTGCTAATGAACTGGAAGACACAAGAGAAGTCAAAAGAGGTAAATGATTTTGTTCGGTCCATAAGAATGATAAAATGTGGAGCTATGCTCATGATTTTAATCGGAGGCTTAAGTCCCTAGGACATACTTATGATTTAAGACCTTGATGCTCTTTCTACAACAGATGAGTTACGAGAAGCTGTATATATTCGCAGGTATAGCAGCACAGGTATCCACATGACCGATCTTAACTGGTATGAACAAAGAGGGATTACCTCGCTTCCAGTCGAACTGGAACTGCTGCAATGATTTTGTACGAGATTAACTCAATTACTGTTTTGTTATAAGATGTTACCTTAGAGGGATATTCATTAATGTAGAACTAGTCTCCAAAATTACTAACACAAGATGCAAACGGATTCTGAAAACGAGGGCTAGAACAGGGCTTTCGGTCGCAAACGTCGAGAGTACACATATCGTCAGAGAACTCGGATGTGTGGGCACAAACTGGCAAAACCCTAGTTTCGAAGACTCTGACCAGCTGAAACAACGAAAAAATGACACACGCAGGTAAAACACAAATATATTAGATGTAATCGCTTTGATATCAGAGATCGGCATAAAAACCTATCGAACGTGGGAACTATCACTTAAGCTGGCAGCAAGGTGTTGCCAAAAATCAGAATACTAAAAAGGGGAAAACGAATGAGGAAAAACCACCCTAAGTTAAGGAAATCTTACACTAAGGCAAGACGCCCAGGTACTGCAAAAATAAAACGAGTATTAAGCACAAAAATCCTGCGAAACGCTATCAGTTAAAGGAAGAAGAAAAAGTGTGAAGAACTCATGGGGCCTATTGTAAAAAGTTGTCATATAGAAACTTGATTTAAACCACCCGATATAAGTAATGGATGAAGAGGCAATGAACAACTAGTTAACTTTCTCTTTCCCACTTACATCGCACGACCAGTTGAACCTGATGATATTAAGCCCCAGCACTCGCTTATTTATAGAAGAAGAGTTAAAAGAGAAAAACCACCACAGCAGGTCTATTATACCCCGCCCAAACTTGTATTCAAAAATGCTTTTAATGTCCTAATATGAACAGATTTGGTGCGTGCGCTAGAAAGAAAATTCGATATGCAAGCTATCTTCTAAAGATAACACATATTTATGCGAAGAAAGCAATCGTTTGCATTTAGTAATATCGGAAGTTAACGATATAAACTGCAACACTTTTAACCTTGAACAAATTTTGTCTGTAGATTCGCTTTAATATCTTCTGAACCAATGCCCGAATCCATTTCTTTAATTACAACTTTAAAGTCCTTGCCGCTCTTAATATCCTAAATGTAAATTTTTTACGGGTTTAAAAATCAGCCACTACTCGCGAAATTCACTCTCAGAGTTGACATGGAATGTCATTTGATTAAAACAAAGCGTTACAGTTGACTCAGACCACGAGTAGATAAAAAAAGAGTTAACAGCAACTATGGAAAATAAATTTTGCCTAGCTTTGATTAAATTCCATATATTAAATCTTAAATTTGATAACTAATTGTTTATTCATGTTACACTCACGAAAAAAACACTATTCTTTTAAACATTTATAAACAATCTACTTACAGTTTTGATGCTTATTTTCTTCTATATTCCAAATGGCATTTTGGTCTCGAACGTTTAGATTGCATGAAACTTCTTGTTGCTCGAAGCCCCATTTAGGTAATTGTTTTCCACTTGCCGTTAAAACGCAGTTTTGAAAGTAGTGGACCAATTTAAATTTAGTTGATACAGTTTTTACAGTGTCATTGCTTTTTCCACCAACGATTAATATTGTCCAGATGTCATTAGCGTCGCCTATACCTTTCTAAGAAATTAACACAATTAATTTATATTTTGTTAATCAAAGAAAGGCGAATTTTACCTCGCCATAACCTGTGACTTGTAAATGTTTTTTAGACATGGGAGCCGGTTCGTTATGTGAATGGAGGTTGCGATGAGTAGCTGCATGTTCTAAACGTAATATATCACCGTGTTTTAACATCTTAGTATCATCGTTGTACTCTTTGTTGTATGGCTTTATAACCCATTTGTTGTTATCGTCTTTGTGAGAATATGTTGTAATCTAAATATGAATTAACACCGATTATATATATAGAGAAGTAATAAAATTTGTACAGGAATTTATTCCGCAAGTTCCCTTCTTTTTACCTGTTGTTGTCTGGCTCCAAATCCTTTTGGAAACAAATGATAATGGGAATGTAGATAACCTCCGCCAGTCTTATGGTTCTTAATTGTAACTATAGATCCATATGCCACATCATGGGGCATACTGGCGTTGTGCAAAGAGTTTCCAATGAGACGAGATTGAAAAGCTGAACTGTAGAAACCATCACCATTACCACTCTGATTAAGTACTTGTAAGTGTATGTAAAAAAATACTACGTACAAGAAAAGAGGCCATATAATAAGCGTCACAGTTCGACACAACAACTGTTTAATAGTCTCAAACTTGAAAAAGTTAATCCAATATTAAAAAAAAATCTTAATCACAATCATGAAAGTCTTTTTGACTTTGGAATAACTTACGGTGGTTTTTCGTAAATCTCCAAGAATAAGCCAGAGTTCACTTATCGTGTGGAGACCTACAAATAAAACAACAAATAGACCTACAAACTTGACACTTATTGTACATGACAACATTGTGCCTGTAGTTAAAAGCCATAGCCACCATTGCTTCGTATATGAGAGTTCTTTTTGAGTTGCCTTTGACACTTTTACCATTCCCCAAACTGATCCCGTCATAAAGAAAAGTAATATGGGATCAAGAAGTATGTATTGATTTAACGTGAGTAGTCCCACATCTGAAACCGCATATTACATTGGAATGTATGTTGGATGCTGACATACGTAACAAATTTTTAGAACTTACCGAAAATTAAATAACCAGCAGCAATACAAGCAGCTTCTATTGATTGTGTCATATCGTGTACAGTGTCAAAAGCTAGTGGTATCACCATTGCACCAAGAGTAGTACAGAACTTTAAGAAACAAATGTAAAGGACCATATTACTAACTCTTTTTGTATTAGTCTACACACAAAAAACTTACTATTGTTAATATCCCAAATGAAAAATTATTTTGACAATATTTCGCTACAAACTTTAAGTATCATCAGCACGGCTTAATTTTATTTAATCTTTTACATAAACACACAGATGGACAAACATTGAAGTTGTTCACTCATCGTCAATCGGAGTGCAATAATTACAATAATTTATACTTTTTCATTTGGAACTTAACAAAAAAAATTACTTAAAGCATATGCTAAAATTATTTTTTTTTAGATAATTCAAGAATATAATATAATTCATAAAACATATATATATATATTAAAAAGTACCCGAAATATTTGGATGTGAGCTTTATTCTCAAATTCTGTATAGAATGTTTATACTACTTAAAAAGCTTTTTTTACACAAAGTATATGAAAAAAATAACTAGAAAATATTTGTTCGTTCTTGACCCAAAGGCTTAGAAATAGGTCATATTATCTTCTTTTTGTGATAAGTACAGCGAAAAAGTATTAAAACTTTTGGGAGAATTCTGAGATTGACATATAATAGATATATGATGTATCAATGTATAAGAAATTTTGTTTCAAAAAGCGTATACAATTTTTATAAATTCAAACATTTCTAGAAGTTTTTTTAAAAACTGGGAAGAAACATCTCAAATTAGGTTTTCGGAATAAAGTTTTTCCTTATACAATAAAATCTCTCTCCTCAGCATATGCTGAGGAACTAAATAGGAAATTCATTAGTATACTTTTCGCCACGATCAATTGAAGTTTTTATGACACTTCCACTGTGCGCACTGACTTTAGTAAAATCAACGGTCTCATTCCGTAATCTATCTTAGTTTGTCCACAACTTCCAAAATCCCTCAGAGAAACGATTTGTGTTCATAAAAATTTTTCAATACAATTTTTCATACATTACATATCTGTGATCTAAAAGCTTTTAAATGCGGTAGGTCCCATCCCGTAATTTATCGTCGTTTGTCTACAACTTCCAAAATTCCTCAGAGAAAGGATGTGTGTTCAAAATAAAATTTAATTAAATTTTCTCATATATCCTAAATACTTTTTTAAAATTGTCTAAATAGGTTACAGATTTGTGATTTATAAGCTTTTAAATGCGGTAGGTCCCATCCCGTAATCTATGTAAGTTTGTCCACAACTTCCAAAATCCCTAAGAGAAACGATGTGTCTTCATAGAAAGTTTTAATAAATTTTTTCATGTATCCTAAATACTTTTCTAAAAATGTCTAAAAAGATAAAATAAATGTGATTTATTGGCTTTTAAATGCGGTAGGTCCCATCCCGTAATCTATGTAAGTTTGTCCACAACTTCCAAAATCCCTCAGAGAAACGATGTGTCTTCATAGAAATTTTTAATAAATTTTTTCATGTATCCTAAATATTTTTCTAAAAATGTCTAAAAAGATTAAATAAATGTGATTTATTAGCTTTAAAATGCGACAGGTCCCATCCCGTAATCTATCTTTGTTTGTCCACAACTTCCAAAATCCCTCAGAGAAACGATGTGTGTTCATAAAAATTTTTCAATACATTTTTTTATACATCCTGAATACTTTTCTAAAAACATCTAAATAGATAACATATCTGTGATCTATAAGCTTTTAAATGCGGTAGGTCCCATCCCGTAATCTATCGTCGTTTGTCTACAACTTCCAAAATCCCTCAGAGAAACGATGTGTGTTCAAAATAAAATTTAAATAAATTTTCTCATATATCCTAAATACTTTTCTAAAATTGTCTAAATAGATTACAGATTTGTGATTTATACGCTTTTAAATGCCTTAGGTCCCATCCCGTAATCTTTGTAAGTTTGTCCACAACTTCCAAAATCCCTCAGAGAAACGATGTGTCTTCATAGAAATTCTTTATAAATTTTTTCATGTATCCTAAATACTTATTTAAAAATGTCTAAAAAGATTAAATAAATGTGATTTATTAGCTTTAAAATGCGACAGGTCCCATCTCGTAATCTATCTTAGTTTGTCCACAACTTCCAAAATCCCTCAGAGAAACGATGTGTGTTCATAAAAATTTTTCAATGAATTTTTTTATATATCCTAAATACTTTTCTAAAAATTTCTAAATAGATTACATATCTGTGATTTATTAGCTTTAAAATGAGGTAGGTCCCATCCCGCAATCTATCTTAGTTTGTCCACAACTTCCAAAATCCCTCAGATAAACGATGTGTGTTCATAAAAATTTTTCAAAAAATTTTTTTACACAGAAGCACCAAGTAAAACTCGTACACCTCAATTAAATTGTTTAAATGTCTTATAATTTATAAAAAAAACAAACGAGTACAAAAAACGTAATCCTGTATTTTATTACTTCATTTGATAAATACATATAAAAACAGGTCAACTTAAAGCAAAAATGTAATATATAGCGTATTTCCATGCCAAAGCTAAACTCGTACACTGATTTAAATTTCAAGGAATGGTTTTCTCTTTAAAGAATTTAATATTTTGTGTGCATCCCCTTATTTTTTTATTACCATTTTCAGCCTATTTCATATGCTCTGAACGAGTTTTTTGCAAAAGCTAGGTTCAATTTTTTGTCATTTTTCAAATCGTCCTTGGAACTTATGGTATGATGACGATTTTTCGAGGTAGCTCCACAAATTCTCAATGGGGTTAAAATCTGGACTTTGGGCTGGTGTATTCAAGACATGCGGAAAATTATATAACATCCATGATCGCTTATTATATGCCTCATGCTTTGGATCATTGTCTTGATAAAAGTAAAAATTATTTCCAAGACCAAGTTTTTGCTTACATTGTGGCAAACTTTCTCTTAAAATGTTAAGGTACATGTGCTGATCCATTATGCCCTCGATAAAGTGCAATACACCAGGCCCAGAAGCAGAAAAATTACCGACCCACCACCGTGCTTTACTGTGGGTTTCAAATTTTTAGCAAGCAGCTCTTTATTTCGCCTTCTCCACACATAGGGCCCGCCATCTGATCCAAACAAGTTGAATTTGCTTTCGTCTGTAAATAGCACGTTCTCACAAAACAAAAAATCTTCCGATCGAAGCTCTTTGGCAAATTGCAGTCTTATTTTTTGGTTTCGTTTGTTAATAAGAGGTTTTTGTCTTGCTCTTCTGCCATTAAATTTAGCTTTGTTTAAAATATTTCCGATAGTTTGTGCGCAACTATTCTTTCCCAAATCCTTCTCCGCGATTTCTGCTAGCTTCGGTGCACTTAAAAATGGATTTTTTTTACGTGCAGTAGAATGTATTGCTCGTCACTATCAGATAAGATTTTATTATTCGCAACTTTCTGCTTATTTTAAACTCTTTTCTTAGTGCTGTATCTTTTAATTATATATTGTAACGTTGATTGGTTTCTCTCACATAGTTCTTCCATTAAATCTTGAAGTGCATCGCAAAATTCTGTTTAGAGTAACTTGGTGATCTATATATTACTATTAAAATACAAGATATCTTTTCTTTTTTAACCAAGTGAACAGAAATCCAAAAAGCAATATCTTTTACAATGGTTTGTATATTTTTCACTGTCCATTCTTTTTTTATGTAAAAGGTAACTCCTCCTGTCCTTGTTGATGATGATATTGTATTAAATTCATTATAACTAATTAATTAAGTCTCTTCTTCGTTGATGTGTTCCGTTATATGCGTCTCAGATAATGTTCAAAAATCTGGTTTATTTGTTTCTGCTAATATTTCCAATTGAGTTAACCTATTTGTTAGACCTTGTATATTAGATTAGATTTAGTTTATTTCAGTGTTTAAAAACAAACACTTAAGTATACTACGTTAGCGTTCTGTGCCGAATTTTATAAAGATCAGTACACAAAATCATTTTCTACAAAAAATACAAAATGCATAAAAAATTTCTTACCTACTGTGTGTGCGTACACAAACAAAATACCATACACAACGATTGTAGGCTGGTGATCACAAACACTACGATAGCGTACTGATACTGATATTTATTTTAGTGCACTGATCTTAAAGATCACTACGTAAACTGTTCTGCTCTGCTGCTGACGAGAGTTCTTCCATGAAAAGATATAAATATATATATAAAACATAAACAAAAGAAAACTCAATTATGTGTACGTGTGTCATCAGGTGGTACTGGGAGGTGGTAAAACTGCACAACCTCAATCGGTCGTATCCATAGGTCCATTGGGCGTAAATTTTTGGGTCTATTGGGACAATTAAATAAGTGCACTGTGTCGTGAGGGCTTTGAAGACAGGCTAGGCAACGGTTCAAAGTGCCAGGAACTATTCGTTCACGGGAGCAGTTAAGGATACTGTACCAACCGGCTCTTAATTGTGCGAGAACTGATCTTGTTTGCCTGGGCAGAAGCCTCTCATTTTCTGAAATCGCGGGTGGGTGTTCATTTAGGACTTTATTACATCTGTAGCCATTTATGGTGTCTATGACCGCCTGTCGATGTAATATTTTTTGGGTATCTGCAACGGACGTCCGGTTTATTTCAGATGGAATAATATCCTGCATATCATTGCAAAATGCCTTAAGTCCTGCCGGACGTGTCGGGGCACGGGATTCCACAATATCACCACGTGATAAGAGTGACTGGGCAGGCAACAAGCCACTAGGAATTACTTGGTCAGTGGTTTCTCATGTCGTCTGAGCGGAAGCATCCTAGTCTCTTCATGGAGGTCAACTATATTCGTCATTTTAACACATCCTGTCGCGATTCTGAGTGCATTATTTTGTGCAGTTTGTAAAACTCGCTATGTAGTATCACTAAGGAATGAGGTCCAAATTGGGAGACCATAATTTAGGAGGGAGCGGCCAATTGCCTTGTATGTTGCCACTATCGTCTCCTTAGTCATTCCCCAGAAGGTGCAAGCGAGTGCTTTTAGGACCTTGTTCCTAGTTTTTACTTTGTGGTGGATGTAGGTGGCGTGCGATGAGAAGTGATGGAGGCTGTCGAAGACTACGCCTAAAATTTTTGGGTTCTGTACCGAAGGGATACGGCGGTCTTCGACCGTGATGTCTAATTCCGTTCTTACTTCTTTAGTTCACGAAGTGAAAAGAGATACCGATGACTTTGAGGGTGATAGCTGAAGTCTACGTTCCTGAAAGAAATGTGAGATGGTGGCTAAGTATTGTGAGATTCTGGCACTTATGTCGTCAATGTTAACACAGTCATCTGCGTACGAAACCATCTTGGGGTGGTGCAGGAAGTTTCGCAAGATAAGTGTTAAAGAGTATAGGTGATAGTACTCTTTCTTGTATCGCACCCATTCTTGTCTTGCGGAATTTTTACTTCTGACTTCTGAACTCAACAAGCGCTTGTCTACTGCTTAAATAGTTGGATACTCAGAGCTTGACGTCGTTGGGAACAGTAGAGTTCGTGATGTCATTTATCAGCACAGAGTGATCGACCGTGTCAAAGGCCTTAGATTAGTCCAAGGCAGCAACAACTGTGCGTTGACATGGTCTCTGCTGATTAAGGCCGTCAGCGATTTGGCTATCATATTCAAAGCCGTTGTTGTGCTGTAGGATTCCCTGAAGCCATGTTGGTTTGTGGCGGGTAAAAGATGATCTTTTAAAGTTGGCAATAGTAACGCTTCTAAAATATTAGCTACTGGTGATAAAAGGGAGATCGGGCGATAAAGTTCTCCCATTGTAGCAGGTTTGTTTGGTTTAAGTATGAAAATTATCCGAGCAACCTTCCAGATATCCGGAATCACCAATTGGCGAATCGAGATTTCTAGAAGGCGCGTCAGATATTAAGCGTTATTGGGCCAAGTTTTTTTTTAACATTAGCATTAATATGCCATCAGGACCAAGAGCCTTTGAGGGTTTTGATTTGGAGATAATATTTTTCACTTTATCGAAGGTGAAGGAAATGGGCACCGAATCTCGTTTTAAATTCTTCATTCTCCGGATTATGGCTTTTATCCTTATTCTGCGAGGTAGGGTGTTCGACAAACTGTCGGCAGAATAGTTTTGCGCATTTCTTTTCATCTGTATGCTGAATGCTATGGAATCCTAAAGCGGCGAGGTTTTTGTTGCAGTTTGAGCCAGATAGACTTTTAATAGTAGACAAGAGCTTTTTTGAGCTAAATGAACAATTGTTGAGATGTTCCCACCATTTGCTGCGGCGATGTTCATTGACAAGTGTATTTATCTCGGCCGTTAGCATTTCAATTCGCTCGCCTGCTGGGTTGGAGGAACGCAATCGATCGCAGTCTTGAGCCATGCGCGCTGCACTAGTCGGAAAATGTGGTCTAGAATTAGGGATTCCGCCTGCTGGTATAAAGCGCCAGGCTGCCCTGAGAAGAGTTTGCCTGAAAACTTTCTCTTCCTTCTTGCCACAAGTGGGGTAGGGTAATTGACGAAAGGAGTCATCAATAAATTGTGAAAAACCCTGCCAGTTGCCTTTATTGTAATTAAATAAAGTGCCCTTATCAGGCTTAATGAATGTGGTCCGAGTTAAATGAAACTTGGAAATGTCTGGTAAGCTTACACATTTCGCAGTAACATTCTTTGAGAAGTCTTCGTTTAATGCGGCAAAGTCCGATTCGTCTATCTCTTCTGTAAATTGAATACCGTGAGGGTCTTCTGGTAGTTGAGAATACCAGCTCTCATGATGAGCATTGAAATCACCAAGTAGTATTTTATTATCACCTTGCAAGAGATGGGATATGCTTGGGTGATAATTAGCCCCAATGGTGTTAACGGGCGGGATGTAAACATTGATGATTTCTATTTCAGTGTTGTCGGAGTCAACTGAAATACTCATAACCTCTAGGTAAGGGTCAGGAACAGGAGGGATTGGCAGGGTTGTCAGTTTGTAGCTGGCATTTCGTTCTATGATGAACGCGAGTCCTCCGCCATGATCTTTATCCCTGTCACTTCTGACGAAGTTGTAAGTACCAGAGGCTGAGAGTGTACAGCCAGTAAGCTTTGTTTCCTGCACAGCGGCTATGAGTATGTTGTGTTCATTCATATATTTGGTGATCTCTGAGACTTTATTTTTGAGGCCATTACAATTTAATTGCATGATGTGGAAAGATCTACTGGGACCAGTATTTTGCACTAGCCGCTGAGCAGGAAGATACGGCAAAGTGATTATTTGAGATGGTATTGTTGGTGTTGGTTGCTGTTGTAAGTGTAAATTCTGTTCATTTAGAGGGGTACTGCGACTAGCTGTAAATTGCGCATTTGAACTTAGGGCGGTGCTGGCAGCTGGGGTGGTATTAACACAGCATGCGGCTAAAAAATTAGCATTCCAATCCCTCAAATTTGTACATCGCCTCATGTGACACCATTTTCTGCAACCGTTGCACAGTACTAATGTTATATTCCTCCGGATCATCATGTTATCGATAGTGTTTGAACCTCAGGGTTGCATTGGGAGGAGCAGTGCTGATGTTAGATGGTTGATTACTACAGCAATTCGCCACAAAGCTTTGAGACCATTCACGGTGGCTGGTGAGACCTGAACACCTTTTCAGGTGGAATTGGGAGGAGCATTGCTGATGTTAGATGGTTGATTACTAAAGCAATTCGCCACAAAGCTTTGGGACCATTCACGGTGGCTGGTGAGACCTGAACACCTTTTCAGGTGGCACCAGTTACCACAAACTCAGCCGACCGATTTGACGTTACGCGTTATTCTGTTGTGGCACAGAGCAAAACCAGATCTGGGGACCTGGGTTTTGTTCAATGCCAGCTAAACTGAGTAAAATTTTGAGCAAAATTGGCATGTTTTGCTCAGCTGAGGAAAAAATTTTCGGTTTGTACAGCTGCTGCTAAATTGACAATATTTAGCCGAGAAAGACTCGGGTCGTTCCGGAGCGAAGATCCAATTGTCGCGGGAACGTAAACTGTAGTGATCTTTATTGATCCCTACGCAAATTTTAGTGATCTTTAGAGTATTTTTAGTGAACTTTAGTGTACTTTTTAGTGATCTTTAGTTTTTATCGTGGTAGTCTTGCTTGTAAATTAGATTTAGTGTTCTCTAAAATATTTTTGGTAAACTTAAGAGTAGCTTTTAATAATCTTTAATGTTTGTTATAGTGGTCTTGTTTGCACAGTTACAATTGAAAATTGAATAGATACAATTCTTTATTTTGTATTTAAAAAGTTTCTAAAGAAACTTATCTTTTAATTTGTATATTATCAAAATTTTAAGACTAAATATTATTTGTAAAAAATTGAATTTGCAAATAAGTTAAATAAGATAATTTTTTATAAAAAACAACAAATTGGTTGGCACGTATTCTAAAATTATTTAAGGTAATCTTAAATGTTTAACAATGTAAAAATCAGTAAAAAATATGACTAAATAAAAAAGTTTTGGAAAAACGAATTGTCGATTTATGGAGTTTAGAATATGCATAATAATTTTATTACATCATAAAAAGTGTTAATACCATATAATTTTATGAGCAGTTAGTGTTAATTCTTTATGATTTTTTTTTTAATTTCATAGCAAAATAAAAACAATTCTTTATGGAATTAAACCTTAAATTTATTTTTTTTGTTATTTCCCACATTTGTCAAGCAAAGCGTGAGATTTACTGCGTCAGCATATTTCAAGCTAGAATAAATTTGATTTTTTGTTATTTCAAACATTTGTCACACAAAGCGTGAGATTTACAGCGTCAGCATAATTCAAGGCTAGAATAAAAATTCACATACCTGTTCTAGTGACCAGGTATTTGTGAAATTTAATATCACCTCTACACTGACTAATAGTGGGAAAATAATTTGCCTATTTAAATTACCAGCCAGACAGTTATGTAATACAATCTCTGTGCTACACTGCCCTACAGTGGGAAAATAATTTAAAAATATTTAATGAAATACAATATTTTTTTTTTGCTAATGGTGGGAAAAGAATTAAGTACAGAAAGTTATGAACGTTTTTCGGCGTGTTTACAATTAAGTTGTGAGTCGTTGTGTGCACAATCTTTTCGAAGTTACATTGTCTTGGTGTATCACCTAGACAATTTAACAAAACAATAGAGCTTAACAACATTATCCTGCTGTACCACCTAGATAATTAAAAGCAACAAATAACTTAGTGCACCACTAAGTTATCCTAAGTCTAAAAGTTGAGGAAGGCAAACGAGCCTGCCCTTAACATTTTTGGCGACCGTGACAGGACATCGGACTTAGAACACAACCTGAAATCTTTGAAGTGAACAAACGCCATAAGCGTTAACGAAACCACCATGGAAAAGGGATCAGAAAAACGTCTCCGCCAGCTGAAGGAAACTGGGGAATATATTGCTACCGTTGTTCGGAATTTCACCAAGGGCTCAGCCAGTCGGAAAACAGCAACCTATCATCAGGAGCGACTGTCCCGTCTGAAAACAGCATGGACAGAGGTTGACAATGCAGATAATGAGTTGCGCGGCTTAAAGGACCTAGATACATCCGATGAGTACTTCACATCCGACTACTATACTCGAATTTAGGCGTTGGCGCTTAAGTACATAAACATAATGGAACATGAGCTTGAAAATCAAGGCGCAGAATCCTAATACTATGAAGAAGGATCAACCGCAAGTAGTTGCAGCATGTCTACCGAATACATCTGGTGCTGCAGGTGGTCACGACGGTTTAATTAGTCGGTCTCTCGAAAAAATGGCAGCTCCAAGTCGACAGTAAGAAGGCCTTAATGTGCAAGCTGGTCAAGATAGGTCCTATTATGAGGTAAAAAGGGCCACAATCACCCAATTATGGCAGCAACTAGAAAGGCTTAAAGATGAGGTGTTGGATAAATATCCCGACCCGGTCATCGCTGGTTATGACTCAGCCAAATATGTTCACTTCGAACAAGCCTTCCAGTCAGCAATCATCCAGCTCACCACACATGGCTAGACCACCTACTCTACCATTACTATCACCATAACAAAGTTCGATGGTGATAACATGAAGTGGTCATCATTCTCCGACCTCTTTAAAAGGATTGTTCATGAACAACAGATGTCTGACTATCATAAAATGTGGTATCTAAAGACCAACGTCATCGGTGAAGCCTCGAACCTAATTAATCATCTCGCTATTACTGCAGAAAATTATGAAGCTGCTTGGCTACTACTGCAGGATCGATATAATAACAAAAGAATAATGGTGGCCACAGCGGTTCAAAGGCTACTTGACCAACCATCTGGTGGATTTACATTAGGTGCTATAAAGCGATTGCACGATACAACGAAGGAATGTTTAGCAGCCCTCTGCAATATGGGACTTCAAATTTCGTCGTGGGATCCTCTTTTAATTCATATACTAGTTAAAAAGGTGGAGAAAACCGTGCATTCTCAATATAACCAATCGATTTCCAACCCAAAGGATCTGCAAACAGTTCCTTACCTTCCTCGATAATTATTTCCACACTCTTGAGGCAATGGGATACAAAGAGAAAACAGTTCCTACAAGCAAAACATGCACGCTTACAGCACAACCCCGACACGATAACCGACGATGCATAGGGTGCAAGCAAGACTCTCATCCATTAAATCGATGCAAGGAGTTCATCCAACTAACCCCAACAAACAGACTTAACCTAATACAGAAGCATAAGTTATGTGTTAACTGCTTTAATAGTAAGCATTTAACCAAACAATGCACCAATTCAGGCCGCTGCCAGAAATGTGGAAAAAAGCATGACACCCTCGTTCATTTGGAACCACTGCCACAAGTAAATTTAATTTCAAATAAACGTAGGAAGCCTAAAAAGGAAACTGAGTCAACCAAAGAATTAGTTACACTTAATAAGCCCCCAACAGAAAATGCGGCTTCTCTAGTCAATACACCAACAGAAGAAGCTTAAAGCATGGCTGTAAGTTCCGTAAAAACAAAACCCTATGTTCTACTAGGAACAGCATTGGTAAAGGTCAAGGCGAACGGTGTAGAAACTGAATGCAAGGCAATTCTCGACTCGGGTTCACAAGTCAACTCCATTACGGAGAGATTAGTCAGACGGCTAGAACTTCCAGCAAGGGCTACCTCAATTTCAATCAACGGCATTGGAAAAACCCGCACCAAGGTACAACACCGAGTCAAAATTACGATTCTCTCCCGATTCAACAATTACTCAACCCGGCTAGAGGCATTTGTATTACCAAAAATAATTTCTCCACAACCCGCTCAACTTCTCACAGTAGATAAGTGGTCGATTCCCAACAATATAGTATTGGCTGACCCAACCTTTAACCGTCCAGACAAAATAGACATTTTGTTAGGGGCGGAATATTACCACCAGTTACTTGCTATAGGACAAATCAAACTGGCTAACGATCTCCCAATATTACAAAACACAACGTTTGGCTGGATAGTATAAGGGAAGGTAACCGGTGAACACTCATCATCAGCAATATGCGGTATTCTAACTGAAGAGGATAAAATGAATATGGCTATTAAAAAATTTTTTAAAAAACAAATATCTCTGCTGAAGATGGATTTGGCGGTCCTGAAAATGCAGCATTACATTCTGCCAGCGTCTAATTTTTCTTGTTTTCTTTGGAAAACGTCCGCGTACATTTGAAAAATAATTTTTCTTAATAAAAGTTAAATTAAAAATGAACCAAAGCCGAAAAAGTAAAATTTTAATTGATTTATGATAATCACCGGTTCAACCCCTGGCTGGGACTAAAATTAAAAATAATTTTAAAAACACGCAAGGCACAGCGCATTAACATTCATACCTAACTCATCAACAGTTGATATGATACTGGAACAGCATCTATAATGTTGTGAGAAAAACAAGTATGAATGATTAAAAATAAAATTTGCATTTCGTGACTATACCGACGGTGTAGTACAAAATTGCAACAAATGTACAAGACGTGTTGTAGAGAAGACAACAAAAAATGCTTTGAGTTGTGTGTGAATTTCGTCCAACCAAATTAATATTGATTAGTTGGTTAAATAGATGATATTTACAGTATACGCAAATCAAGGTGTTGGATGCAAAGAATGCTGAAGATGGATTTGGCGGTCCTGAAAATGCAGCATTACATTCTGCCAGCGTCTAATTTTTTTGTTTTCTTTGGAAAACGTCCGCGTACATTTGAAAAATAATTTTTCTTAATAAAAGTTAATTAAAAATGAACCAAAGCCGAAAAAGTAAAATTTTAATTGATTTATGTTACTTTTTAGTAATAAAATTTTTATTACATTTAGAAAATTTTTTAATTTATAAAAGTTTTAATTGTACTTTTATATAATACATTTATACTTTGTTATAAATAATTTACTTAACTACACATGCTTTCAGCTCAGTAAGAGAAATAAAAAATATTTATTTTAAAAATTAGAAAAATATTGTAACGAGCTTTGCAACTGTGGATAGCCACTATCACCTATAAAAACTGAAAATAATTATTTATATATATTTATTCAATATAAAATTTTGCCCCACTGACTGCTGATAGCTTCTTAAAAATATAAAATCTTTTTTGAGTTAATTGTTTTTCTTTTTACGGTTCTTAACTTACGCTGTGCAAAGAACCGCAACGCAACTAAAATACGCACAGTTTTAGATAATCGCGTATTTCGCAATTTAGGCTCTATATATGGGGACACTTTAACAATTAATCTACGAAAAATCTCCTTCAGCAAAAAAAATTCCAGAATTGCTTATTTGGAATATCTAATGGATCCATGCAGCTTCGCGGTCGTTTTGCCTAACTATTCTAAATATTATACTTCGCTGGTAAAAGCCACTGATATTGTTTTAAAAAAATGTTTCTTTAATATTGTGTTTTTATTTACAAAACACAATAACAATATGCACACTAAAATATTTCCAAAAACAACATATTTTGCAGAAAACAAGGCGAATTGACAATTCGCCTTGGCAGAAAATTAACAGATCATTTATAGTGTTGCCAGATTTTAAAGCTTTTTATAAAATATCAACATTGGCGATTTCTTGAAAAATAAATATGCGTAAATCATGAACTATATTATTATCCGAACAAATATGTTAAAAAATAAAATAAATTTTAATTAATATATCGCACCTGTTCAACTAAAGGGCTTCAACTCAAAATTTTCAATTTTTCAGTAGACAAAAAACTGTTTATGATAATATTAAAGGAATATAACAGAAAAAAATTATGGCCTCGTAAAAATAATTTGTTAACTTTAATATAACACTCGATTTCTTATTGTTTTGTTAAGTATTTACAGAAAAATAACTAATTTTTGAGTTACTTCCGTCTTCTTGAAAAAAGTAGTGGCATTATTTCGACTTGTGCCAGTTTAACTGAAAATATCGGCGGTGATTAATAACACAATCATAAAATCCTAAATATTTTTTTTTTTTTTGTTGCTATAAGAATATTTATTATTTTGATTATAAAACAAACATAAAACAACGGTGGAATCTATTTTTTTAGTTATCTATTAGGTATTTGTAATACGTATTGTAGTAATTCTTTATGTTCTTTTTAATTATCTCGTTTTTTAATATCTGATAAAGGCAACATATCCATATACGCAGGAAGTAATCTGATATAAATGGAAAATGTTTTAAAGACCAAGGATATACTAAGAAATAAAAACTTGTGACTATTCCAATACGTAGTAGCTTTTGATAAGTAATCAAAACAAGGTTGCTACGTGAAAAAGATGTAAGAAAATATCAAAAAAATTTTATTTCATCATTATTTTACCTTGGTTGTTTGTTACTTTTATAAAATAAATAAGGTCACAATTCGAAATAATTCCCTTTAGTTTAAAAAACGTCGAACAAAATTGCTAAAACATGTAAGTACAACTAAAAATATATCTAAAACGTTTTAAATCACGGGAATATTTTTTAATTTAACGTGCTTTCACCTTCAATAGTCAATATCGGTGATTTTAATAATTCGGTCGGGATAATCAGCACGATTTTTAAAGTTTAAAATTAAATTAAAAAATATTCCCGTGATTTTAAAAGTTTTAATTATTAAATTGCAAGTGCCCGTGTAAAAAATAAAAATAAATTATCATAGTGTCTTATGATATTTTATTGTTGTTTTCATTTTATTTTTCAACATCTTTAAACTGTATAAGAGCCGAAAAAAAAGCCAGCCGTATACAGTGGATAAAGAAAAATAAAATTAATGTTGGATTTTTGTATTTGCTTAAACTTTGATTTTTGCCTTTACTTTATTGTTTGGACAAAAATTTTTAGTTTATTTAAAACGTAAGTGAGAAGTTTCCTGAAGAGCTAAATAAGCGGTAGCGAAATGGCCATCGAAACGTGCTTTCACCTTCAATAGTCAATATCGGTGATTTTAATAATTCGGTCGGGATAATCAGCACGATTTTTAAAGTTTAAAAGTAAAAATATATCTGTTTTGTTGACACAACTCTCAAGACATGGCGAGCGACATAACGGTTTTTTAAAGAAAGAGTATTTAAAAGAATGCGAAAAATTTACAGTGGTTAGAGTTGATCAATATATATCTTTTTTTAACAAAAAGTGAAAAATTAAAAATTTTGAGTTGACGCCCTTTAGTTGAACAGGTGCGATATTCAAAGTTATTTACAAAATTTTTCGTTTTACAACATATTTATAAAACTTTTTGGTGCGAAATGCTAACATTGATATGAAAAACAATATATAAAGTTAGGTGACACTAATTTCAAAAGTCAAAAAAGAGCTTCATAAGATTGTCTCTTTTCAACAGCATTGCTGAAAATAGAGGGAAAAGAATAGACACATGTGGCAACACACTATTATGTGCTGCTACTTTTTCATATGACACTTTCTGTTAATCATTTATTTCTTTTATAATTTTTTTAATTCCAGCGCACATCTTTATGTTGTTGCTGCTAATTTTTATGTACATGTCTTTACTTTTGTTTTCAACTTCATTAACATTTCTATTTTTACTTCCTCAACATTCTTTTCACATATTCTTTGTATATTGACAATTTTGTCAAACCTGGCATCTTTTCAATTGCTTCCAGTAATGCTTTTATTTCATTTTCATTTTGTTTAAGAACGCTTTTAAATGCATGTTTATATTCTATTAATGTTTGTTTATTCTTGTTTACAACAGTTTCTACCAGTCCCACGATGTCGCAATCGTTCGTTCGTTCGCACAATTACATTCAAAACAAAAACAAATTCTTAAAAATTATTTTTGTTTTGAATGTAATTATGCGAACGAACGATTGATTGCGATATCGTGGGACTAGCAGTTTGAATTTCTCTGAGCATCATATATACAATTTGAATGTATTGCATACAATCATCGCATATACTTACATCTTATATAATTTTTATCAAATATTTTGGCGGAGTATTAATCAATACCCGCGCATTTCTTTGTAAGATGATAAATTTATTCACACACACGATTACAACGTATGCAACTTTCATCCCTAATTGCTAATCTGCATTTACTGCATTCAGCCATTTCGAGTGATCCACCAAGTAATATTGTTTATTTCAATTGATTTCTTTATTTAAATTGTTTATAAGCTTTTTTCTTAATTTCGTATATTGCTTTTTTACTTTTGTTGCGAATTTTTATGGTAAATGTGCGTATGATTCGAAGAAGACTTGCATACGGCTATAAATATGTCCAAAAGATGGCTCAAAAAGTATCGTATTTTATTATACAACAATTGAAAACAATTTCGAAAATGAGTTAAAAACACGAGTCATAAAAACTCGTTCAGAAGAGTCGCGGCTAGGGTACCACTTTCTCCCGACAAAACAATCATTTTCAACCCTAAAACGAGCCCATAAACGACTATTATAATCATGTAAAAGAATCAAAAAATAGCTTAAATATGATCAATTATTTTAAAAAATACCAACAGGAGAGTTGTTACCTTTACTTTTTCAATTTCAATGAATAAGTTACATTATAATAATCAAATCGAAACATTTTGAAAGTTTTGTAATGTTACTCACATAACGCATACCTTCGTAACGAGTTTCATTGTATTTATCGCCCGGTTTTTCAAACATATAAGTGCCATTATAACCCGTCAAATAGCCTGACAAGCCAATCAACATCTAAAATATAACTTGCATTAAGAATACACGCGAAATAACGATGCAGTGCTAAGTGTATACTTACCTTTCCTAATGGCGGATGAACATCAAAGAAAAATGTGCGATTTATGTACCAACTGCCCATTTTTCCAAAGTGAGTTTCATCCCAGCTAAGAGCAAAGTATTTATTATTAATTTTGAACGATAATTGAAAGAAAAAAATACATTACCATACGTGATCAGGTTCAGTAACTCTATAATATCGAGTAGCAATGGTTAAAAGCAAGACGGTAGCAAAAGTACTCCACCAATTTCTGTAAAAAAGAATAATAAATAAATAAGGAATACGACAAAACAATAACACCATTGGGGTATTCAAACGGTGTCCTAATTGTGTCATAAAGTCATAATGTGATAATATATTAAGATAGTATAAAAATTTATTATTTTTGTTCATAGAAAGGTGTCCTAAAACTTTACTACTTTTTGTACTGTTTATTATTTTGTCATAAATATACACTATAAATCTTAGCCGTAGCGCAAAAATTTTAAATTGAACCGGTGGTGAAGTTTTTATATCGCCGTCATTGTATAAACAAATTTTGTACGAAATTAGACCTTAAATTTGGGAAGAAAATTATTACTTCGCCTTTAATATTCAAATAGTTACAAAAAATAAACATTTAAAACTTATAAAGCTATTTTCATTTGCTTGTGTACAATAGATAGAAGACTAGCAGCCAAAAACCGCTTTTCCAATAACCGCCGTCATAAAAATAAATCGGCTTAGTAACGGCAACAGATGTTTTTACTTTTGTTTACGTTAATAGTTAAAAGTTTGTACCAAAATAATTTTATTTTAATTAAAATGGAGTCTCCAAGAATTTCAGGTAAGTGTTTTTTAAATTAATTTATTTTTTTTTCAAAAAGTTTTTATTTAAGGCAAAATGCAAACGTGTGCGTCGTAATCGAACCAAAAAGTGGAACATTGCAGAAGAAAGGTTGTTAGTGAAATATATAATGGCTAATCGAGATATCGAGGTTTGTAGTGAATAAAAAAATTTTGGTCATGTATCTACATATATACATAAATACCTTTTTGTAGAAACCAACAGCTCAATCTTACTATAACAAATTTTTGGAAGACACAAAGATTGAGGTGGAGTGGAAGCTGATGCGCTCAAAAGTGCGAAACATGCGCATAAATTATAATAAAGCAAAAGTGGTTAACACGTTGACTACAAACTTGGTTGTCCAGGGTTCGACCCCTGCGGCAATCAAAAATTAAGAATGTTTTTTTTCTGTTTAATGGTATAAATACATATTCAGAATTTACATTAAAACATGCAGCCTCCTTCGTCGGTACTTCTTTCATAGCATACTGACCGGCGAAGTAAAATAACTAACTCTCTATCTCTCTCTTTCACCACCTGTCTTATCTCTTATCTATCCCTTTCCTAAAGAATGTAGCACGGTTACCAAAATAACTTAGTAGGTATTAATGCCTGAAGTGCTACTTCTCTTTATAAAAAAAAAAAAAAAAAAAAAAAAAGTATTAAAAACTATAAGCCCCGTATTCATAAACAATTGATAATGTTAGTGTACAACAAACCCGGTTTTCCTATACAAAATTGTTGCTTCATGCACTTTTTAACTTTAAAAATTGGTTATGAATATTGGGGTGTTTATTGTATGTACATATGAATGTATAAATACAGAATTATAACCAACTAAGGTTTTAACTTGTACTTTTATATTTTAGCGGCGTTAACTAAAATGTGTACTTTTTTTTAGAACTGGATGAAATTTTTGGCAATAGAATTGGTGAAAACGCCATCATAGAAGACAGTCTAAACTTTGTTTTATCAACAGACGATGTAAATAGCACAGATACGATCATTGAAGAAAGTTTATCGCCCAAAAATATATCTAACGAGTCACAAAATCTAGCTCCGGCAAACAAAAAAAGCATATATTTTAGAACTGGCTTGTCAGACGTCCTAGAAATGCATTCAGAAATGTTAAGTTTCAAAAGAGAGAAAGTTGCACAAGAATCTGCTTTTAAAGAAAAAGAGTTGACATTAAAGGAAAAAGATTTAGAGTTGCGGCAGAAAGAAATTGAAAGCAACGAAAAAATTAAAATTATGGAACTGCAAATAAAGAAGCTAGCAATGGAGGAGCTAAGACTAAAATATAAATAAGTGTTTTTAGTACGTAAATAAAAGTTTTTGTAATAGTTTTTAAAAATAACCAACTTGTGCAAAGTATGTACAAGTATTGTACATACACATTAATGTACATACATGTATAAATACTTTTTTTGTTTTGTTTGAAGTACGTATGAAAATTAACTCCTTTTTGTTTCTTTATTTATATGGTAACGAATGTACATACTAATAAAAATTTAAATAGAAAAAATTAAGTTTGTTTTTTTTTTTTTTTTTTTGAATAAAACGAAGCAAACTGGTCCGAGTATTACTTGTTGTAGGTAGGTTTACATGTTGTCTTACATTTTCTGAATTGTTTTCAGTTTCGGTTTGAAGTTTTATTAGAACGTAGTGCAGAATGCAACAAACCATTATCCAGTTGTTGCATTTTGCCTTATTTTCATTGGAATTCATTCGGAATTTAAGTTTTTTTAAGCTTCCAAATTTTTCCTTTAAAATACCAAAGCAATTCTCAATGCGAACTCTATGCTTAGAAAAGTGTTTGTTGTAGAGATCTCTTTCAGCTTTGGTATATTCATTGTTATTTCCTCTAAAAGGCGTCAATAAAAATGACTTAGAGGATAAGCGCTATCACCTGCAATCCACTGCGGAGGTGACAAAAATCGTTCAGGGTGTTTGGATAAAGGAACACTGCCTGGGTAACCTATTGTCACTTGTCTGATTTGTAGTCACAAACTGCTTGCACTTTTACCGCATATGGCGTCTTCGTGGGAAAAGTTTCTTGCCGCTCTTCTTCAGTAGGCCAATATAAAAATCTTTCTTTTAACTTCAAAATAGCTTTAAAAACACGTTTTGTAATATTTTGTATTGTACCTCCGTCACCCACACCAAAAAATGTAGCTACTTTGCGTATTGAAGCTCCGTCACCCGATGAGCCTAACCGAAAAAGAACAATTTTTAATTGTATATCTATTGGAATCTGTGCTGTTCTTGTTCTTGTTTAATACAAACACATCATCGTCTTTAACTATATTTGGAATATAGTTAAATTCCTCTGGTCGAACCCTAACAATATGGTTAAATCGACTGTCATCAAACTTCATTAAAACCTTTCGCTGCCATTTATTGCATTTTGGGACACCAAGGTGGATGCTTCTGCGGTTCACAAGCAAACTAGCAGTGTTTAAAAAAATATTTCACTAATTTGATCTTCCTCGTGATCATCGCCTAGAAAAAATTATATTTAAACGTTATTTGGTAAATATTTATTCTATATTTATTTGAATCGACCATAATAACATCCAATACATATTTTTTACACAAACCGGTTATTATTTCAGTTTTTTCGCTTGTTTTTGGCATTTTTTTTAATAACAATAATTTTTTGTTTGCATAAACAGCTGTTACAAGTTTATCACCAGAGAAACAAGTCGTGCGGCTCAAAGCCGGCTGAAAGCCGCCGCCGATTTTTTTCTTAATAGTCGAGCCGCCGCCGAGTGGTGCGGCTTGTCACGACTCAAAAATTTTAGCCGGCAATTTTCATTCTTAAATTTTGTATATATAAATTACTTTCAGCAAGAAATATAAATTAAAATTTGAAGCTGTTCTTTTAAATTTATTGTTAATAGAAATATATTTTTAAAGAAAACAATGCATAACTTATTAAATGTATGTAAATAAATATAATAAATAATTTAATAAATAAATAATTTAATTAATATTTAAAATCTTGCGTCTTTATTTGTAACAATTACTTCATCTAAAGCTTGTTTATTTTTGTTGTTCTTCTTCTTCCTATTACAATACACAAGAACTCCCTAATATTCGGCTTTAGCCGACTTACAGCCGCCGCCGACAATTTTTTGCTCAGCCGCCGCCGCCGAGTTTTTAACACGACTTGTTTCTCTGTTTATCACTCTAAAATATGAAGGGTTGCTCAAAGCAGTCATAATTTTTGTAGTTAATATATTAGGACTTATGAATTTATGACAACCGTTTGAATACCCCACATATTAACAACAATAATAGGTTTTAAGCAAACCATGAAAACAAAGTTACTTCTAATATGTAAAGGAACAAACCTAGTTTACAAACGCAGCTTAAAAATTAAGAAAAAGCTACCTACAGGGTGTGAAATTACCTATATAATGATATCCATATTGCCTCATTACACCACAAAATACTGGATATATGCCATACTGTACATACACATTTTAAAGGCTCCTAACTCTGAAACTAAGGGTCAGCACCAAAATTTCCACTTGACATTTTTTGTTCATAACTAAATTTAACACCCCGTAGACAACTTTTTTTTAATTTCAGAGCTGCCTCCGTAAACTAAATGTAAGCCAAAAATTAATAAAAAAAAGTTTAATATTGTGCCCAAGTCTTATGATTTTCTTTCTCAGCCAACTTACAAATTTTCATTAAGCACCTGTTTATCATCACTTTTATTGTTTTTCATGTTTTCTTTCTTTAAAAACACTTCTACCTTTAAAACACATTTATATTATAAAATTCAATTTTTTATACCTCCTGCGGAAAACATTTTACTTGAGTAAACAAAGCAAGACTGATTTTTTTTTTATTTGCCACGATGGCAGGGCAAATTCAAAATTATTGAATTCGCCATTGCCAAGGCAAATTGAAGAGTACGGAGAGTCATATCAGCGCGTCTGGCAGCTAGCCGCGCCGCCGAACAAATTGCATGAGTCGCGCCGCAGCCGTATTTCTCGGCTTGTGGACGGCTCAATTATCAGCTTTTTAACATGGCTAGTCAGTTTCTTATTCGGGTTTTTTTAATTTTTAAAGGGAATATCAGAACTCGGTATTGATTACTTAATTCCTTAATATTTGTTCAGTGGTGTCAACATTCCTTTTTTATGTTTTTTATGCATATTTCTTTCGATTATTAGAGTATGAGGTATTTGTCAAGAATAACAATGCATATTTAAATAATATTTATATTTATTTTGAAATAGAAATCTAAATTAGTAAATATATATATATATATATATATATATATATATATATATATATATATATATATATATATATATATAACGATGGTACAATAAAAAGTTATATCAAGTTTAATAGTAATTTTTATATTTATTTAGATTTTAACTTTTATCTTTGTGTTAAAGGTTATAAAGTTATAATTCCTTAATATATATATATATATATATATATATATAACGATGGTACAAAAAACAAAGTTATAATTCCTTAATATTTGTTCAGTGGTGGCAACATTCCTTTTTGATGCATATTTATTTCGATTATTAGAGTATGAGTTATTTGTCAAGAATAGCAATGCATATTTAAATAATATTTATAGTTATTTTGAAGTAGAAATCTAAATTAGTAAATATATATATATATATATACATATATATATATATATATATATAGATATATATATATATATATATGTATATATATATATATATATATATATATATATATATATATATATATATATATATATATATATATATATAACGATGGTACAAAAAAAAAAGTTATACCAAGTTTAATAGTAATTTTTATATTTATTTAGATATATATATATATATATATATATATATATATATTTGATATATATATATATATATATATATAAATATATATATATATAACGATGGTACAAAAAAAAAGTTATATCAAGTTTAATAGTAATTTTTATATTTATTTAGATTTTAACTTTTATCTTTGTGTTAAAGGTATTGAAAAATTGACCAAAAAATTTTTAATATATATTATTTCATCTGATACATATTTTTTCTTTCGGTTCAACTGCTGGACCGTGATTATCGCACAAATGAAGCAACAAACTTAAATTTATAATATATACTAGCAGCGTCCACGACTTATTCTGCGCGTCATTTATGATTTTCTTAAACCTCAAATTTAGAAAAATGTGTTTTTAATTATTTAATCCAGAGTTCTATAGATGGTGTTAAAAAATGTATATTTAAAAATGAAATATGCTTTCAACTTCTTTAGTACACTATACCGTTAAAATTAGGTGCTTTCACATTTGTATCTTTAGTTTCTCTACGAAAGTACATATTTTTACGAATGGAAACGTTATTTGACCATGGTTCAACGGGAATTCCTCACAAAATTTTATTCAAATCTATCCAGTAATTTTAACGTAATGCGAACAAGAGGAATGACGGACACACAAAAATTCCAAAAATAGTTCATTTGTATTCCATCAACAACATCAAAATTTTTAAAAATTATTTCATGTGCATATACATTTTTATTATTTGTATAGATTACTTTATATTACTAAAACAAGAATTTTTGTAATATTCATTATCAAAACAATGGTGATGACAAGATATGTACTAACAACATTTATGTCAAATATCTACCTAATGTAATAAATTATTCCCAATTATGATCTTTATATTAAATTTATTAAAAAAAAAAAACGCCAACTTATAATACTGAATAATGATTACGAGTATTCAGGACAAAATAACAGTAATCTGTATTCAGTATCACAATTTTAAATCATTCTAACAACCATAACTAAATTAGCGCGTAAGACGTGACGCAAAATAACGCATGGCTTTTACGCTGAAATGACATACCTAAATAAAGCGCAACGTTTTGTTTTAAACAGTAATGTTAACTTATCATTTTTAATAAAACCCTATAAAATGAAATGCAAAACAGTGATAAAATCGCTAGATAAAGCTGAAAAAAGCTAAAATGTCATTACTGTTTTTCAACGTTCTCTAAATACTACAAAAAAATATGTAAACAACAGCAGTTTGCAGGCACCTGCATTACCTTACGCGCTGTCAAAATTGGATTTTCCAATTGCTAAGCGTTGACGCCGTGCTATTTAGGGATGCTTCATACATTTTGTATGAACATGAGAAATTTTGACAGATATCTTGAGCTTTACGCGCTAATTTAGGGATGGCAGTAAGCGTGCATTCATACAAGCAAATTTTACTTTGACAAACTTTTGTTAATTTCCTTTTAAACTTTGCTTGGTGTTTAGACACACAACGTTTTCTTTTAAAAATTTCGTTTCCTTCTGTTTGATCGTTCTTAATTCTGGACATTTTGCATTTGGTGCTTATAACACAAAAATATATGTATGTGCATGTATACAACTGTAAAAGCAACTATGCGAGTACATCAAAGTCTGTACTGCTTATCTTTTTTCTCACATAAAATCAAAACTTTGCCTGTCTAAAGGCCGGGGCACATAGAATCCGTTATACGTTAAACTTTGACAAATTCAACTAAAGTCGAAGTAACGACGGATGAGGTTGGCACAATGAATACTTTGCTGACTGATGTTAAACAAAAGTTTGCTCTCTATTTTTATTCACTTCTAAATTTAATTGTTATTTTATTTACTTGTTAATTTAATTATATTTGTTTTTAATTGTTTGCCACCGAAATTGTTTTATTAAAATCACAAAACACAATTGAAACACAGCAAGAGTTAAAAGAAAACAGAGAAGAAGAAACAGTTGATAGTTGTCAAAGTATTCAACATACGTCAAAAGTTAAAAGTTGACCAACTTTCGTACTTTGCGTTGACGGACACGTATTGATTGTGACAACGCCCATAAGAAAACATGTATTTTAACTGACTTGTCAGTTGAATTTGTCAAAGTTTAACGTATGACGGATTTTATATGTCCCGGCCTTTAGCGCGTAAGACGTGACGCAAAATACGCAAGAGAAGAAAACAAACTCTGAGAAATGACAAACTTTTTTAACAGAGTTGCAAAAAACGGAATATTGTTGTTGTTTATGACAAAAATGTAAACAATATTTGACAAAAAATAAGCTTTTTTAAATGTGGTCACAATTCGTCAATTTTTAATGTATTTTAAAATAAAAACTTAAAATAAGAAGCCCTAAGCTTGCAGAATCAGATTTTCCAGTTGTCACTTTCTCCATTTTAGAAATGAAGGAGTTACAGCTAAGACATTCAGTTACTAAGTGTGACGGTTTTATAGTTATAAAATCCCAACTAAAAGCCGTGCGTCGTTGCGACTAATGCCAATCGGTAGAGGCTAAAAATACAATTTAAAACTGGTATAAATCATTTTCTGAAACACTTCCATTCAAGAGTTATGACGTAAAAATGTTTATTAAATTGTACAAATAGTTTGCTAAATATTTTAGACAAACTAGAAAGTGTGCCACGTAGCGGCATACACCAATCAATAGGGGACAAGTATGCAATTCAAAACTGGTATTTGATATTTCCTGAAATACTTTAATTCAGAAGATATTACACAACAAACTTTGACATATAGAAAAAGAGCGTAAAAATAAGGTAAAAAGTTTTTAAGTATAATATCGGAACTAGTCGTTGTGCCACATAGCAACACATACCAATGGATAGAGGACAAAAATACAATTCAGAATTGGTATTTGACATTTTCTAAAATACTTGTGTTTAGATGGTATACCACAACAAACTTTTGCAAATTAAAAAAAAATAAAAAATTTGCAAGTAAAAATCAAAGTCGGTAATAGTGTTCATGCAAATATACCAAAAAAATGTAAGCAAACTTTTGAAAAAATATTTCATTTTTAACGCGACCACAAATCGTTATTTATGCATGAATTTTAAAACAAAAACTTGAAAAATGAAGCTCCAGGCTTGTAGAATCAGATTTTCCAGTTGTCACTTTCGACATTTTTGAATTAAAAGAGCTACACCTACGGCATTTAGTGACTAAGTGTGATGGTTTTTTAATTGTAAAATCCAAACTAAATGCCGTGCGTCGTTGCGACTAATGCCAATCGATAGAGACTAAAAAAACAATTTAGAACTGGTTTAAATCATTTTCTGAAACACTTCCATTCAAGAGTTATGACGTAAAAATTTTTATAAAATTGTACAAATAGTTTGCTAAATATTTTAGACAAACTAGAAAGTGTGCCACGTAGCGGCATACACCAATCAATAGGGGACAAGTATACAATTCAAAACTGGTATTTGATATTTTCTGAAATACTTTAATTCAGAAGATATTGCACAACAAACTTTGACATATAGAAAAAGAGCGTAAAAATAAGGTAAAAAGTTTTTAAGTATAATATCGGAACTAGTCGTTGTGCCACATAGCAACACATACCAATGCATAGAGGACAAAAATTCAATTCAGAATTGGTATTTGACATTTTCTGAAATACTTGTGTTTAGATGGTATACCACAGCAAACTTTTGCAAATTAAAAAAAATAAAAAATTTGCGAGTAAAAATCAATGTCGGTAATAGTGTTCATGCAAATATACCAAAAAATGTAAACAAACTTTTGAAAAAATACTTCATTTTTTAACGCGACCACAAATCGTTATTTATCCATGAATTATAAAACAAAAACTTGAAAAACGAAGCTCCAGGCTTGTAGAATCAGATTTTCCAGTTGTCACTTTCGACATTTTAGAATTAAAGGAGCTACACCTATGGCATTTAGTGACTAAGTGTGATGGTTTTTTAATTATAAAATCCAAACTAAATGCCGTGCGTCGTTGCGACTAATGCCAATCGATAGAGGCTAAAAAACAATTTAGAACTGGTTTAAATCATTTTCTGAAACACTTCCATTCAAGAGTTATGACGTAAAAATTTTTATAAAATTGTACAAATAGTTTGCTAAATATTTTAGACAAACTAGAAAGTGTGCCACGTAGCGGCATACACCAATCAATAGGAGACAAGTATACAATTCAAAACTGGTATTTGATATTTTCTGAAATACTTTACTTCAGAAGATATTGTGAAAAAAACTTTGAAGTCCAGAAAAAATTGCGTGAAATAAAATTGGGTATAACAGTGTATTATCTACGGTAATAATGGTGTTCGGTGTGCAGTTTCTATTGAAAAAATTGGCAACACTCTACTCATATAGGAATCTCACCTTGTTGGAAAAATATGGCAACATTTATATTTATAACTGTTTTCGTTATTTTGTGGTGACAAAGCTTAAGAGCTTATTTATTTGAAAAGTTAAAGTTATTGAGTATTTTATTACTTTATATTTTTTATATACATTTATTTTTGGTAAGTGTTGTGAAAATTAATTAAATACACAAGTGTTAGTTTATTCTTTTTAGGATTAACGAGTTATTGTGTTTAAACATCTACAAATATACTTCCTGAGTGAAATGTTTATGGATATTGTGGGTAAATTAATTCAGTTTGTGGCCAAAAATCTACTATGTATGTATGTATATATACGTATTTATTGTCTTTAGAAGTTGTTGAAATTATAAATTGTTTATAAAAAGAATCCATAATATAAAATATATATCAAATACAGTGTGTCAATCATTATATTTTTCAGTGTTAAAAATAGGTTTTTAGTTTTGTGATATATTTCTAAATACATTAGTTATTTACATATTTCCATGAAAAAAATGAATAAATTAAAAAGTAATACCACTTGAAAGACAAGCTATAAAATTGTTTTTTTTTAATCTCAAAATAATTCTCTGACAAAATGTATATATTACTACTCGATCCAGAGTACATACACCCAGCAAACAAATTTTAAGTTGTTTGTTTTAAAAATAAAGTTTGCTCTTGTATATAATTTGTAGAATTAAAAAAATGAAAGACTCTGCGAAACTTAAGCAAGTCATCCAATTACGTGTGGACAAGGGACTTCTTCCACAAAATCTCAGCAGTCCTATCTTTGAGAGCATAATCGAAGAGTATAACAGAAATTTACCTGTCAACTTCAAAATGAGAAATATAAAGAAAAATAGAAAACTAATTTTTACTACAGTAAGTAGCTATTGATATGGGTTAAGCATATTAAACATTTAAATATTTTAGGTAAAAAGATGTTCCCAAAAGCAATGCCAAAAAATTTATTCATCAAACAATGTACCAATTTTAAATGATGATGAGAAAGTTGCTGTAGATGTTTTGATAAATCTCTGCAAAGTAAGTGAAACAATTTTTATTTATTATATTAGTTATTAAACGTTGTAAATTTTTTATATTTATTCCTTTGTAGTTCATAAATACAGAAAATTTAGATCAACAAAGCCTTGAACAATTGGAATTTCCGATTTTAAATGGTGATCAGAAACTTTTTGCAGATGTTTTGACAAGTCTCTGTGAAGTAAGTGAAACATTTTTAATGACGTATACTGGTTATTAAACGTTGTGTATTTATCTTTTTGTAGTTTATAAACACAGAAAATGTAGATGAGCAGAGCGTTGAACAATTAGAAATTCCAATTTTTAATGATGATGAGAAAATTGCTGTGGACGTTTTAACAAATCTCTGTGGAGTTAGATTTGTTTAATTTGTAATTGTATATATTAACTACTATATTTAAATTATAGGAATCCAAGGAGCCAGAACATAACTTGCAACTACAATCCGTGGGCCTAAATGATGATGAGAAGTTAGCCTTAGACACTCTTATAAGTTTGTGTGAAGGCAACGAAGGTAGCAGCATTAAAACCCTCGACTCAAAATTAGACCAATATAATATTGTGTCATATTTGCAAGGAGTGGAAAACGAGCGCAATATATTACCAACTCTGGATCAGAAAGGTAAGTTTTATTTAATCCTTTTGATCAAAAGTATCCCAGCAAGCACAAAATCAAACTTTTTAAATAAGAACCTTTTAATTTTACACTTGTGTGTTTTTACCTAATTAGCTTTATTTTGAATTTTGTTAAAAATATAATTTTTATTAATCTAAAATTTAATAAAAATATAGACAAAATACTGGTTAATACCCAATCTAGTGTACATATAGGTAAGAACTTTTTAGCACACATATACATACATACATACATTTGTACATTGCTCTAGAAATTTAATATGATTCCTATTTTTAATTACGTTTATTCCTTTTTAAATATAGAAGAAATACCAGTGGTTAAATCCAAATGTAATGCAAATAATGGTAAGTAATTTTTTTATTATTAAATGCATACATTCGTACATACGTTTTGAAAATTTAAGGAACAAATCTAAAGTTAGATTTAATCTTACTATGAATACTGTTTCAAATCCTTGTTTGCTTATTCGATTTTTATTAAAAATAATCAAATTATATTTAATTTTTTTCCTAACCTTTTTAATTGCAGGTGAGGAATATAGCAAATCTGATAAAAACATTGAGAGAATACTTACTAAATTTGTGCAACAATTAAAGGGTATGTTTGAAGAACTTTTTGGTAAATTTTTTGAAAATATTCCTATCCATATTAGTAAAAGTAACAATTTAGATAAAGAAGTTATTTCCTCTAAGTATAATGATAATACTTTACACATAAATAAAATTAATGTTTCAAATGAAAATTTGGAACAAGTAACAAATGATGTTTGTTTTAATGAAAGTTTGAAAGATTCTGACAGTAGTAATATAGCTTCAATCCAAAAATCTTATAAATTACAAGTAAATAAAGCGAACGTTTTACACGAATATTCGAACACAATAACAAAAGACACAACCTTTTTAGAGAATTCGGAAAATAATATAAACAGTAGTATTGTAACTCTTGGCCCTTTTGAAACATCTGATACAAGTCTAAAACTAGAAAAGTTTGAAAAATATCGAAAAATTCCTGATCCTAAGGAAAAACTTAATAGAAACGTCTTACGACTAAAAGGTGTGGCATCAAAAAGAACAAGAAAATTCAAAAAAAATAATTGGGATTGTGAATTTAAAATTAATCCTAACCTAATATTTCAAGGCGAAGACGACGATAACCTAAAGTTAACAAAAAACAAACTTGTGCTCGATATAATCCGACAGGAGTATTTGAAAATAAACAACTCCTGCATTATATCTTTCTATAGTGTCAAAAAATTAAAATCAGGATTACTAGTATATGGATACTGCAATTTCAAAGATTGTTCTGAATATAGATATAAAATTAGTACTGACGGAAAGGTTTCAGTAAGCAGATCTGGAAAAATCTTGCACGCGGAAGGAGAAAAACGAGTTGGCCAGATACGTGGTGTAACTCGTAAAACCGTGAAAAAAGCATTGCTTGGAAAAAGTGCTTATATGTACAGAAAAGAACAAATATTAAAAGCAGCAGATGACATAGCAAAGAGTGGTAATTTGCAAAATGTTCAAAATCTACCAACGTTACGAAAATGCAAGTCAGAAGGAAACTCTGATAAATGGCTTCATTCAGATCCGTTTTATGAAGTTTTTTTAATGCAACAGACTACTTATAAAGATTATATTCAACATGTGGCATCACCATTAACAATATATTGCTGGGCAAAAGCAACTTTTGTCACATTTGCAGTTAACCCTCAAATATTAAAAGACGCTAACTACACAGTCCACTTCGATGCATCTGGACAAAGTGTACGCCAAATCAAATGTGCGGAGAAAAGAGTTTTAATATATAAAATTGTAATAAGGGTTAAAAAAGAGAAAATGGTAATCCCTGTTGTAACTGCTATTCTTTCGCGCTATACTCTTAACGACATATGTTCAGTACTGGATAAATTAAAACTTTACTGCACCGAAAATAAGTTTAAATGGCCATTTTTTCAAAGAGTTTGCACAGACGTAAGTTATGGCTTATTTGGAGCGGTATTAATAAAATGTTGTAATAATGAAAACGTTGCAGAGAAAATCGTAGTCTTTATAAGAAGCCAAACGTAATTGTTCAATGGTGCAAAGCCCACTACATTAATATAATGTGCAAAGACTTAAGCAATAAAATTGGTAAAAATAATTTCCTTCGTCATTTCATTAAACAGGTTTTAACCATGGCTTTTGATCTTACAACATTAGAAGATTGCAGATTTTGGTTCAAACACTTATTTATTGTACTCCTCTTTCCCAAACAAAATAACATATTTAAAGAAAGCCTTAACATTTTAAGAAAAACTATATTGCCAGATAATGATACAGAGTTAGAAAATATAAATATTGTTGATGATATAAGCAATTTAGAATCTATTGCGTCCCGAAGTCCATTCAAAAAAGTTTTTTTGAATATATATGACGACATAAGCAACAAAATAAAAAATGTTTCCATTAAAGGTGATGATAATAAATATAAAAACGAAGCTATATGTAACTTTATCCTTAACAAATATTGTCCATTTCTCCCTATGTGGACAAATATAATGGGAATTTTAGTAGATGCTAGCGGAGATCATATCAGCAATGCTCCGGTTGAATTCAGCTGTTTTTTGCAGAAACATATTATTTTAAAGCAAAGATCTTTGAGACCTGGAGATTTCATAAGGAGTGATCGCAAAGATAATATAAGTTCTCTAAAGGATTTAAGATATCGTTACAACATGTTTGAGGAAATAGAAGTCGATGATGTAGAACGCACAAAATTATATTTGAACGAGCCCGAAGAAACAAAAACACTTGTGCAAATTTCAGAAGAACATTGCTATTCAAGATTATCGAAGCAAAAAATAACTAAATTATCAGAAGATCTACAGCCGGAAGAACAATGGAATAAAAAGGATCCAAAGAAGCGAAAAGCCATAAACCCGAAGCAATTGTTAAATTCAAAAAGACCAAAAAAGTTTATAAAACAAACCGAAACTATTCAGGAAATTATAGAAATTGAACCGGATGACTTTAAAATCACATCTCACAGTGAACCGAGCTCTTCGTTAGAAAGCAGAATAAAAAAAAAAATCCATTACTATATTTTCAGATACAACGATTTATACAACTCAATTTATCCGGCAATTAACCAAATGAAACCGGATTCTACAATTTTTTGGATAGAGAAGATTGGGAGTCCTTGAAAGAAAGACAATGTTTGACAAACTCAGTTTTAGACTGCGCAATTTTATGCTTTTTAAAAGAAAATTTTCAAAACGCCTTAAGCTTACCGTGCCAAATTAATCAAATTAACTATAAAAAAGTAAATAAACTGCTTTTACATAAGCCTGATATGCTTTTTATACCAGTTTTACAAAACGCACACTTTAATCTCTGTATATTAAAACCTGCAACATTAGAATTTATTTTTATCGACTCAATGCATGATTATAACGGAAAATCTCATTTTAATAAATTCGTATCAATTGGTCTTCAGAATAAGAATTGGAAATTTGTAAACATTTTGGAAAGAACAAAGCAAAATGATTATGTCAGCTGTGGTGTTTTTGTTATTTTATATATAATAAGTTTCTTAAAAGGCTTACCAATGACCAATTTGCCAACTCCTAATAATTTCAGATGTAAAATAAAGTCTATGTTAATGAAATATTCTGACGATTGTTCTAATTTTTGTTGCCACTGCGCTAGTTCTAAAAAAAGTAAAACAAAATGTTCTCTTTGTATTTATAACGTTTGTAAAGACTGCATAATTTATATATATAACAATTCTTTTTCCATATGTAAAATATGTAGCAATAAAGTTTTAAATTAAAGAAGTGTGTTAAATATGCCGTCAATGCCATCAACATTAGTTATCATTTTATTTAGTTTATACAATTTCGTTTATTTTTATTTTACACATTCTATGAATGCATGACAAATATGAGTGAAAAAAAAAAAACAATCACACTTCTATAAAAATCGCTCATGAAATGATGGCTTAATAGTATAAAAAAAGGCATATTACAATATATAAAATAATTTTATGCTAAAGAAGTGTGTTGAATATGCCTCAACGCCATCAGCATTACTTATTAATTTATTAACTCTATTTTTATACAATTTGTTTATTTTAATTATACTCATTTTATATTAAATATGTAAGTAGGTCTATAAAATACTAATGTCTTAAATGAATGCATGAAAAATATGAGTGAAAAGAAAAAACAATCACACTTCTATAAAAATCATTTATAAAATGATGGCTTAATAGTATAAAAAAAGGAATATTGTATATTGCTAGAAATGGTTTAGGCCTATTGGGGATGCCAGCCATATAAAATAAATGGCAACGCGCTAAGTGCAGAACCTCAATGGTAGTGTGGAAATCTGCACAATCAGGTATGTGATGAAAGGCTCAAAAGAAAATGCCACATGTAATAATTCTTGCAAAAAAACCAATAGTTTGGCCACATACATCAACTTAAATAAACTATTGGCACACCCTTTATTTTTCCAAATGCAAATTTTATACTTGTTGTTAAACCGGACTTAGCAATGAAGGTTCTTTGCAAATTTAATCTATTCGGCTATAAAATTTCAAAAGTTGGCCAATACACTAAATTACATTAATTAAAGGTTCACTTTTAATTTCCAAATACAGATTTTATACTTGCTGTTGTAGCAGACTTAGCAGTAAAGGTTATTTGAAAATTTCAACTGTCTGTCTATAAACTTTTAACAGTTTGGCCATATACATCAAATTACATCAACTATTGTAACACCCTTTAATTTCTAATTTCGGCTTAAATATAGTTTACGGACGCAGCTTTAATATTTAAAAAAAGTTGTCTACGGAAAAAATTCAATTTTAAGAAAGGTAATCTCAATAACTATTCAACTGAAAAGGAAAAATACAATAATCAGGTAACGACCAAAAAAACCTTTTTATATTTTTAACTTTTTTCCATTCTAGTTGAATAGGTATTGAGAATACCTTTCCAATGATACCCATATTGCCTTATTTTGCCGCAAAACACTCGATATATTCCATATTTTGCTTTCAAAATCAAAATATAAACGACATACAGTCACACAGATAATAGTACGTACCCCTTAAAAACTTGTGATATTTAAGAAAAGTAAATAATCTTAAGTTTTTTAAGCAAAAACAAATGTTTATTTCATTATTTATTTATTTATTGAATTTCCAATAATATTTTTGTTACGAAAAAAAAAATAAAAAACAAAACACAAATCTAAAAAATCAGTTGTTTTCTTGTGTTTTTGAAAGTTTAAAACCACGCCGAAAAATTGAAAATCGCATGATTTTCAGAACAGCATCAAATCGTTGGCGTGATTTTAAAACCGTTCGTGTTTTAAAATCACGTGATTTTCAGAACAGACCTGTTAGTTAACCGTTTTTAAATCAGTATACTTTGTAGGCAGAACACCTTTTACGTGATTTGAAATCACTTTGACAAAAAGTGATTTACAGAACAGACCTGTATGATTTCCTGCTGGTAATAACAACTCCCAGCTGTGGTGTTAGTTGACTATAGATATTAGAGATGCAGTTTTATATGTTCCTATTTTACTTACAATCCATCAGAGCTGTAAATGAATCATTCATTTTTAAATTAATTCGCGAATCATTCATGGACTGAACTAACAAATTTTAATTAAATCTATTCACACAAAAAAATTATTTGAATAAAACTTGAAACAATTCAAATGAATTTGATTGAAATTAATTGCAATTCGTTTCCAATTCAAATTAATTTGTAAAAAGAATTGCAATTTATTTCCAATTCCAATTCAATTCAAATAAATTGAAAATGAATTGCAATTCACTTTTGAAAATCCATTTGAATTAGAAACGAATTGCAATTCTATTAACAAATTCATTTGAATTGGAAATTAATTGAAATTCATTTCTGCATAATTCGCTTGAATTGATTCAAATTTCATTCAATTCTTTTTTTGTTGTTGTGAAAATAATTAAATAAAAATGTAGATAATTCGTAACGAATTAAAATCAAAAATTAACGATTCATTTACAGCTCTGGTATCCATCCATCTTCAAAAGAGTTAGGATATATAATTATGTTAAGCTTAGTTTTATGATGTTGTTATTATCATAATTTTGTGTTTCATAAATATAATTACATATTTTTCAAATTATAATTTAATGAATTTCGTTACCATTAGAAAAAACAATCACCCTTATTCTGTTTGGCGTCGTCAACATCGTCAATTTTCAGATAACATCAATTAAACACAACATCAATACTAATTTGGTATTCCCTAACAATTTAATGACGACGTTGACTGTTTATCGATAATATAAATAAGTAAAACACACATATCTAATATTTGTGACAGATGATTCAATTTGTTTTCTATTATGTTAAGAAAGTGTTGTGGAAAGTTTAAGTTTAAACTAATTAGTCTAAGGGCCATTATTGCAACTTGCCGTTAGTTAAAGGTGTGATTTTAGCTGCTTGATAAAGAGCTTTGCATTAATAAAACTTTAAATTTTTAATGTTATTATTTAATGGATAAAAAAATAAGTGAAGCTTTTTATATGCAATCCATTTATCAGTCCGACAAATTGTAATAATGCCCCTGCGAAATTCTCTAGCAAGGAATAGACTTTTTCTAACTCTTCCATTAATTTTTAAAATTGACAGGGGTTAATAATTTACGTGTTTTACATTTCCTTTATGTTATTTTATATGTTTCTTACTTGGCTTTTTTTAATATCGCCGTACGCTTTCTATTTTTTTTAAGTTTTCTTTAGCACACGACACAAAACAACACCAAAAATGGTGACGTCAATTGTTATTAGGAAATACCAAACATATGTCGACAGTCATCGATTTATGTCAATGTTGACAACAGGAATACCGATTTACAACAAACGAAGAAAAACGACGTCGTCTTGTGTTGACGACGCCAAACAGAATAAGGTGATTATAAAGCCATTGCTACAAATTTAAAGCGATTTTAAATGAAATTTTGGGAATAGTCCGAAGCATTACAAGCATTATGTGTATCAGAAAGTTCGTACAGAGCTGTTATACAATCGGGATTAGAGTAGATCGCTTTAAAAACTTTTGTGGGCCCCATTAGACTTCTCCACTGAGAAATGCTATCTTGTGATTGTAGAATTAAAGCATAACTTGGGCCACTAAGAAGAAAAATTTTAAAGTTTTAATGGTAGCACCAGCTAAGTAACTATTTTATTTACCTGCCCATAAATGTTATTAAGCGATTTTAAAAGAATTTTCCTTTGTGCTCTGCATAAAACATTTCCGATAGCTGCTGCGTAATGTGTATTTGTCTAGAGTCGAGTATTTTAAAATGTTCCTCGATTAGATTTTTAACAGCCTGAAATTTGTTGCGATGCAACTCTGTCCGTGGGGGAATCGGGCGTAGACTTCCCGTGGCTACAGCCTTTAACAACATTTTTGAATATAAATTACACTCCGGCGGGCTCATGATATTTTAAGAACTGTCCGACCGTGTGTTTTATTTAGTTTATAGGAGAAGGGGCATATTGAGCATGGGGGAACCAGAAATGTATGAATGAATGAAATTAAAAACCCCACCCCTTTCTCCAGCACAAAGAAGTGATTCCACCAGATGAGTGTGCAGGCGACCAATCTGCAGCGAAATCAAGGCCTAAAACCTGTAGGAAATGCAAAAATATTAAAAGCAGGAAATTAGAAAATGGAACGATACATCCATCTTACCACTAACAGCTGCCGGTGTCAGAGATGTTTCCTTTGTTCCACGTCCAAATAAATGAAATAAATCTGTAAAGAAATAAATTAAATTTATTAAAAACTTTACTTACCTCGTGTGCTGTGTGTTTGTTTTCCTTTAAATAAACATATGTTGGCAAATTTGTAAGGTTGCCATACCTTTAACTTATTTTTGTATGAAAGTACTGGATGAAAATCTGGTAAAATTGCGTCTGTAAATGGTTATAATATGTTATAATATGAACACTATTATTGATATTACTCCTTACTACTAAAATATTTGTTTTTTCATTTATGAAAGTTTTTTAACAATATCTTCTAATTTCAAGTATTTCAGAAAATGTCCAATATCAAAAATTAATTGTATTTTTGTCCTCTACTGATTGGTATAGGTCACTATGTGGCACACCTCATAGTTTAAGTTTTATAAGTAAAAAACTTTTCACCTTAATTTTTAACATTTTTTTAGATTTTTCAAAGTGTGTTAGGTAATATCTTCTGAATTCAAGTATTTCAGATAATGACAGATACCATTTCTGAATTATATTTTTGTCCTCTACTGAAAGGTATAGGTCGCTATGTGGCACACCGCATAGTTTATGTTTTATAAGTAAAAAATTTTACCTTAATTTTGAACATTTTTTTCGATTTTTCAAAGTTTGTTAAGTTATATCTACTGAATTAAAGTATTTCAGAAAATGCCAATTACTATTTCTGAATTGTATTTTTGTCCTCTACTGATTTATATAGGTCGCTATCTGGCACACTGCATAGTTTTGGTTTTATACGTAAAAAACTTTTTACTTAAATTTTGATACCTTAATTTTGACATTTGCCAAAGTTTTTTAGGCAATATCTTCTAAATTCAAGTATTTCAGAAAATGTCTTATACCAACTATGAATTGTACTTTTATGCTCTTCTGATTGATATAAGTCATTATGCGGCACATTCAATAGTTTGGGTTTTATAAGTGGAAACTTTTTTTCTGAGAGGAAAAATCTTCTCATATGTAGCACTATAAATTGGGAACCGATTTAAGTGACAGTTGCAAAATTAGATTCTATAGGTATGATGCTTTTGGATTCAATATTATTTGTGTAAATTTTACAAAAAATAAGGACTTTTGTGCGCTTTAAAATATTAACTATTTTTGCAAAAGTTTGTTTACATTTTTCCTCAAATGTAAGTACCGTATACTACATTTAATGCAACTCTGCAAAAAGTTTGCCAAAACAATTAAAAAGTTTGCCAAAAAGTTTGTTTTCTTCTCGCCGATACAATAAAAAAATTTGCCAAAAAGTTTGTTTTCTTCTCGCCGATACGCAAAATAACGCATGGCTTTTACGCTGAAATGACACACCTAAATAAAAGCGCAACGTTTTGTTTTAAACAGTAATGTTAACTTATCATTTTTAATAAAACCCTATAAAATGAAATGCAAAACAGTGATAAAATCGCTAGATAAAGCTGAAAAAAGCTAAAATGTCATTACTGTTTTTCAACGTTCTCTAAATACTACAAAAAAATATGTAAACAACAGCAGCTTGCAGGCACCTGCATTACCTTACGCGCTGTCAAAATTGGATTTTCCAATTGCTAAGCGTTGACGCCGTGCTATTTAGGGATGCTTCATACATTTTGTATGAACATGAGAAATTTTGACAGATATCTTGCGCTTTACGCGCTAATTTAGGGATGGCAGTAAGCGTGCATTCATACAAGCAAATTTTACTTTGACAAACTTTTGTTAATTTTCTTTTAAACTTTGCTTGGTGTTTAGACACACAACGTTTTTTTTTAAAAATTTTGTTTCCTTCTGTTTGATCGTTCTTAATTCTGGACATTTTGCATTTGGTGCTTATAACACAAAAATATATGTATGTGCATGTATACAACTGTAAAAGCAACGAACGAAAAAAAGCAACTATGCGAGTACATCAAAGTCTGTACTGCTTATCTTTTTTCTCACATAAAATCAAAACTTTGCCTGTCTAAAGGCCGGGGCACATAGAATCCGTCATACGTTAAACTTTGACAAATTCAATTTAAGTCAAAGTAACGACGGATGAGGTTGGCACAATGAATACTTTGCTGACTGATGTTAAACAAAAGTTTGCTCTCTATTTTTATTCACTTCTAAATTTAATTGTTATTTTATTTACTTGTCAATTTAATTATATTTTTTTTAATTGTTTGCCACCGAAATTGTTTTATTAAAATCACGAAACACAATTGAAACACAGCAAGAGTTAAAAGAAAACAGAGAACAAGAAACAGTTGATAGTTGTCAAAGTATTCAACATACGTCAAAAGTTAAAAGTTGACCAACTTTCGTACTTTGCGTTGACGGACACGTATTGATTGTGACAACGCTCATAAGAAAATATGTAATTTAACTGACTTGTCAGTTGAATTTGTCAAAGTTTAACGTATGACGGATTCTATATGCCACGGCCTTAAAGTATGATAGTGTGGATTAAAAGTGTATGAGTGTGACAGACTTTTTGACAGATCTGTACGATCTTATAATCTTTTGAAATAATTCATAAAATGGTTTTTTCTATGAGTTTAGAGTTGATTTTTTTTAAGATGAGCAGAAAGCAACAACAAAATATTAAAAGTATCTGTTTTTGGCATCTTTTTTGTATAATAGTGTGGCACGTACGACGACAATATAAAACGATTTTTAAAGTAGGACAGAATTCTGTCAGATTTTTGAGTGATTAAATCGTACAATTGCGTACGATTGTGAATCCTGACCTGTATCCAAAGTCCTGCGCCGAGAAGTTTTGGTCAGCGGCGGCGGCTTACTGAAAAATGGGTGGCGGCCGTAAGCCGGCCATTAGACAATGTTTTATCAGCTAGCATTTTTTTGTAGGGCTCACACAATTAATCGGCTTGTATGAACCTTTAAAATTTATTTAAATAAGTAAAAAGTTAGGCAAAGATTGTCGCTCACAAAAAAGTTTTTATTAATTCATAACTAAATCATAGTTGCCGTGAGAAAAGAACTCTACTATTAGTTAGAAAATTTAAATTTAACCTCTTTGCAATCCAAAAAGCTTCTTCCGCAGCTGCACTCGTGGACGATATATATACATAATCACCCCTATCGTATTTAGCGTAGGCATATTTCGACTACGACAATTTTGTAATAGATTAATGATATCTGTTACAAGCTAGCTTTGATCTATTACAGAACTTTTAAATAACGCTGAGTTTATGCCACGAAAACGCCAACCACGATAAGGGTGAATATGAAGGAAGCAAACTTTGCAATATTCATACACATAAAAAAAATAAAATTTTGCTTGTATTTGTAAATTAGGTAGTAGTGTCTAAAAATACTTAATTTAAAAAAAATGAAATTTTTACCAATGCTACGAGATAAATTTTTATTTTCATATAAATTTAGAGTTAAAATTTTCTTCATATGGACACTTAGTCAAATGTCAACAAATCTAATTAATCGAAATAAACCACTTGTAACAAGCTAAGACTTGGATATAGAATTTTAGCTATAATCATCTCATGTATTCGTTCTATTATGAAAACCGTGCCTAAGGACCAAAATCGGTCACAATGTTCTACCAAATAAATCGGATGAAACATAAATAGAATAAAGTATTCTTGACAAAAAAAAAAAAAAAAAAAAATAACAAGAAGAAAATACAAATTTAAAATGTAAAAGAAGGTAATCCGCTAGCATTCGTTTTCAATCCTCTTTACGATAATCACCGAAAAAGTGGATAAATTAATACATTCGTAACATCACATAACGCACATTTTAGATTTTAATTGTATGTGTAAGTTTTAACTATAGCAGACATTTACTATCTGGCATAGTTTTCCCATATAAGTTATAAGCTAGTTATGAATCTGTTTTTTGTTATTTTTATTTATTTATTTAGCTATTATGACTTAAAGAATAACATTATTTTACAGTCCAGTGGTATTACATAATAGCAGAAAATTGAAATGTAACAATAAAATAAAACAAATAAATATTAAATATAACTGTTTTTATTATAAATTAAAAAAATTAAACTAAAAACAAAAAAGAAATAAAGTAATAAAGAATGAAATAAAAAAATAGGAAAGTAGAATATAAGCAAGAATTTTATATAAAGATCTGTTAGAAGTAGATGGATATTTTTTTCATCTGTTATAACACAAATTACGCTCACGAATTGACTGCTTCACAGTCGGATTAAACCACGGAGAGGAACAATTTTTGATGTAAAAAGTAAGCACTGGTAAATGTCGATTATAAAATTAATAAATCAGTTTATAAATCATTTTATAAAAAATTATTTTAGAGATTTTTTTGTGCAAATCTGTTTTATTATATTATTCTGACAATTATGAACGAGTTTAATCGTTGTATGCACCATTTTCACAAATTTTTATGCAAAATAGTTATCAGTCCACTATTTACTTTCACTTTATACAATTTATTAAACGTATACCGCATACAAGTCAAAATATAACGGTTTGTTTTACAAAATTTGTTTATAATATTAAACTAGTTTATAGTTGCCTTGTTATAGTTTAATATGCTCCCCATTTTGTATAAAAAGACTTTGTGTTGCATCGGGACAGTTTTTTAAATTCATGATTTTTAATTGGACCAGCTGGTTTCATACATAAAAAACACTAACGTAAGAAATTAATTGATACCTTTCTTCGTTTTCTGAAGTCGGGTTAAAAGTGTAACTTAACGTCGGCGGATAAATTTTAGCTGAAAAAATGTCGGCGGCGGCGGTTATTCAATGCCTTCGGCGGCGGCTGTCATAAGTAACAGACTAGATTAGACACGGAAGGATAGGTGGCATCACATAGTTAACCCCACAGATAAATAACCAGATAACTCACTAGTGACGTTTAAAAAAGTGTGTTATCATATTTTCTTCCAGCTTTCGTTTAAGCGAATAAAAGAATATTCAAAAACGCTGAAAGCACTGAGTTGGAAGAAACCGCTACACATACCTATTGCAAACATATGTTTTTATTTAATCAACCAAAAAAAGTATAACAAAATTGGGGTAAAAATTCAGTTTTTTAAGAAAAATTAAAAAAATATAAATATCAGTAAAAGAAATGTATAAAAAAATTATAAAATGTTTTTATAATATTACAGTGTATAAGAACAACTAAAAAAATAATGTTTTCCCTTATAATTTCAGGTTGTACTACAATTTCATTGGAGGCTCCGCAAACATCAAAACAGTTTGCGTGGTTTTATTGGTAAGTAAAAAAATTGGCCATTTAACGTGTTTATGCCAAATTTATTGTATTTTAGGATTTGGTTTTTGCCAAAGTAATAGGCTATCCAGCATGGCCAGCTACCGGTGAGACTGCCAATATTAAGGTGGAAGGAAGACCTCTTTCCTTATGTTGAAAACAAAGAAAAATTCGCCACAGACAAAAATATGAAACGGAATAATTTTCGAGAGGCCATTGATCAAATAGATGCTGCAGCCAATGGCGAAGAAATAGCACCTTTTGCTTTGCCAAATGTAGCGCCTGAAGGTATAGATATTTCTTAAGCTGAAGAAGCTTTGGATGAAAGTGTCATCAATAATACTACGGTTTACGAACCACAGGTAATGGATGTAAAGGAAGAAAGTGTTAAAAAGGTTAACGAAGCTATAGGGGAAAGATGTTGTAATGTTGGTGATTCGTCAAACTCGATGAATGGCCCACCAGCAAAGAAAAAAGTTACGCCAGAAGGTATGTTAGTTATAATATTCTAGGTTACTGCAGCAAAACTAATATTTGTGTTTTATATTTTTTAAGGTATATCAACTCCAAAACCTAAAGCAAAAACGGCCAAGAAAATCTAGAACAATTCCAATATAAAACCGACGGCGACCGTTATACCCACTGTGAAGTCATCTAAAAAATCAGAAGTTCAAACCAATCTGCTGTTAGCCTTTATTCTACCGTCTAAATGTATCGGTATTAAATTAGACTATCAAAAGCCGAAAATGGGTTCTATTAAAATTGATGCAGTTAGAGAACGTATTGTAATCAATCCTTCCAGATCAAAAATACATCGTGAGGCCAAGGAGCGATTTACTAGTGAAATAATTGAACAAGAGGATGCACTATTAATCCAGAATACAACAATTTTTTGTGAGAAATCAATTTCAAACCATACTTTCCCCCACAACATATACATGTGCTTTAGCCACTAAATTAACAGATTCCAAAGATGTGAATAAAAGTGAAAGTTTAATCAATAATAATAATACTTACTTTTGTATTTCAAAAATCTCATTTAATAAAAAAAACACAATTTTTGTTGTAATATTTTTTATCTTTAATGATAACTTTTACTGTTTTTATTTAAGTATTTAATAAAAAAAAGAAACAATTTATAATAAGCAAAATTTTATGTTTTATTTCAGCAGTTTTAAAATAATACCAGCAATTATTAGTTTCCATCTCAGGGCAATTAGCAATGCATCGCTACAATTTGTGTTAAAATATAAAAAAGAAGATTTTAATATACCTTTATTTTAATAAACATAATTTCATCGATCTACTTCCAGTTTTCAGTAATTAAAAAGAAAAAATAAAAATATTTGAAGACTGGAAGAGTAAGATCTTATTTCTCTTTTATACTACTGGATTTCAGCAGCTGATTTTTTGTTACAGAATTAAAAAAAATATATATATAAAAGGTAAAATAATTTATCTAAAAAGTACATATATATAAAGATATTTATTAATAATAAAAGAAAAACACATACAAAATGAAAAACGCATATGAAACATAAACATGTATAAAAATTATAAATGAAAATAAATTAAAAAATTTTTTGAATCTACTTCTATCTACTAAACCCATACCACCTTTAATCCAAACAAATTTCTAGTTAAAATCGATTCAAAATATATTGTAATTAAAATAAACAACTTACACCAAAAATAAACTACAATATAAATTACACACTTAAAAAAATAAAAAAACATCCAACAAAAAATTTAAAAATAAGCCATATCCACTGTTGCAGCTGGTATTCCAAAAATTCATATGATTGATTGCACTAATTCTGCTTGTTGAATTATATTGGAGCTTTCATATTCTTGTACAACAATTAATATTCTTTCTGTATTTTCAATTAAATTTATACTTTCACTGTTTTATTAAATCTTTTTTTTAGTCATTTTGAACTTGTTTTCTTATCTATTTAAAACACTTAACACATGCACTTTTTTATTTTAAAAACCCTTAAATTTTTCTGATTGGGAGAAACAGTCATATGTATATGTTTGCTAAGATAAAATCTCATCAAACATACATTCCAACTATCTGAGAATCAAACTAAATTAAATAAGATTTTGTACATCGAAAAGGAACACAGTTCCTCTAGTGTACAAAACCTGCCGCAAGCATGTCACTAATAAAACTTATGTACAAACTTACTTGGCCGGATTTTTCGGGAACTGGTGCAGCTTCTCTCCTTCGGCACAATCCATTATGCAGCGGCGACTCCTGAAAGAAACCAGATAATTTCATTAAAATCTAATTTACATTAAAAACAACTTTGTTAAACTTACATCTTTTGTTAGATTTTTTGCTTCGTTGTTGTGGTTGATTTTTCAACCCTTATTTTTTATGATTTTGAGACAAAAAACACACAAAAAAATCTTTAAATTAAATTTAATAACTTTAATTTTAGATTTATTATCAGCATTAAAGTGATTTTATCACTTTAATTATTGATAAATTATAACATTGCACAAAATCACAATATCTTTACATTTTTTGTAAATAAATAAAATGTCAAATTCCAGCTATAATCAGAAAGAGGTAGTAATATCAAAAAAGCAAGAACTGTTACTATCCCTCTCTAACGAAAGCTGGAATCTGGCCACACTGAATTTTTCGTTTCGGATCTGGTTAGTTATCTGTGGTTAACCCCTTCGTTTTTACAAGACAGAAAATTTTTATTTTGTATGGTTCTGTCTCTTTTCTTTTAAGGAGTTAATGACATTTTAGTTTGTTTACATTTTGTTAAGTAACTTAATAAAAATTGGCGCAAAAAATATGAAAATTTGCATTTTCTGGCGCAATTTTCCATTTTTTCCGCCAATTTTAATGTCAAAAGCTCAATATACTCATATGTGTACAACATTATCAGAAAGTACTACAACACAAAGCTAGAAAATGTAAGTATTTATTCATTACAAAATTTAGGCAGTTTTGTAAAATATTTTATATTTTTAGGAGTCGCAAGTGCATTATGGAAGGATCCGACAAGGTATGTTTATTTTAATTGTGTTAATTTGTTTGCAGTTTGGGAACATTTTAAATTTTATCTGACCATTAAAACGTAGAATTGTATTTCCGTCTGGAGCTCCAATTGGTGAATAAATTGTGTCCAATTGGAGTTGTGTTCGTTATTTTCAACGGGTGAAGTGTTTTGTGAAGTAGAAACATATGAACATTTTATGACATGTATTTCGTCCAAAATATAGAACGTTCTCTTAAGAATTAAAACTGCCTATGCATGTATACTTTTATCCAATTGGCATATGGATACTTGTTAATCGTTGTGTGTCTTAAAGTGTGGAAAATAAAAAAGTAAATTGAAATTGTACTTCTGTGAAATTTTAAACATTAAGATAAAAAAGTAAAAATTGTACAAGAACTAAAAAGTAATATAAAAGACAAAATGTGTTGTGGACTCTCCAATGCAGATTTTAAGGGATTCAAAAGGAAAGTGGAAGTTAAAGTCGAAAGCAAAGTGGTATAAAAGGCAAAATGTATTGTAGATATTTAAATACAGATTGTGAACGTGGAATTTGGAGAAGAAACCAAAGTGGTGTTATAGGCAAAATGTGTTGTGGAGTCTTCATTAGAATTGTGAATGATTTCAAGCGAATCTTGAATGATGCAAGGGTGTTAACAACTTCTTGGTTACACACTGCTAATTTCCATCAATCAAAGAAAAAGCTGTCAACACAACGACACCAAAAACAACCTGTGATCTTAATGGGAAAAGATGAATGAAAATAAGAACGATAGTTATCATTTTATCTCCTTTTGTAAATTATATTTTAGCCCTCAAAAGGGCTTTTGAAAATTTTATTTGTGTTTTTAAATATTTCTTAGGTCTTTAAAAGTTTTAGTCTATTTCTTTTAAAAGTATTTTAGAGCCCTGAAAAAGGCTTTTGTTTTTTGTGTAAGTGCCTGTATATAAAAAAACTAATTTACTTTTTATTTTCAGCAAAACTCACCATTTTGGGCCCTGTTCTGCCAGTTGTCCGTCCACCGGGCAAACAAATTACTTTCAATTGAAGATAAGTTCCTGTAAAAATACATTTCGTATATAAAAAAACTAATTTACTTTTTATTTTCAGCAAAACTCACCATTTTGAGCCCTGTTGTGCCAGTTGTCCGTCCACCGGGCAAACAAATTATTTCTATTTGAAGTTCCTGTAAAAATACATTTTGTATATAAAAAAAACTAATTTACTTTTTATTTTCAGCAAAACTCACCATTTTGGGCCCTGTTCTGCCAGTTGTTCGTCCACCGGGCAAACAAATTACTTTCAATTGAAGATAAGTTCTTGTAAAAATGAATTTTGTATATAAAAAAACTAATTTACTTTTTATTTTCAGCAAAACTCACTATTTTGGGCCCTGTTCTGCCAGTTGTCCGTCCACCGGGCAAACAAATTATTTCCATTTGAAGTTAAGTTCCTGTAAAAATCACATTGTGTATATAAAAAACTAATTCCCTTTTTATTTTCAGCAAAACTTACCTTTTTGGCTCCTGCTCTGCCTGTTGTCCGTGCACCGGGCAAACAAATTATTTCAATTTGAAGGTAAGTTCCTGTAAAAATCACATTGTATATATAAAAAACTAATTCCCTTTTTATTTTCAGCAAAACTTACCTTTTTGGGTCCTGCTTTGCCAGTTGTCCGTCTACCGTGCAAACATTTTGTTTCCATTGAGGGTTTTCACATTAGACTAATTGTGCTGGCATAAAATCGCAGTTTGTAGGCTTTTTCGGTGAGGAGACTGGTTTTTGGTTGGCACAATTTTTCAACCAGCTTCAACCCCGCACAAGCAGAACAAAACTAACACATACACACTTATGAAAACACAGGTTCTGCGTTTTTTTTTGCAGAGCGATTTTTAGTGTTTAGTCGTCCATCGACGCGTAAACATTAATACATAAATGATGAATTTTATTATGATTGAATTCAATTTTCTTATAATATTTTATCAAGGGAAATTAAGTTTAAAGTTAATTTGAGTTAATTTTTATATGTATTTTACAGGAAAAAAATTGAAAACGAACTTTTTGTCAAATATGAATCAATTCATCTTCTTCTTATGAATAAAATATTAATTGAAATCTTCAGCTTCTAGGAGTGATGATGCAGCTCGCAAGTTACAGCCACTAGAAATTCCTCCTAAAATTATTGCCAATTCATCATCAATTATTTCAGCCATATTTCCGCATTTTATGCATGTGTTCAACGAACGAAAGGCAAACGTGAAATAAACATAGAAGTTACTAACACACACAAAGCTTTGTATACGTGCACAATTTTATGCCAGCATAATTAGTCTGGTGTGAATACGAAAGAACAAAAGTTGTGCGGATTAAAAATTAGTCGTGTGTGAATACCCTCATTTAGAGGTAAGTTCCTGTAAAAAAAAAGAAAATGTATTAATGAAACTAAATTTACCTATCTATTATTTCCAGCCAATACTTACGAATTTGCCGCAGAATAATTAAATATTATTAACTCAAATATATTGTTGTAATTAGTGTGATTTTCTCTTTCTTTAAATAAAGTTTTATGAAAATCTAAAATTTTCCAACTAATATTTTTGTTTGTTTTGTGCATAGATTAGACTAGATAAGACACGAAAAGATATGTGGCATCACTACGTTAACCCCTTCATTTTTACAGGACAGGAAATTTTTATTTTGTATGATTCTGTCTCTTATCCTTTTTGCGGGTAATTGACATTTTCTTTATTTACATTTTTATTAAAACAATTTACCACAAGTGACCATAAATTGGCGAAAAAAATTGGAAATTTGCATTTTCTGGCGCAATTTTCCATTTTTTCCGCCAATTTTACTGTCATAGAAATGACATAAACATGGTTCGAGCAGCAGAAGCAGAAAATAAAAGGAAGTTGACGAGAACAGAGCTGAAAAAATGTAAGTATTTTGGTCTTTCTAAAAAAAGTTAATAAGCTTTATTAAATAATTTACCTTGTTTTTCAGGAGTCGCAGATGCATTATGGGTTGCCCTGAAGTAGGAAAGATTCACCGGTTTCCGAAGGATGCTTCCAGGTAAGTTTATTTGAATTTGTTTAATATGTGTGCAGTTGGGAACATTTCAATTTTTCCCAAAGTATTTAACTTTTTCTTATGAAAAATAAATGTAATTCCGTGTGGATCTCCAATTGGTCAATAAATTATATCCAATTTTATTCGTTATTAGAAACCGGTGAAGTGTTTTGGTGCAATAAAAATTTATAACCTTTCGATATTTTGACTAAATTGAAGAACGTTCTTTTATGAATAAAAATGCCTATGCACGTATTCTTTTATCCAATTGGCATGTGATAATCGTTATATCTCTGAAAGAGTGCAAATTAAGAAAAGTGGATGGAAATTATGCTGTGAAATTTAAAAAAAGTGAACATTTAAAAAGAATAAAAAAGTGGTATAAAAATGTGTTGTGGACTATTTAATGCAGTGTGAAGGATGTAAGATGGAAAGTGGATTTTAAAGAAAAAACCAAAGTGGTATAAAATGCAAAATGTGTTGTGGACTCTTTAATGCAGATTGTGAACTATTTTAACGTGAAGGGGAATTAAAGCAAAATGTGCTGTGGAGGCTCTATTAAAATTTGTAATCTTATTGCCCTCAGAAGGACTTTTGAAAGTTTTAATACACATAATAATACATATTTTATTTCTAGCGCTACTTGACAATTTGTTCAGATGTCTGCCATTAATCCTTACTAAACTAATTCACTTTCTATTTCCAGCGCTACTTACCAACTAAAAACTAATTTACTTTCTCTTTTCAGTTAGCACCTACAATTCTGGGCCAAGTAAAAATATGTAAACACTGATTTCACGTTTCTATTTCCAGAAAACCATGGACTCGACTGCCAATTTTCCACCAGCCAAACATATTTTAGGAAGAAGAAGAGATTAAACCTAAAAAGCCCTTTTCAGGGCTCAAAATATTTTGAAATAGAGATAAAAATAAAATTTTGAACAACTCTCTTGAGGGCTTAAGGCTTATAAAAAATATTACTGAACAAAAACTTAATAATAATATAAATTAAAAATTGTTAAAAAATATAGCACTTAAATATAGTAGAAGAAACTGTATTAATAAAAAACTAATATACATAAATTTTATTTCCAACAAAAACTTACCAATTTGTTTGCAGTTTTATCAAATATTCATCCGCTAAACAACTAAATTCCACATGCAGGTAAGTGGCTGCAGAAGAAAGCACAAATTATTTTAAGTGGTGGCACATTTTATTTTCAGCCATCACTTAACACTTAACCAGATACTAGTTCACAAATTTTCTTTAAAATAATCAAAATGTTGGTAAGTGCCTGCAAGTAAAGAAACCATTTATAATCACTAACATTTTCATTTTGTCTCTTTTTATATTATATTGTAGCCCTCAGAAGGACATTTGAAAATGTTGAATTGCTTTTATTTTTTAAGTATTCTTGGCTTTTTAAAGTTTCACTTTATCTCTTTTTAAAGGGTTTTGGAGGCTTGTTTTATATGTAGGCGCCTGTAAGGAAACATTATAATAAATATTTTGTTTTCAAATAATACTTACCAGTTTCCGCATATTAATAACATCAAACCAATGTTACATTCTTTTTTGTAGGTTCACAGGTCCGCCAATAATCCACCAGCCAAACAAATCGTATCCATTTGCAGGTAAGTTTCTGTAAAAACACATTCTGTAAAAACACATTCACTAATTCACTTTTTATGTTCAGCAGCTACTTACCAATTTGTTCAGATGTCTGCCAATAATCCGCCAACCAAACAAATCGTATCCATTTGCAGGTAAGTTTCTGTAAAAACACAATCACTAATTCACTTTTTATTTTCAGCAGCTATTTACCAATTTGTTCAGATGTCCGCCGATAATCCACCAGCCAAAAAAATCGTATCCATTTCCAGGTAAGTTTCTGTAAAAACACATTTTCTTAATAAAAAACTAATACACCTTTTATTTTCAGCAGCTACTTACCAATTTGTTCAGATTACCGACAATAATCCACCAGCCTAACAAATCGCATCCATTTGCAGGTAACTTTCTGTAAAGAGCACATTATGTTAATAAAAAAACTAAATTACTTTCTATTTCCAGAAAAACTTACCATTCAGGGTCCAATTGTGCCATTTATCCATCAGCCTGACAAATCGCTTCCATTCGTAGATAAGTTCCTGTAAAAAATGTGTTAATAAAACAAACTAATTTCATTATTTTTTCAGCTAATTTAGTGCCAATTCTTCAAATTGCCTGCAGCTAATACTTACCGATGTGCCCAAAAAAAATTAAATTAATTATATATATTATTATTAATAATTTATAATTTTTTTACTTTTTAATAAAATTTTTCACGTTTGCCAACAGAAAGTTCTGTTTATTTTGTAGCTGTCATTGGTTTTTTGTTTGTATGTTGAGGTAAAAACTGTATGTATAGTTGACTGCTTTTTCGCATTATTTTTGAGGATGCCACTTTTATTTTCTTTCTCATATTTAGGGGTTAAGGCAGAATTAGCCGACCGTTGAAATCGTAAATGTGAAGTAAATGTAGCTGTACAGTAAATGTAAACGTAGTTGTGCTTATAGAATGTGTAAAAACGTATCATGTGTTTTTGACATGAGCAAAAAATAAAATACCTGGGAATTCCATTTCTGTAGCAATCTGCTTCCAAATCATCTTGTTTTTGTTTGGATTCTTATATCCTGTAGAATGTTTATTATAAAGGCATTCATTCGCCTGGACAAGATTTATTAATTTTTCGTCGTCCATTATTTGTTGTTTTTCTAAAGTTCAGTTTATAAATAAATAAAAACACAGCTGTTCAAACCAATGATGGCCACTTTGCCATTTTGTATAAAAAGTACGTAAATATTTCAATCGTACTAAAAATGATGTTGTATTGTAATAATAATAATTATAACATTTGCATAAATTACTCAGCATAACATTTTTACAAAACATTACATGTATAGCATATTTAATTTAAAAAAGAAAACTTCATAATTTATTAAAACTTATATTGTGTATCATAAAATTTAACAACTAAAAGTTTAAATAAATAAGCACAGATAAGTACTTGAATATTATAGTATTTACCATCACTGGCTACATCTGTCACGTAACCTCGTATTAAAATTCTATTTTCAGCAGCTTGAAACGTTACGACTAAGTGACATTTCAGTCGGCTAAGCATTTGCATAGCTTTTCGTATAATAAAAATGATCAGCTGACACATCTACATTTCTACATTTACGGTCGGCTAATTCTGCCTTTAATCGCATGTAATAACTGACATCCCTAAATTAGCGCGTAAAGCGCAAGATATCTGTCAAAATTTCTCATGTTCATACAAAATGTATGAAGCATCCCTAAATAGCATGGCGTCAACGCTTAGCAATTGGAAAATCCAATTTTGACAGCGCGTAAGGTAATGCAGTTGCCTGCAAGCTACTGTTGTTTACATATTTTTTTGTAGTATTTAGAGAACGTTACAAAGCAGTAATGACATTTTTGCTTTTTTCGGGCTTATATAGCGTTTTTATCACTGTTTTGCGTTTCATTTTATAGGGTTTTATTAAAAGTGATAGGTTAACATTACTGTTCACAACAAAACGTTGCGCTTTTATTTAGGTATGTCATTTCAGCGTAAAAGCCATGCGTTATTTTGCGTCTCCTCTTACGCCCTAATTTAGGGATGGCAGTAAGTTACTTTTTAGCGCGTAAGGCGCAAGATATCTGTCAAAATTTCTCATGTACATACAAAATGTATCTGCCATCCCTAAATTAGCGCGTAAAGCGCAAGATATCTGTCAAAATGTCTCATGTACATACAAAATCTATGAAGCATTCCTAAATAGTACTGCGTCAACTCTAAGCAATTGGAAAATTCAATTTTGACGCGTAAGATAATGCAGTTGCTTGCAAGCTACTGTTGTTTACATTTTTTGTTAGTATTTAAAGAACGTAACAAAAAAGTAATGCTATTTTAGCTTTTTTCGGGTTTATCTAGCGTTTTTAGCACTGTTTTGCATTTCATTTTATAGCCGGCTATTAGCCGTTCGGTGCAGGTCTCTGGATGTAAATGAAACAATTATAAATGAAATTAATTTTTTCTATACGCAAGAGAAGAAAGCAAACTCTAATAAAAGTTAATTTTTTTAACAGAGTTGCAAAAACCGGAGTATTTTTGTTGTTCATAACAAATATGTAAACAAAATTTGACAAAAAACAAGCGTAATTAAATGCGGTTACAATTCGTCAAATTTTTATGAATTGTAAAATAAAAAAATTAATTAAGAAGCCTGAAGCTGTAGAATTTGATTTTTCGGTTGTCACTTTCGCCATTTTAGAAATAAATGAGCTATACCTAAGACATTTAGTCATTAAGTGCAATGGTTTTTTAGTTATAACATCCAAACTAAGTTCCTCGCATCAAAACGACTAATGCCAATCGATAGAGACTAAAAGTATGAATCAAACGCGATCCCAATTTTTTTCTAAAAAACTTTCTGGAAAAAGTTATAAGGAAACAAAGTTTAAAAAATTAGAAGAAAAAATTGTAAAATTAATAAAATTAGTTTTTCATTCATTTCTCGAAAACCATTTCGCGCGCACATATCGCACTACTTACAGTCGATAGATGAAAAAAATACGAATCGAAATTGGTATTGGTTGTTTTCTAAAAAACTTTTTGGAAAAAGTTGTAGGGTAGCAAACTTTAAAAAATTATTATACTTTAAAAATTACAAAAAACACGTTAAAATATATTAAGTTAGTATTTTGTTCATTACTTCACATCGAGTTTGCGCGCAGATATTGCGCTACCTGCAATCACTAGAAGAAAAAAAAAACAAATCAAACGTGGTCTCGGATGTTTTCTAAAAACTTTCTGGAACAAGTTGTAGGGTAGCAAACTTTGGAAAATTAGAAAAAACGCGTTAAAATATATTAAATTAGTATTTTGTTCATTACTCCAAAACGAATTTGCACGCACATATCGCGCTACCTGCAGCCGATAGAAGATAAAAATACGAATCAAACGTGTTCTTGGCTGTTTTCAAAAAACTATCTGGAAAAAGTTATAGGGAAACAAAGTTTGAAAAATTAGAAGAAAAAAATTGTAAAATATATAAAATAAGTTTTTTCAGACTTTTCTCGAAAACCATTTCGCGCGCACATATCGCACTATCCACAGTCGATAGACAAAAAAAATACGAATCAAATGTGGTCTTGGCTGTTTTCTAAAAAACTTTCTGGAAAAAGTTGTAGGGTAGCAAACTTTGGAAGTTTATAAAAAACACGTTTAAATATATTAAATTTGTATTTCGTTTATTACTCTAAAACGAATTCCTGCGCACATATTGCGCTACCTGCAATCGATAGAAGACAGAAATACGAATTAAACTTTCTGGAAAAAGTTGTAGGGTATCAAACTTTGGAAAATTATAAAAAACACTTTAAAATATTGTTTTCATACCTTTCGGTGAAGACTGTCGTCACTGGCTGTTTATTTAATACGATAAGCGAGCGCTTTCGACATCATTTTCAAGCCGCGTTTTGGTTAGTACTGTTTAGATTGTAGTATTTGGTATTTTTATTTAAAATAATTGCAACTTTTTATTTGGTTTAATTCTTGGTGCTCCGCGGTTAGAGCTACCAAGTGACTTTTTATTATTTTCCTTCTGCTTTTCTTACAAAAGTCTTCTGCTTATATACTATTTGGTGGAGTGTTTTTACAAATTACACTCAACCTCGTAATTATATTTTTATCCTAATTATTCTATACCTTGACATAATAAAATGCCATGCAATCATGAATTTTGAGTGATTTCCAAAATTCATGACTGAGTGAAACTTTAAAATTTAAAGTGTTTAAGTCTATGGGAACCATATGGGAAATATGATCTATTTATTAACAGTTTTTATTTTAATAATTTTTATTTAAACTGAAATATTTTGGGGTGTAATATGAAGCGTGCTGATCGGTGTGTGCGGACAACAAAGTCAAGGGCATTTTAGTGGTGCATTAATTTGAATGCCACTTGACTGTTGTTTACTTAAACTGTGTGTGTGAATTTATTATTGTTAATGCAATGCAACAACAACGACAACAACAATGTATGTTTGTTTGTTACTCCACTTGAGCATTAATATTTATTTACGGTACCAAATGTGTTGGTAATTAAGGCTATCTTTTACAGTACATGTGTGATGGTTATACTAACCGATCAGTCACACTACAAGATAGTGTAAGGTGTTTGTTGCATAGATAGTAGTGGCTTCAGGTAGTTTTGTCGGTTAGGACGGTGTCTATTTAAAAATGGTATTATGCAGGTAGATTGCCTGATATCTGTCATGTTTATTGAAGGTATATAATTTTAATACTTCAGTCTTTTATTATTGGGTAGGTAAGTGTGACCATCTGTGGGTGTTTTGCGTTTGTAAGTTTGTTTTAATAGTTTTAGTGGTGTAAAAATAGTGTCGGAGGTTGTATTAATAATATCTCCGTTAAACGTTCGTGTTTTGTATATTTCCATGTTTTCAAGAATGTCCGGTCTTCGTCCTTTTTACTAGGATGTTTTAACGTCATACATTCATCTATTTCCTTTGGCTTGTGTTCATGTGTGTTAAGGTGTATTGCGAAGTTAGCCAGTGACGACTTTCTGGAAAAAGTTGTAGGGTAGCAAACCTTAGAAATTATATAAAAAACGTTAAAATATAATATATTAGTATTTTGTTCATTACTCCAAAACGAATTCGCGTGCATATATCGTGCTGAATGCAATCGATAGAGGACACAAATACGAATCAGAAAGTTTTTCAGAAAATAACTTGTACCATGATTTATTCACAGTTTTGTCCCTTATCCTTTCTGGATAGTGGGATAAGTACGCGCGAAACCGTTTTGGATTAATGAATGAAATACTAATTTTATATATACTAGGTTTTTTTGTTGTTTTATAAATTTTTTTCCGAATGTTTTTCGGGAAATAACTTGTACCACGCTTAGTTCGTATTTTTGTTCACTATCGATTCTGGGTAATGGGGTATGTGAGCGGGAAATTGTTTTGGAGTTATGAACGAAATGCTAATTTTGTTTATTTTGACGTATTTTCGTAATTTACAAAAGTTTGCTGCTGCACAACTCATTTCAGAAAGTTTTTCAGAAAATAAGTTATATCAAGTTTTATTCCTACTTTTATCCTATGTTGATTTCGGGTAGTGGGTTATGTGCGCGCGAAATAGTTTAAGAGTTATTAGCAAAAAAGTGTATAAAGAGGTTTTGACTAAGTAAGAATTTGGTAGACAATATATCACTAAATAATTAAAGCTTATATAGCTTATATATCACTAAATAATTAAAGTGACATTTTAACATCTTAGATGACTTAAATTCAATTGTTTAATCTAAAAAACATTGAGCAATTACTGTGGAAAATCACATTAAATAATGCACATTTTTTCTCATAATTTGTTTTTAAAGAACACGTTGTACATACACTCTCTCAAAAAACATGTTCACGCGTATACAGAAAAATAAAAAGAAACATAAACGCATTCTTGGACAAATGTAAAAACCTTTGACAAAAAAAATTGCGTTTTTTAATTTCATAAAATTTCGTAAATTTTTAACGGATTTTTTTATTAAAAATCTGAATTAAACCAAATTTTCCAGTTGTCATTTTCGACATCTTGTAATAAGCGAGCTACGTAAAATTGTTTTTGTCTTATCAATTCTAATCTAAAAACCGTAAATCACAGCGATTAACGTCAATTGATAGGAGCAATGCTTCAAAAATAGAAAAATCATTTTCTCATTTACTTGCATTCATAAAATTAACTTTTACGAGTCAATTATTCTAACGATTTTTTGTAATTTTCGAAAATTAGCTGTTCAATAAAATTTTTCTAAAAGTTTTTCAGAAAATAAGTTATATAAAATTTTATTTGTATTTCTGTCCCCTATCGACTCTGAGTGGTGGGATATGTGCGCGCGAAATGTTTTTAGAGCAATGAGTGAAAATATGGTTAAAGCTATTTTGGCGATTTTTTCTAATTTCCTAAAGTTCGCTGCTGTATAACTTATTTCAGAAATTTTTTTTAGAAAATAAGTTATACCACGTTTTATTTGTACTTTTGTCTTCAATCGATTCTGGGTAGTGGAATATGTGCGCTCGAAACGGTTTTGGAGCAATGAGTAAAAAGCGGTTAAAGCTATTAGGACGATTTTTTCCAATTTTCAAAAGTTTGCTGCTGTATAACTTATTTCAGGAAGTTTTTTTTTAGAAAAAAAAGTTATACCACGTTTTATTTGTACTTTTGTCTTCAATCGATGCTGGGTGTTGGGATATGGCGCGTGCAACGGTTTTGGAGCAATAAGTAAAAAACTAGCTTAAATTTTCAAAAGTTTGCTGCTGTATAACTTATTTCAGAAAGTTTTTCAAAAAATAAGTTATACCACGTTTTATCCCCAGTCGACTCTGAGTGGTGGGATATGTGCGCGCGGAATGGTTTTGGAGCAATGAGTGAAAAAGTGATTAAAGCTATTTTGACTATTTTTTATAATTTTTAAAAGTTTGCTGTTTAATAACTTGTTTCAGAAAGTTTTTTAGAAAATAAGTTAAACAACGTTTGATTCGCGTTATTGTCCGCGTGTGAAAGCGTTTTGGTGCTATGACTGAAAATTTAGTTTAAACTATTTTGACGATTTTTTCTAATTTTCAAAAGTTTGCTGCTGCATAACTCATTCAGAAATTTTTTCTGAAAATAAGTTATATCACGTTTGATTCCTACTTATGTCCTATATTTATTCCGGATAGTGGGATATATGCGCGCGAAAGAGTTTTAGAGTTATTAGCAAAAAAGTGTATCAAGAGATTTTAACTAAGGAATAATTTGTCTTCCATATAGCTTATATATTACTAAAATCAATTAAGTGCAACCGTTAAATCTGATTTTACCACTTAAGACGCATCTATTTAAATTTTTTATTTTAAAAAATAATAACAAATTACTGTAAAAATTAATGTTAAGTAATGTTCATTTTTGCTCATAATTTGTTTTTATAGAGCAGTCTCAGAAAAAAAAACGTGCTCACACGTATACGGAAAAAGTACGCTCCATCCAACTCTGAAAAAAGTTAGCCAAAACAAAGAAAAAGTTTGCCAAAAAGTTATCTCCGTGAAGATAACAAACTAAACTTGTTTCATTTAAATCAGAGAGAGCAAAATAAAAAATGGCTTCCTTAGCCTCTCACACGCTTCAAAAAAACGAGTGCTTTAAGTTAAATTGGGTACTGCCAAGTTTAAATTCATCGAAATGTACTCAGATTTTATAAATTATATGGCATCATCTACAAAAGTACCCATTCAACTATGAATATCAGTTCTTCTTCTTTTCTTTTACATGGGAGAGGATTTTTAAGATAATAAACTAACTTAACAAACCGGAAATAGGCTCTCCTCTATACTATATATAGGCTTATATCTCGAAAACTAAGAGTTGTTCCTGGATGGAACCAATAGTGGATGAAAGCCACATATTGGCTCTAATCTGGCATATAGCTTATATTTTTTGAGCATATTTTCTTGAACAAAGTATTAAAAAAAATAAATTTTCAAATTTCACTTATACTATAAATGGGCTTATATCTCGAAAACTAGGAGTTGCTCCTGGATGGGACCCATTGTGGATGAAAGCCACATATATTGGCTCTAATCTGGCATGTAGCTTATATTTGTTGAGCATATTTTCTTGAACAAAATATTAAAAAAAATAAATCTTCAAATTTCACTCATACTACAAATGGGCTTATATCTCGAAAACTAAGAGTTGTTCCTGGTCGGGACCAACTGTGGATGAAAGACACATTTATTGGCTCTAATCTGGCATATAGCTTATATTTGTTGAGCATATTTTCTTGAACAAAGTATTAAAAAAAAAAATTTCAAATTTCACTCATATTACAAATGGGCTTATATCTCGAAAACTAAGATTTGTTCCTAGATGGGACCAATTGTGGATGAAAGCCACATTTATTGGCTCTAATCTGGCATATAGCTTATATTTGTTGAGCATATTTTCTTGAACAAAGTATTAAAAAAAGTAAATTTTCAAATTTCACTCATACTACAAATGGGCTTTTATCTCGAAAACTAGGAGTTGTTCCTAGATTGGACCAGTTGTGGACGAAAGCCACATATATTGGCTCTAATCTGGCATATAGCTTATATTTGTTGAGCATATTTTCTTAAACAAGGTATTAAAAAAAATAAATTTTCAAATTTCACTTATACTACAAATGGGCTGATATCTCGAAAACTAAGAGTTGTTCCTGGATGGGACCAATTGTGGATGAAAGCCACATATATTGGCTCTAGTCCGGCATATATCTGGGCTGGGTACAAATGATATTAGAGTGGGCCAGTAGGCCAAAAATAGACCATCTGGTTGTCGTACACCCTGTTCGATGCACTTGAAACTTAAGGCTGCACAAAGATTTGCACCAGCTGAGTCTCCTGCCAATACAATACGTTCGGCTGTTGTGCCTAAATGTGCGTATTTCTTTAGCATCCAACAGTAGGCATAAAAGACTTTTTCTATAGCCCGTGGAAATGGGGTTTCGGGCGCTAAGCTATAGTCCACCGAGAGTATGGGACAATCCAAGGCAACTGCCCAGTCTCTTAGATATAATTCTTTAGATTTCGATGACTGAGCCACAAAACTACCCCCATGACAGTGAACCAGTATACAAGGACTACGTGTTGGCAATTTTCGTCAAAGTTAAATGTTAAAATAATCCGGCATGTTTAATTAAAAATGGATAATTAATATAAATATTTTAAATAATTAATTCGTTTAATGAAACTTACATTTTTATCAAGCAACCAATCAATCAAGCAATCAATTAAGCAACCCTTCTATTTGCCTTTAAGAAACATTTAATGTGTACTATAGAGCTGCCAGATGTTTTTTTTTGTTTTTAGTACAAAAAACGGCAGGACAGACAACATTTCTCATGCTTATATTTTAATTTATTGAGTTATTTTATAATTAATAATTTTGCTATTATTTAAAAAAAATGTTGCTATTAACTTTAAAAATATTAAAAATTTATTTCAAATAAATTCAGTGCGGCATATATGCATTTTGTTTTCAAAAGTCACTGCCTTTTGGGTGTTTGATTTTTAAATTTATTGTTTAGAATTTATTTTTATAGCGGACATATTTATAAATAGTCTGTGTGAATTCTGAATGTCTGCTTGCTGCGGTTAAAAAACTGAAACCATAATCGACAACAGCGCTACAGCGTAAAAGACATAAACCGACAAACAGTTTTATTTACACAAGGTAATGGTTTTTGAAGCTAGGTATAACATAAAACTAGTTTTTAAATTGCTAATGTAAATACATTCCCAATTTTAATGAACTAAAAATATATTTCTTGTATAAAATTCTTACATGTGAAGTTATTATTTTAGTTTAAATTTTGGCTTAACAAAAAACCGAAATTTATATAAAAAAATATATTAAAAAAAATATTTGCATAGTTTTCCACACAACCCAGGAGGTAACATTAGATGTGCGTTGCCCCCATGCAGGCATGCAGAAACATGAAATTGATCTACTGTCCTTTAAAATTGCTAAAAGCCAAGAATCTAGTACAAATTTTGTTAACCAATTTTAATTTTTTAATGAATTCCAGTCTCTAAATAATCCATTAATCCAACTTCGATTGGATTATTTATATTATTAATTTCAGTATATAGTAAATCAAATTTAAACAGATAAAATTGATCTTTATTTTACTTTCTATTTTCTGAATTTTTGAAAATTTTTTGCTTGCTTTTGAAGCAAACATCACTTTAAGTCGAACCACCTTCTGCTTTTTAAAGTTTTTTTTTACATTCTTCCATTGGTTCAATATTTGAAATTTTTTGTGAATAACTGTGCTCTTTTTCTACTATCTCAACTTTTTTGCTGATGGGTGTTGAAGTAACATAACAGTGTTCTTTTTTTAGCCTTGTGCTAGTATCTTCTTCGTTTAAGTTATTTAAACTTGAGGTAAGTATGTCCTCAATTTTCTCGGATATTGACCCAAATATTTTATATTTGTACCGCAATTCCTTCAGTAAACTAAGGTAGTCCATTCTCATAACTTTCGCAAGGACATCAGCACTTACTGATTTTTAGGTAAGAGAATAGGTTGTTGTAAATAGAAAGCGAATTCAACAGGGGCATTACTTACATGTTCCGCAGATGAATCAACATGAATACCGATAATATTAGTCCAGAGAACAATAAAAGGGCAATATTTGTTTAATACGAACAAACATATTTCATAATTTCGATATGGATTTAAATCATGTCCCTTATTTATTTGTTTAATATCATTTTCAATTACATTAAAAATTGAAAGAAACATTTTTCGAAATGGGCTGTTAAATGCAATTGATTCCAAGAAAAGATTTTGATCATTATTTGGAAGATTATATTCTTTGCCTTTACTTTCCTCGTCAACTTCTATTAAGCATAGACGCAATATTTCAATACTTCTTTCACAATGTGGCGACTTAAAGGGCGTAAGCAATACTGTAAAAATATGCTTAAGCCACTGTTGGGCTTCTTCAATAGTGGTTAAGCTATAAGCAGCTATTAAGGCTGCTTATAGCTTAGAGGCCTTAAAATATGTCTTCTACCAAATTTTGCATCTAAGTCTTTGCACATAATGTTAATGTAATGACATTTACACCACTGCAATATAACAAATTCAGGTTTAGAATTTGGGTTTGCTTTTAAATTATTTAAAAATGTTGCATAAGCATTGAGGTATTCTAACAAAGTTTGATTATTAAAACTTTGAAGTACCGCTTCATATAATGCTGCACTCACATCTGTACACACCCTTCTACAAAAAGGCCATTTAAATTGATATTTAATTTTATTTTATTTTAAATAAAGCTTTAAGCAATCCAAAAAAGAACATATTGCATCGCGTATGTGTCGCGATAGAATTGCTTCCGCAATTGGTAAAAATTTTTTAGTTTACAGTTTCGTAGAACTAATTTATAGATTAAAATTATTTTTCAGCGCATTCTACTTGTTTAACATTTTCACCAAAAGCATCTAAATGAAGCGTAAATTTAGAATCTTCAAGAATCTCTTTATTATTTGAGATTGTCTCAAATGTAACTTTTTCCCATGTATAAACAGTAAAGGGTGAAGAAACTAAATGTATATAATTTTTGTAAGGTCCTCTTTTCATTAAAATAAGAGAGAAAATTGTTTCTGAGTGATAATAATTATCATAATTTCCCTCAGACTTACATTTTCTTAATGCTTCCAAACTATAAATGTCCTGTTAATTGCCTTTTTCAGCAATTTCATCAGCCGCATTCAAAAATTTTTTTTTCTAAACAAATATGCATTATTATTTTTAAGTTTACTTTTAAAAACAAGGCGTTTTACGCCTCTTATTTGACCAACATGCATTTCGTCTTTTGCATGTTGAATTTCTTTCGTTCTATAAACAGATACATTTCCATTAGGTGTTATCTCAAAGCGAAAAGTAGTACAATCGTTAAACCTGCAGTATGCATATAATTATGTACTTTCTTTAATAGACTTAACGCAGTAGAAACATAAGAAATAAACATTATTTTGTTTTAAATATTCTTTTCTAACTATGTCTTCGAGAAGTTTCTTTTTAGTAATTTTAATGTCATTTAAATCTTTTACAGTACTTAAATTTATTGAAAAAGAACAGTCGAAAATTTTCCTTTGAAATATTCTTTTCGGCTTAAAGACTTAGCGTCTTCCCGCAACACAGTTCTATTGCACTTTTCATCAGGATTAGCTTCTTTTCTATACTTTATGAACTTGGAAACATTTAAATTAATGTCAGTTATTTCGAGAGGACCCAAGGTGTGATTTCGGTTATAGTTCTCCGATTTTAACTCTTTACTAGAATGCGCTAGAATATTGTGTAATTGTGGTTTGCAATTCTTATTGCTTTTAATAATTTCTGGATTACTATATAACGATATTTTATCAATAACTTTAATTAAGCTATCTTTTAGTATTTTGAAATCAGATTTCAATTCTTCAAAGGATTTTATATGTTCGTAAACATCTTTACCAAATTGTTGCGGAGAATCATTTACGACTGTTTGACTGTATGTATTAGTCTTTAATTGACTACATTTGTTTCATTTCTAGTATCTAAATTATTATCTGTGCTATTCAATAACGCAGATATATAATCCTGTTCCATTAAAAATTAATATTCTTCAACGTAGTCTTTTGAGTTTTGTCAAATTTTGACATTTCATTTTCAAACTCATAATGTATATCATAAATAATATTATCGACAGCTTCAGGCGTGCCTAAGTCAGGTTTTATTACTTTGCTATTTTTCGGCAAAAATTTTGTCGTACTACAGATTCTTCTTCTATTGCGCAAATTATTTTGTATATTATAATTTTCTTTTCTTTTTAAAGAATTTAAAGAGTTTATTATAATTTTAAATAATTCACAATTTTTTTAAGAAATGCACTGCAACTCTTTCAAGAAAGAGCCTTTTATCAGTATGTCCTTTAAATCAGTTGAATTAAAATTCGACTTACGCTTTGCTCCCATTATGCTTACGTTCTTCCTTGCTCCGTATAAAGAAAAAAAAAAGGTTTTTAAATTGTTTCATGTTGTTAATTTGGTCTAATATAAGCTAACAATTGATTAATTAACTATGTTAACATTTTAGTTAATAAATAAAATAAACATTAAAAACAGAACTCACCGTCAAGCTTTCCTTCTTTTAAGAGAATCCTTCTATAAAAATAAAAAAATATCTGTTAAGAAGCAGTAAAAAATAAAGTAAGAAATCGTCTAAATTTTTTACAGAAAAAATCTTTATTAGGCAAAGTTATTTTCTACCGTGTTGTATTTACGAAGAGATATAATATTTTTAAAATAATCCACTAGAACCTTCCCATATATGATTAAGAAAATACTGGAAAAAAGATCTTCATTAATGTTTATACACACACGCTTAAGAAACAGAGCCTTAATATTACTTTTTTGTGATTAGTTAATATTTTTTATTAAATGACTATTTTTTAGCAAAATCTAAAAAAAAATCAGTTTGGCGATTCTTAACCTTGTTAATGGAAAAACTAACTGGCAACACAGATTATGAACAGGTTTTTTTAAAATTTTAATATACACCCAGCAAGAAATGATTGAGGGAAACTTTTACATACACAATTACTAACAAATTTAACACTGAAACAGCGTTGCTGTTGTACGACTTTTCGTATTAAATTTAAATGAATTTTTTGTTTGTTAATTAAATCTAAGTTTTTACTCAAACCTGACAAACAAGGTTCAAAATATAGCTTATTAAATGTTTTATAATTAAATCTCTTTCAAAAATCAAGCAAAATTTTCATTATAGTTCTTGTAAAAAAAAGTCACTGGTAACGCTGTTTGCTACAGACATCACACGTATACAAATGTTTACATCAAGTTTTTCATTTTCCTTTAAGAATGTGATAGAAATTTTGTTCTATGCAGTGATGGATATTTCCATCATCAGTGATTGTCATTTGAAGGATCAAATGATAGTCACTGTTCTTATAGGGTACTATTTCACTCATGCTGGAATCCTTTATCGGCGTCTTTTCCTATATATGATTCTGGTCCGAACCTGCAAGAAAGAGATAAAAAATATTAAAATTTATGTATATTTATGCGGAGTGGAGAAAGGGTTTTTATTTATTTTTTATTGAAAAAGTAATGCCAAGTTGATTTTTGTACTAAAATTATAGCCATGTTTTAGTTTTGCAATTTTTTTGGCAACTATAGTTATGAGAATAAAAAAGCGTTTAATTTTTTCTACTTGCTGCTATATTGTTTGTTCCTCTGCATATTCGTGTGAAATATTTTTTGGGAAATTTAGCGCTTTAGAAACAAGTAGAAAAAATAAGGCTTTGTATGTGGCCAGGTTTTTAAAATACAAAAAGCAAACACTTTAAGTATAAGTATTTTTTGTCCATTTTAAGAAGAAGTTATCATGTTATCTATTTTAGTGAATAAATTCCAATCGAAAAAAATATGCATGCGGCGATAGAGAGTTAAAAATAAAAAAAACATTTCAGCTCACCCATATTTTCCTATTTATTTCCGATTTATCATTTACTGTGGGTTTTGCTCGTGACAAAGACCTTAACATATCACGCTAAAAAAGTTTGATAAAACAGGCAAATGCATTATAACGATTTATAAAAATATTTTATATTTTACCTTTGTAACAGGTTGCTCGAGATATAAACCCATTTGTAGTATGAGTGAAAATTGAAAATTTCCTTTTTTTTAAATACTTTATTCAAGAAAATATGCTTAACGAATAAAAGCTATATGCCAGATTAGAGCCAATATATCTGGCTTTCATTCACAATTAGTCCCATCCAGGAACAATTCTTATTTTTCAAGATATAAGCCCATTTGTAGTATGAGTAAAATTTGAAAATTTTTTTTTAATACTTTGTTCAAGAAAATATGCTCAATAAATATAAACTATATGCCAGATTAGAGCCAATATATGTGGCCTTCCACAATTGGTTCTATCCAGGAACAACTCTTAGTTTTCGAGATATAAGCCCATTTGTAGTATGAGTGAAATTTGAAAATTATTTTTTTAATACTTTGTTCAAGAAAATATGCTCAACAAATATAAACTATATGCCAGATTAGAGCCAATATATGTGACTCTTAGTTTTGAGATATAAGCCTAGATATAATATGAAGGAAAGCCCAAATGTAGTAGTTGTAACGTATTTTTAGACTTTTTACAAAAGATTTTTTTTGTTCATAAAATATAGATCTTTATTTAATTTATTACTTTTACTTTTGAATAATTTATTAAATTTGTTTAATTTAATAAAACTTTTCATTTCCGGTTTGTTAAGTTAGTTTGTTAACTTGAAAATCCTCTCTCAAAATAAAAAAAGAAGAAGAGCTGATATTCACTGTTGACTGAGTAATTTAATAGAAGTTGCCATATAATTTGTAAAACCTAGCTACATATGGGTGAATTTAAACTTGGCAGCATTCGATTTAGTATCGACACCTAAGAATTGTTGTGCTTCAATAGCCATTTAAAAAAATTAGTTAGGTATGGAATATATACTTGAATTATTTTATTTCTGTTTAAGTTTATTTAATATTGTTGTGCTCCTAACAGTAATGTTTAGAGTACGAGGCAGTTTGTACAAAAACTAAAAAAAAAAAAAACATGAAAATAAACAAGGTTATTATTTTGCGGACATTAACATTTCGTTTTAGTTATAATTTTAGAAATAAATAACATTTTAATTTTATTATTTATTTATTTAATTTGATATTGAACACAAAACAATAAATTTTATATGCGTATTTGTAAAAAATATGTGCAAGAATTTATTGCTTATAAAAACATTTAGATATACTAATGTTCGCGTGTTTCTCGCTATTAACTTTAAAAATTATGGCCACACTTGAATAAAAAAGTATGTCTGTCAGCCTACATTAAAAAAAATGAGTTATCACTCATTTTGCTTCTCAATATAAAAAGGGGGAAAGAGAGAAATTCTCTCTTCATATTGAGTCAAAATCTTATATTGTTATATTTATGTGCTGTTTTTGTATTTCAGGCGATCAGTTCGTTTGCAAAATTTATATGAAAAACACTCAATTTTTTGAGTAATTTCCATATAAATTTTTCAAACGAATTGATTGCCTGAAATACAAAAACAGCACATTAGTTTGTTATATTCTCGCCCACCACAAGTTTGTTTTCTTCTCGCCGATTCTTTCTATATATTTTAGCTAAGCCGTACACAGTCAAATAAGCCGGTAAATACTAGGCGCAAGCGGCTTAGCCGCCGCCGCCGGCTAAAAGTTCTCTTTAGCCGCCTCCGAAATATTTCATTCAGCTTCCTTCTCTAAAATTGAATACCAGGTAAAACTAATAGCGCAGATGATCGAATTCGCTTTACAAATTTTTCCTAACCGAAAATTGTTACGTGCGAGAAAATAACAACCTTTTTTTTAAGTTGAAAGCGAGAGAGAAAAGAAATCACTCAATTGTGCAGAAAATAAGAAAGAGAATTTCTCATCTACTTTTCAGAATATGCTACCAGACCGAATAAATATTTTTTACAGGTGCTACCAAATTAATGAGAAGCTTAATATAAATTCGTTTTATATTATATTTTCATGACAAAAATATCTCAACATAAACTAAAATATTGTAGGGGATGTTACTAATTATAAGTTAGCAAATAAAGATCCAACAACAAAATTGCAAAAAATAAATGTCTTAGTAGAAGAACTTTTTAAGCAAAAAATTATTACTATTTTAGAAAATTCTCTTTATAAATTTTGGGTAACCCATATAATCTAGGAGCTGAAGCAACATATGTTTTTATTCTGTTTTTCTCTAAAATATTAATAATTTTTTGTTGAAAAAGTTCTTCCACCAAAACATTATTTCTTTTCTGCAATTTTGTTGTTGGGTCTTTATTTGCTAATTTATAATTAGTAACATCCCCTACAATATTATTAATTCTTAAATCATAATCATTTTTACTTATAGCTACTGTGGTGTTACCTTTATCTGCTTTCAAAATAAGTATGTTTCTATTTCTTCTTAAATATTTTCCAGCCTTTTCCACATGCTCTAACATGAATCTATTAGTTAATTTTAACTTATTTAAGTGATTATCAATTATTAAATTAATTTTAGTCATAGCTATTTTCTGTTCTTCTTTTGTTTTTAATGTTTCTATAAAATCCTCCCCGTCTGCTACCATTTTTAGAACTGGAAAATTTTCGCACTTAATTGGCAATGCATGCTTATGCCCTAATGGGAGAATCCACTGAACCTCATTTGGAATATCTAAATTAGTTTTATTTACAAACCAATTTTTGTTAAATTTAATACCTAACTCTCTCATTTGCAATTCTCTTAAACACTCAATATTCTTTTTATGTATATTATTTACCTTAATTTTAAAAGCAGCTCTTAACCTGTCCTCAAACTGCAAAAATCTTTCCATCTCCTTTCTTGAAAGAAATTTACACTTCATATTCTATGTAACCAAAAAAAAAAAATTGTTGGCGACACTTAAAAATAATTTTGGCATATGTACATATATTATTTGAAATTATTAATTAAGACTTTTAATATTAATAGCAACTTACATACATACATGATTTTTCTAAATATAAAAACCACAGATAACTAACCAGATCGGACACGAAAAATTCATTGTGGCCAGATTCTAGCTATCGTTAGAGAGGGATAGTAATAGTATTGTCGTTTTTTTTTTATTAATACCTCTTTTTGGTTATAGTTGGAATTTGACATTTTTTTTAATTACAAAAGTGTCTGGAAAAGCTTAGGTAGGAAATTTGGCGCAGATAAAAAATATTAATTATTTTTGCAACAAACTAAGTGACAGTAACTAAAATGGAATCAAGGCGGTGTATCAATTCGTCTTGAATCAATTCATTAAAATAGAATTGTGGTTGTGTCTAAAAATTAAGGTTAAAAATCAGCAACCACAACAAAATAAACAGAAATCTAAGAGAAAAAGATGTAAGTTAAACAAAGTTATTTTTAATTTAAATTAGTTTATAATAACATTATTTGGTTTTTAAGGAGTCACTGCGTTATAATGGGTTGTTCCCTAGGGGAGAAACTACACCAGTTCCCGAAGAATCCGGCCTAGTATTTATGTGAATATTTTATTAAGAATTGAAATGTTTACCGGCAGGTTTTGTATATTAGAGGAACTACATATGTTCCTTTTCAATTTACAAAATCTTATTTAATTTAGATAGTTGGATTTATCAGCTATGTCACAGAACGAAATTCCGTTCGGAAGTGGAATTGATTCCGTATTTTGCTCTATAGAAAACTTAAAACGAAAAAGATTTTTAGAACGAAACCACTTGAAGTTTGCTATGTGGAATTGATATTTTGAGCATTTTGTTAACAAAAAACCGTTAAAAACATTTTTTTTATAGGTAAGACTATTCTTTATCTTGCTTATTGATCCAAAATAAATTTATTTTAATATGGTATTATAAAAAAATTTACTTTAACCCGAATTTGCTTAAAAGATATTGCCGTACTTTAATATTTGTGTGTTTTTTTTTAAATTCCGTAGAACACAAACACGAAAGGGCACAAAGAATAATAAACAATAAAAAAATATTTTTCTGCACATATTATTTAACATCTAAACAAGATTGAACAGGCACTGATGGCATTGTCGAGCTCGGAAGATCATTAGATATTTTCTCCAATACCATAATAAAAGCTTCTTTATTTAGCCAGTAATAGCTGGTTTTTGTTTTGCTACATTCGTTGTTATGTTGCCAAATTTGAACAAACATAAGTGGTTTTATATTTTCTTCGGTTTACTAAGCCGAACGGAATCTATAGAAGCTAAAACCATTTCGATCGGAATTGTAACTTCGGAATCATTTCAATTCCGAATGGAATTTGTGACATGCCCGTATATGTTTAATAAAATTTTACGTTAGCAAACATATGCAAGTTTAAGGGTGATTTTGCCAATCAGAAAATTTTAAAGGCGTATAAAATTTCCATATTTTAGAAAGTGCGTGTGAAAAAGTGCGAGTGAAAAATGTCACTTGTTGTGTTAAAATATGTAACGATTTATATGTTCGTCTTAATTTTCAAAAATTCTGTTGCGGTATGTTACGTACAAATCGTAAGGAATCGTTCATTTATACGGGGTCCATCAACAGATCAAAAGTAGCATGCTAGAGTTTTTTATCATTTGGTTCTCACGCCTTATTAAGTTGTAATGTATGTATGTAAGATAAATGAGAAAAAAAATACATTTTTCTCCTTTTGCAGGCATACATACGTATATATGATCGCTTAATCGTTTTTTTTTAAGACGAAGGTAATAAATGTTAAGAATTTTTCTTTGGCTTGGTTACAAGAATATTTGTAGGAAAAGATCATTGTAAAGTGTGAAGTGATTCAGAGCAGAAGTGGTACTCTATCGTAAAGTAAAAAGAAAAACAAGTCATTTAAAATAAAAAAATAAAAAATTTGTCTCCACGTGAACCTCCTTTTTCAACCATTTTGGTTTTAAATAATCAGCATTTAAGTTACAAGTAAGTGAGAATTAATTTTACATTTTATTGCAATTTTAAATCCTATTCAAACCTTAATTAATTAAGGTGAAAAATTACAAATCACTGAAAAGGAAAGAAATTACCTGAGACCACATGGTGCTACAGGACCAGAATAAATATAACCTCTAATCTGAAGACCTTGAAAGCGCTCATGCAGAGACTTGTTGTGGAATTACAACGTTTGGGCATGGGTCTTAGCAAAAGCGGGTAGTATACACATGCGTATGAATTGAATCTAAAATTGATTTAAACTCTTATGGTTCTGGACAGGAATTGGTACCTTAACCTAAACACATTGATTAAACATAATACATCTAAAAATTATCTCACCTTAACCTGAAAATTAAACAGTATCTCACCATAACCTGAAAATTAAACATTATCTTACCTTAACCTGAAAATTAAACATTATTTCACCCTAACCTAGTTAACTAACCTTTAAAGCATTTTGACTTAATATTATTGGTATAAAGCCTTTAAACAAATTTTTAACGAAGGCTACATACCTACATATTGTGTATGAATGTGTATTAAAAGTACCGTTGCACATGCATATGTAAGTATGTATGTCATATAAAGCTTATGAATTTATAAAAATAACCTTATTAATTTTATTATAAAAAAATGTATTTGTTAAATTTATTATGAAATTATAAAATAACCATAAAGAAAACTTTGATTAGTCACCCTAATATTATCTGAAGCAGTGTATCATAAGGTATCTTTAATTTTCTTTCATTTATATCCTATATCTAAATACTTTCTTTTATAATAATGATCAAAAAATTTTTTTTTTGGCAAACATATTTAATCATCATAAATATTAAACACATCATCATGATCTTCTGGTTGCTTGGCCCATCATCAGTGAGACGCGATGAAATGTAAACACTACAACAATTTTGCACTGTGAGTAAAATGATTTAATTATTAAACTTAATTATTATTATTACTTCGTTTGGTATGTTATTATTCCTTTTTACACATCACTACATACACATATATTTTGTAAGTAGATATTTATATATATACATATATATATATACATATATATATACATACATGTTATGCACAGTCATATTGCATACGTAATTAATTTTTTTTGTTCCGAAATCCAAATTGTTCCTACTACTATTTTGATTGGAACTCTCTTTGCGTAAATTTTATACACATATGTACGTATAAACAAATGTTTATTTTTTGCTTAATATACATACATACATTGTGTTGTTATGAATGAATAGCTTAGTTCATGATAATTTCTAGTTTTAATAATTATATCTCATTTTGTAAATAAAAATATCTTATGAATTTTGTACATACATAAAAGAAAAAAAATATGCAATACTAAATTCTTATTATAATGGGAAGGGTAGCCAAAACAAGGTATAAAATAATGTAAGTAGAGATCATGTAATATAGGGACAGATTATAAATTCCGGGTACTCAGTCTGTCATAGGAGTTTTTTTTTTTTTTGGGCGGGTTAAACGTACCCTACATGGCACACCAACTTGCCATGACATCTTCTACTTCCTTTTCATTTCGTTCGGTTTTTCGCATACTCCCTGGGTGTGAGAGTATGCTATATGTTTACGCGTTAAATACGGGTTAAGAACCAACGTTACGAATAGAGCTAGCTGATCATCCCTTCATACCCCTTAACCACGGTTTTTATTGGATTAGTTATTTTCCTTGATATTAATTTATTCAATTTTTATTATTAGAATTTATAACCAACGCGTAACATATATGGCGCCCAACGTAAAGGCCTATGCACAGCCAACCAATGGTCATTGCAAAGGTCAATATTTTTATATATGTATATATATTTAGTATTAAAATACTTACAATTTTTTTTGTTAATTTTCCAAGTGGCTATACATTGGCAAAACATGTCAACTCTTCGTCAAGAACGTTATACGTTATTTAACGCTAAATATTTCATGATTTTATATAAGTCTTAGATTCTGAGTAAATTATAGGTTTGGATCTAATTGCGATATAGAAAAATGTTGTATTTAAGTTTAGCCAAAGAGCTCCTCAATTTGTTTATGAGTCTTAGAATGGTTTTATTATCTGGTTCTAATCGCGATATACCTATTGCACTTGTTCTTCGAATTTTACCATTTGGAATATAGCTTCATTGCTTTGAAAGTCCCAAATCTGAGAATATTATTTTGGTTTTGGTTGCGTCAAAACAATGAGAGAAAATCAGCTCGTGCAGTTTATATGCTGATTAAAATTAACCTAAATTATTATTTTATAATTTTTTTTTCTTAGATGGCAGGGAAAGAAAAAAAAATTCAAATCAAAACGATTTGAAAAGGAATAAATTTGCTTTTGCAATAGAACACTAAAAGAATAGGTTGTAAAAAAAAGAAGAAAAAAAAATGAAATAAAAATAAATAAATAATTAAAAGGGTGTAGATTTTTGCAATAATGAATACTCAGTTTTTTGTTTCCGTTTCTATAGAAGTCTTAGTATCATGATGTTAACAACTTCTAATGCTTAATGCGCTATAGGAAATGTAAATGGAAAATTACATAATTTAACCATAAAATTTCTAGGATATATGTGTTAAATCTAAACAAAACAACACCTTTTTGATTTCAGTCAAGTCTAAAGACTTTAATAAGAATAATCTGTATGCCTTCAATTTTCCCTGTTGTATTTTTTTGTATTAAATTAGCGAAAGCAATCTAAAATTAAAACATGACCTTACTTGCTACAAATATATGTATTTTGTGATGGTATATCCTTCCCTGGATTAATATAAAATTATTTCCGATTCGTAATACTATAAATTTAATTTAATTTGTGTCAATCTTAATTTTCTTTAATTTTTTTTGTTTTATGTTTTAAAACAAAAACATAGCAAAGAATAGTAACTATTCGTTATTGAGTTTTTAAATAATTATTGGGTTATCAATTAACACTTTCATTGCAATAATCACTCATAGAAAAGGGTAGAATATTTTTTTAATGAACATGGATACTCGAAATTCTTCCAGAGGAGCTATTAAGAAAAATCCTTCTTGTAGGGTTCGTAACCGCTCTTCATCACAGAATAATATATCAATAGAGCTACATCCGGACACTAATAGTCCAAGACCTACGGTAGTACACTCTCCAAACAATAGGCAAACGGGCACACAACACGTTTCAAAAACATCTAGTACTAGTAATTTGTTTCAGGATATTCAAATGTTAGATAGTCACGGAGCATTGTCACTACCTCAGGAACCCATTTACACTAATCAAAGAACTAGTATTAACCATACTATGAATCCTCAGTATGATCAATTTTCCCTTCTTAACATTAATGAACCAACTGGTTCTAACCCAATTAATAATCCCACATCTTCGTTTTCATTTGACTCACTAATGGCTGCAATGCAGCAGACTATGAGAAATACGCAGGAGGAGTTCAGAAGGGAACTTACTTCAATAAAAGCAAGCATTTCCCAAATAGGAAATGTGACGGTTCCAAACTTAGAAAAGCCCGCTGAGATTTTGAATAATTCGGTCAACTCTCATAGCAATGGGAACTCAGAAATCCGGAATAGGTCTCCAGTAACTGGTGACGCGAATGTAAAATTGGAAAAGTGGAAAATAACATATGATGGTTCCGGTCCAGTATCTGACTTTCTATTTAAAGTGGAAACACTTAGTTCTAGGTCAAGGTGTTCAAATGAACACTTACTATCAAATTTCCATATATTTTTAGAGGGCAGGGCGGAAAAATGGTATTGGCTGTTTACCAGACAGAATAGGAACGTAACTTATCCATTACTGCGCGGTGCACTTATTAAAGAATTCGGTCACATGGACTCCGATCACGACATTATATTGAAAATATCGTTACGTAAGCAACAAATTAAGGAAAGCTATGAGGATTTTCATACCTCAGTAGTGTCCATGAATTTGCGTCTTAGAACCCCTTTACCTGACGAGACCTTAATTGATATTATGAGAAGAAACCTTAACCCAAACCTTAGATTTTTATTATTCAACTCAGATTCGCGAGACCTGAATGATTTTAGGGATACGGCTCGTAGGGCAGAGAATCTTATAAAAGAAACAAAATTCCAGAATCTTAGTATCGCAAATACTCGGAGTGTCAATGAAATGAGTTTTTCAACAGCTGAGGATGACGACCTTGAATTAATAGACCCCCAAGTTGAAGCGATTCAAATGTCAAGGGGAAAAATTAGATATGACTATACAAATTTACAATGTTGGAATTGTATGTTATCCGGACATTCGTATATCTACTGTGCGCAGGAGATTAAGCAACCTTTTTGTTTTAAGTGCGGTCACAAGGGGGTGCTAACACCAGGTTGTCCTAACAAGCATAAATTTCTGGGAAATTCCAAGGTGGGCGATCAGGCAACCGGGGACACTCGTCCATCCCTTCAATCCCCGAGTATGAAGTAAATTCTGCAGATTTTAGTAAAATAAATAAATCTGCAAACATTAATTTATTCAATTTTACACAACCACGAACGAACGTCTTAATAAATGCTTCGACCCAAACAAAAGACAATTTTCATTCTCCTGATAAAAAACATTCTAGTGGAAAACATTCCCAGGGAACAACCTTGAAAGTGAAAAAGTGTAGATTACGCTATGGAAAACGACGACATTTTCGTAAATTGTTAGAAGAAACAATTATTCAGGGTTCTGATGACAGGCCATTTGCTAAAGTAAGGATTCTGCAGGAAACACTTATTGGTTTACTTGACTCTGGGGCAAACGTATCTGTCTTAGGTAGGGGCTGTATGTCCTTCTTAGATAGAAATAATGTCTCATATGTACCCTTAAATTCTAAAATACAAACTGCGAATGGAGCCAAACAAAATGTGGTCGGTTATTGCACTTTACCGGTTTTTTTTAAAGGTGTTGAGAAAGGAATAGAGTTTTACCTAGTTCCCACATTAAGTCAGGAGGCCTATTTTGGTGTTAACTTCTGGCGCGAATTCGCCCTTGCTCCTGAAATAATTTCAATTCTTCCTAATAATATATCCGAACTTTCCTGCGACTTAGACAAAGAAAATAATTTTCATACATTAGAACCTTCTCAAAAACTGATTCTGGAAAAACACATTTTAGAATTTCCAGCGTTCGAAAGACTAGGCTTAGGATGTACCGATCTATTGGAGCACAACATTGATACCGGGGATGCCACCCCAATAAAATGTAGACACTACCCCTTATCACCTCCAAGACAAGAAGAAGCGTACCGTGAGATCGATAGGTTGTTAAGTATGGGCGTTATTGAGGAATCTAATTCGCCCTGGTGTTCTCCGGCGGTCTTAGTGAGAAAACCAGGGAAAATAAGACTGTGCATTGACTCTAGAAAATTGAATGCGGTCACAAAAAAGGACAGCTACCCTTTGCCTCATATTAATGGATTACTGAGTAGGCTTAAAGATACCTTTTATATAAGTGGTATAGATCTTAAGGACGCCTTTTTACAAATTCGCCTTACTGAGACCTCGAAGGAAAAGACAGCTTTCGCGATTCCGGGAAAGCCATTGTATCATTACAAATATATGCCATTCGGGCTATGCAATGGCCCTCAGACCATGAGTCGCCTCATGGATAGGGTAATACCTTCACGGCTAAGAGAAAACGTCTTTATATACTTGGATGACTTATTAGTTTGTAGTCCTGACTTTCCTTCCCACATGAAGCTCCTGTCTGAAGTTGCCTCCTGCCTAAAGAGAGCCAAACTAACGATTAATGTGGCAAAGAGTAAGTTTTGCCAAGGACAAATTCGATATCTGGGGTATATTGTAGGTAACGGGTGTTTAAAAGTAGATCCAGAGAAGGTTGAGGCCATTAAAGATTTTCCATTACCAAAAACACCGAAGCAGCTGAGAAGATTTGTGGGAATGGCAAACTGGTACAGAGGCTTCATTAATAATTTTTCCGATATTTCCGGCCCACTGACTGACTGCTTGCGAAAGTCGAAAGCGCCCTTTTCCCTAACTCAGGCTGCGAAAAAGTCATTTGAAGAGGTTAAATTGGCTCTTTCCACTGCCCCAGTTCTAGCCCAACCAGATTTTAATAAAGAATTTATTGTGCAATGCGATGCCTCAAGAATGGGAGTAGGTGGAGTGTTAGTGCAGTATGATAAACAAGGCAACGAACACCCCATAGCCTATGTTTCACAAAAGTTAAACAAAGCACAAAGGAACTATACGGTAACGGAGCTTGAGTGCTTCGCTGCCATTGTGTGTGTAAATAGGTTTAGACAGTATATTGAAGGGTTACCATTCCGTATAATTACAGATCATTCTTCGCTACGGTGGCTAATGTCACAGAAGGATCTGAGTGGTAGATTAGCTCGCTGGAGCTTAAAATTACAGCGATATGATTTTAAGATAGAGCATAGAAAAGGAAAACTAAATACTGTACCTGACTGTTTATCAAGAGTAGAAGTAGAGGAGCTAGCAATAACCGATAATTTTTTCGAAATTGATTTGTCGTCACCGGAATTTGATAAAGATGATTATAAGGAAATTAGAAATACTGTCTTGAAAAACGGCAAAGTCATACCGGACCTCCGTGTGTCGGATAATTTGGTTTTGAAGAGGGTACAGTTTAGGCAAGGCGTTGAAGACGAGGAAGATTCACTTTGGCGAATATGGGTCCCTAAATCTCTTGTAGAAAAGGTAATTGAATTAGCTCATAATTCAGATACTTCGTGTCATGGAGGTTTTCTGAAAACATTATACAGAGTTCGATCAAAGTACTTTTGGCCTTCAATGGTAAATGATATAAAGCGTTATGTCAGTGACTGTAGTACCTGTAAAAGCATCAAGCCCTTAAATCAAATTTCAAGACCAAAAATGGGTAGCCAATTTGTATCGAATAGAGTATTCGAAAGATTGTATTGCGATTTTCTGGGTCCATATCCTTCTTCTAAAATCAATAACACAGTCATATTTATTTGCTTGGATCATTTAAGTAAGTTTGTTTTTCTTAAGCCTATGAAGTCTGCAACGCAAATGTAATATTGTTTTTCCAAACGGAAATGTTTCCAACATTTGGTTGTCCACGATACATTCATAGTGATAATGGGAAACAATTTGTCTCCAAGGAGATGAAAGTTTTCTTCGAAAACTACGAAATAAATCACCTTACTACGGGTTTTTATGCTCCTCATTCAAACGCATCTGAACGCGTTAATCGTGAAATAATTACGAAAATTAGATGCTTTTTGCGAAACCAAGCGGATCATAGGAGTTGGGATAAATACATACCACAAATTTTATCTGTATTGAGGAGTGATTACCATGCATCAATTAAATGTTCACCTTACCTTGCATTATTTGGGCAAAACATGATCCAACATGGTTCCACATATAAAATTCTGGATAAACTAGGTTGCATTCCGGGAGAAGATTTAAAAATTGTGGAAAAATGCGATAAATTTGTAAAGCTTAGAGAAAACCTGCGCCAAAACTTAGACGTTGCACATACGAAGGCGGCAAAAGCATACAATCTTAGGAGTAGGCCTATAGACTTTAAAGAGAATGAGTTAGTATTCAGGAAAGATCATTTATTAAGTGATACATCAAAATATGTCAACAGGAAATTTCTACCTAAATACATAAAATGTAGAATCAAGAGAAAAGTTGGCAATAATTTATATGATATTGAAGACTTAAAAGGTAAATACATTGGGAAGTATCACACATCGGATCTGAAACGATAAAGCTTTTGCCCGGCATCGTGGGTCGTGCCACACGATTAAAATATGAACACTAATAAAAAAAAATTTGTTAATTTATAACTATATAGATCGCGCTCCTGTTCGTTTTCTGCTATTTGGAAGCTTCAAACGAAGCAGGTTTGTAACGATTTATATGTTCGTCTTAATTTTCAAAAATTCTGTTGCGGTATGTTACGTACAAATCGTAAGGAATCGTTCATTTATACGGGGTCCATCAACAGATCAAAAGTAGCATGCTAGAGTTTTTTATCATTTGGTTCTCACGCCTTATTAAGTTGTAATGTATGTATGTAAGATAAATGAGAAAAAAAATACATTTTTCTCCTTTTGCAGGCATACATACGTATATATGATCGCTTAATCGTTTTTTTTTTAAGACGAAGGTAATAAATGTTAAGAATTTTTCTTTGGCTTGGTTACAAGAATATTTGTAGGAAAAGATCATTGTAAAGTGTGAAGTGATTCAGAGCAGAAGTGGTACTCTATCGTAAAGTAAAAAGAAAAACAAGTCATTTAAAATAAAAAAATAAAAAATTTGTCTCCACGTGAACCTCCTTTTTCAACCATTTTGGTTTTAAATAATCAGCATTTAAGTTACAAGTAAGTGAGAATTAATTTTACATTTTATTGCAATTTTAAATCCTATTCAAACCTTAATTAATTAAGGTGAAAAATTACAAATCACTGAAAAGGAAAGAAATTACCTGAGACCACATGGTGCTACAGGACCAGAATAAATATAACCTCTAATCTGAAGACCTTGAAAGCGCTCATGCAGAGACTTGTTGTGGAATTACAACGTTTGGGCATGGGTCTTAGCAAAAGCGGGTAGTATACACATGCGTATGAATTGAATCTAAAATTGATTTAAACTCTTATGGTTCTGGACAGGAATTGGTACCTTAACCTAAACACATTGATTAAACATAATACAACTAAAAATTATCTCACCTTAACCTGAAAATTAAACAGTATCTCACCATAACCTGAAAATTAAACATTATCTTACCTTAACCTGAAAATTAAACATTATTTCACCCTAACCTAGTTAACTAACCCTTAAAGCATTTTGACTTAATATTATTGGTATAAAGCCTTTAAACAAATTTTTAACGAAGGCTACATACCTACATATTGTGTATGAATGTGTATTAAAAGTACCGTTGCACATGCATATGTAAGTATGTATGTCATATAAAGCTTATGAATTTATAAAAATAACCTTATTAATTTTATTATAAAAAAAAAAAAATGTATTTGTTAAATTTATTATGAAATTATAAAATAACCATAAAGAAAACTTTGATTAGTCACCCTAATATTATCTGAAGCAGTGTATCATAAGGTATCTTTAATTTTCTTTCATTTATATCCTATATCTAAATACTTTCTTTTATAATAATGATCAAAAAATTTTTTTTTTTGGCAAACATATTTAATCATCATAAATATTAAACACATCATCATGATCTTCTGGTTGCTGGGCCCATCATCAGTGAGACGCGATGAAATGTAAACACTACAACAATTTTGCACTGTGAGTAAAATGATTTAATTATTAAACTTAATTATTATTATTACTTCGTTTGGTATGTTATTATTCCTTTTTACACATCACTACATACACATATATTTTGTAAGTAGATATTTATATATATACATATATATATATACATATATATATACATACATGTTATGCACAGTCATATTGCATACGTAATTAATTTTTTTTGTTCCGAAATCCAAATTGTTCCTACTACTATTTTGATTGGAACTCTCTTTGCGTAAATTTTATACACATATGTACGTATAAACAAATGTTTATTTTTTGCTTAATATACATACATACATTGTGTTGTTATGAATGAATAGCTTAGTTCATGATAATTTCTAGTTTTAATAATTATATCTCATTTTGTAAATAAAAATATCTTATGAATTTTGTACATACATAAAAGAAAAAAAATATGCAATACTAAATTCTTATTATAATGGGAAGGGTAGCCAAAACAAGGTATAAAATAATGTAAGTAGAGATCATGTAATATAGGGACAGATTATAAATTCCGGGTACTCAGTCTGTCATAGGAGTTTTTTTTTTTTTTTGGGCGGGTTAAACGTACCCTACATGGCACACCAACTTGCCATGACATCTTCTACTTCCTTTTCATTTCGTTCGGTTTTTCGCATACTCCCTGGGTGTGAGAGTATGCTATATGTTTACGCGTTAAATACGGGTTAAGAACCAACGTTACGAATAGAGCTAGCTGATCATCCCTTCATACCCCTTAACCACGGTTTTTATTGGATTAGTTATTTTCCTTGATATTAATTTATTCAATTTTTATTATTAGAATTTATAACCAACGCGTAACAAATAGTGAAAATCTAAATTTAATTGAAAATACACAAAAAGGATATTATTTGTTATCCAAGGATATGAAAGCTGCAATAGAACACAATAAGCAAAAATAGTGCGAGTATTTCAAAATCAACAAGCAAAAATAATGCAAGTGTTTTAAAAAATGTTTTTTTAATAATTTAACAAGAAATTTATTTTGGTTAAAGTTGGTGTTGGGTTTATTTATTTTCATTTATTATTTTTAATATATGTTTTATATGCGTTTTTCATTTATTGTTTTTCAATGCTTTGTATGTGTTTTTCTTTTATTATTTATAAATATATTTGTATGTACTTTTTTAGATAAATTATTGTATGTTTCAAAACTCTTGTATGTTCAGTTTTATATACAATTCTTTTTTATGCACTTCTTTTATTCTATAACATAATAGTTTTGCTTACAAAATGTTTTTCTTTATTTTAGACGTTCCGAGTGGCTTAGAATATTAGGTGTTGAAACTTCGTTCAAAAATATATTTGCATGCAGTCGCAATTTTTCAAAAACTACATTTTTGGTGGCAGAACTTCAAAATTTGCTGTCCCACGGTTAGCAAATGGCTTATACAGATGTTTAAATATTTTTGCACAAAAATATCACGATTAATAGCTGGTAGACGGGGTATAAATTGTAAAAGAGCCTGCTGGACATATGTAAATTTAGAGTTTCCTTCTTCTATAATATTTTTACAATTTGTTGTATAATGTTCTGTTATAATTTCCCTAGCATAGGATAATGCATAATGTTGTATAATGTTCTATTATAATTTCCCTAGCATAGGATAATGCTCTGAAATAAAAAATTTTTAATTTATTTATGCAAGAGATTTTTTAAAATATACCGTTTTATATTAATGATTACGTACGGTATGCTATTCTCCCATTTCAACTAAACGTGTAAAACCAAGTTTCTTAACAAAAGGAGCTTTTAGTTTGGGCACAATTGTGGTCGATTGATGAGCGCTGCCGCTATTGCCGCTACCACCTGTAACATTTAAAACACCTTAGCCATCTCCCAGTTTACAGGACAGAGCATCTGGTAATAAAGCTTTAAGTGTATTATAACGTCTCTCCCAATTTGCATTGGTATTTTCACGTTGCGATGTGAATATTAGGGCAGCACGTTAAGCTTCACCAGCCGACTCGCCGGTTATGAATCAAAGATAGCATTAAAAATATGATAAAAAAAATTTTGATATTTGTTGATAAAAATACGTGGGCATTGCCACGGCCAATTCACCCAATATAAAAACAGCTGCATAACTTCGATAATTAAGAGATAAAGATAGTTTTAAATAATTTGTAATGTTAAAGAGATTGTAACAAATACCTCATGTTTGTCCCAACGGAGCCTCTCAAAGGGTCTTCTTATTTTGAATTCGAACGATTATGCACCTTTGGAGCCTGGTAAATTGGCTAACTAGCTAACTAGAATCCGGGCGGCAACTTCCATTACTGAAACAGCATTGCAGGGCAACAAGTTACTCAGATTATTGCAATATTTTGTTATACGCTTCATGGTATTAATTTATTAAAATAAAAGTATTTAAGCAATTGCTGGCAAATATTATTTATATTTTTTCATTTAAAAATTTATTGAAGCAATTGCTGGCAGAAATCTATATGTATATTTTTTTATGAAAACAGTTAGTATGTGTAGCTGTTTCTTCTTTTCGTTTTTGAATATTTTTTTTTCGTTTAAACGAAAGCTGGAAGAAAATGTGATACCACACTTTTTTAAACGTCACAAGTAATCTGGTTAGTTATCTGTGATAAAAATAATGTGAATTTATGAAAAATGTTCAGTCTGTTTTACCTTTTTTTGTACTAAAACAAAAACAATATCTGGAATCTCTGTGGTATACTTATATTATTTAGCATTTTTCAAAGGATGACAAAACAACTTTATATTCGAGCAATGGTTACTACTAGTGGAACAATCCTAAAGAATAAACTGCGTATTATTGCGTCTTCTGGCCGTATTATTAATGGATAAAAACATCAAGTTAAAACTTGCTTGGAAAAACATTTGCATGAACCCTACGAACTAAATTTAATGGAAGAGGTAACCCTGAAAGAGGTCACGCAATATTACGCATTTGTTCAAGAACGCCAAAAAGTATGTACGTTGCTTAAACTCTCTCCTTTCTAAACTTTATATCAATCCATCATCTTTTGTAGTTAAACGCAACGTGTAGAACTTTTAGCAAGCAAAGTTACTGAGCTTGGCTATTGTTATTATATACACGCAAAAATGGCTCAAGAGCATATAAATCGTGTATTTGATGACTTTCGATAAGGAATGTATAGGAATCTTTTCTGTTCTAATTTGTTTACTCGAGGTATGCATAAATAATCAAGCCGTTAATGTTGTCATCAATTTCGACTTTCCAGGGATGGCCGAAACCTCTTTGCATTGTATTGTTTGCTCCGGTCGATTTGGCTATTTAGGTATTGCACTCAATTGGGAATGGAGCAAATCAAACCTATACCTAATATAATTGATCCAGCTCTATACGTTATACAAATATAAATCGCTCCAGTCGATTTTGCTATTTAGGTCTTGCAATCAATTTAATAAGATACGAGGATAGTTTTGATTTATATCGAATTGAAAAAGAGCTTGCAACTGAAATACCTAAAGTAATTGATCCAGCTCTATAAGTAATTATTATAAAAGAAAATTGGAAATTAAAATCTTTAAAGTATTGTTTTAATCAAAGTAAAGATTAAAAAGTGCAACATGCACTGTGTGCTATTTATCTTCGTGTTTAGATTTTTGGCGAATTTTTCGGTATGGGTCCTATAGGTCAAAAGGTGGGTTGAATGACTCTCGTAAAAGTAGTGTTTTGTGTAGGTCGTATGAGACAAAAACTCGTCTGGGAAAAAGTAATGATGGCAAAATGTAGCCAAGACTATGGGCTGTTAATCTGCGTTTTTAGATTTTTGGCAAATTTTTCGGTATGGGTCCTATAGTAAAATAAATTGATATCATATCATATACATATTTCATATATTGGTTTAAAAAAATTTTGTGTTTATATTTTATATTCTATATATTGTAATGTTCGTTTTTTTTTTGTCAGTTTGTTAAGTTTTAAGAAGTGTCAACATTTATTTCCAACAATTATTTTCTCTCTATTTAGTCCTTAGCAGAAATGCTCCATTGGCTATAGCTAATACCTTATGTTTAATTTACATATCTATCATAAATAAATGCTATGTATTATACATATATTTTTTCATTGGAATCACATTTTGTTTATTTCTGTGTGTCTAAGAATTTTCCTACTCATTAAATATTCGTTGATTAACAGAAATTAGTACAAAAGTACAAACGGAAAGTTCATTGTAAATTAGCTTAATCGTTAACATTTAACAATAAGATATTGCTTTAACATCAACTTATAAGCAACAATCACGTACGTGTTATCTCATGTGAACACGATGTTGTGTACACCTAGAATATTTTGAGTAACCTTTAGGTTTCGATAACTGAAAGAGAACCAAAGTTATCAGTTGACTTTTACTTCCTTAGTTTGTTCAATAGCGTGAGAAGTTCTTTTTCATCAAACTACCAAAGCGATAAAGTGTAAATTTCAGGAATAACATTAAGTAAATTAAATATAAAGTAAATTAAATTCGGGTCATTTTTTTAATAAACCCTACGAAAGTTCCAAAAAGTAAGATAAGGTAAACTTCTTTATTTTCGTTGTTCATTGGTTGCAAATTATATTTAGTTTGTCATAGAATAGTAACCATAAATATTCCGGAGGATAATCTTTTTTCTCATAAAGAGTGATTGTTGATGAACACGTTTTTTAGTCATCCATTATTGGTAAGGCTAATTAAGTTCGTTTAATGGTCGACCTTTTTTTTGTAGTTTTATCTTTCATTTTTCTGTCTTTAGATTGTACTAGTTTATTCCTCACTTCTAAACCGGCTCATTAAACACGTGGTGGACTCCAAACATTGTCCAGATTACGTGTCGGTAAATACATGATTTTATTTACTTTTCATGCATAATTTTATGGTAAATCTTCATCACAACATTATTTAAGTGGAATAGAAAGGGTTCAAAATTATCCCAATAACTACTCCTAAATTACAATATTGCACATAAATTAAATAGTGAAATATTGAATTAATTATAGTACGTAAGAAAATAATTTTGTCTAACCTACTGAATTAAGTATAAATAAGAGAAGTTTCTAATTCCTTTTGTAATTTTTATTCAATTAGATTAGTATAAGCTAAGTGTCAAAGCAAATCAAATGCAAGTATAAGCAAAAGTACAAATTATTTTAATACTCTACACTCAGCAACCCCAGTTTGACGAGGCCTCATCAACTAGCAGTTGCAGAAATATTATTCTAATTTGGGTGAGTCAAAAAAAAACACACTTTTAATCTTTAAGCTATGCTTTGTACTTAACTGCATTTAAATGCTCTATTAGCTCATAAATTCATACAGGTATATAACCTTAATGATTAACAAAATAAAATTGTTGCTATTGTCGGAAGAAAAGAGGGGTAATAATTTGAAATTTTTGTTAAGTAACTAAAAAAAAAAAAAAACACAGAAAACTTCGAAATTGCGTGCCCTGATATGTTTCTAGTATCTGTTCTGTAACAACAAAACAAAATCAATTGTTGTCTTTTATTTTCTTGCTTCCTTGTTTTCTGCATTATAGGAATTCATACAATTTTTCATTAATAATTAATTCCTTTCTCATATGTTTTGTTACTTCATTCATAAAACGGTCTACTATTGAGAGCGATTGTTTTTTTTTCTCATTTTATCATTTCATTAATTAATCGAAATTTTTTTTTTCATTGATAAATCTCATATTCAATAAAGAGAAAAGAATTTGTCTCTTTCAATTAAAACGTCGTTAGATAAACAATTTTGGGTTTGAATAAGAGTATATCATAAGTTTTAAGTAGTAACACCTTACCTTCCGCAATATAACTTCAGCCAAATCCAAGTTACCGATATAAAAAAAAAACTAGATTGTAACCAAAAGTTTTATATATGAAGTATTTAACTAGATAAATTATATTAATTCTTTATTAATCGAAATGAATTTTAAATATGAATATAATTACCTTTAAGTGAACTCTATATTATTTGTTTTAAAGTTTGTTTACATATGAAATAAACATTGAATTAATTATGCAGAAATAAGCTTCTTTAATTATTCTTACATAAAGTGATTGGTCTAGATGGGATAGTATAGGGATCTTAGTTGAATAGAAAGCGCCATAAGATCATTGGTAGGGAGGGTTGTGAGGCGTTATTCCCAAAACCATCGGGGAATATATGTAGGTAATGGTGTTATTGTGTCTGGTAATTTTTAGTTGGTAGTAACGTTTCAACAAAGGGGTATACAAACAAAATTGTTTCTTTAAATACAGAAACTTAAAGTAGTATGTTTTAAGGGAGTCTATAATATTATTTATGTTATGACACGCCTATCGGTAATAGAGAAATACCATGAAAAGAACCACCCCATCCGACTGACTGCTAGCATATTCAATGGCTCCCGCTAGTCTGTTATTTCTCATAGAGCAATATTCAATACCCTTACATCTCCGATAGAATTACATAAAATTTAAAGCCTTGCGCGTCTGTCAACAAAACTTAAAATTAAGATGTCATAGAAAGGTTCATTACATAAATTGGCGCCCAACGTGGGGCAATGCAAATCTTGCTTAATTTAAATAAGTCAAGTTTGTAATGCTCTATATCATTTATTTTTTTTTGTTTATTACTTATTAACGAGTACAAATTCTAAATATGGATTTTTTTTTCAACTAGTTGTACTTCAGATTAAGTTTAAGCCTCCTCTGGATTTTCGGTTACTTGTGATAAAAGTACGAGTAAGTCGACCGAAGACAAGTTTATTTTTATTTTTGTTGCATTACTGGAATGAAAAAAAATATGTATTTTTATTTGTAGCAGTGGTGTAAATGTAGCATGTTTGAAAATTTCTTTTTTCTGGAGTATCGATGTCCTATTTAGATGTGGATACACAAGATTTCTGCTGCTTGTAGCTATCTTGTCCAATTAAACCAGGAATTATTAAAAGCCAAAAATGCACATCAGTGGGAAAGAAAAAATTTTCAATACATTTTCAATACTTGTAGCTAAATATTGTCAGTAACATAGTAGCATACCATTACCTTTCTAAAGACCGTTCTAGACCATATCACGTAACATGTAAGCAAAGTTTTAAAATTTCAAGTACAAAAAAAAAAAGAAAAAAAAAATCGGTTTGGATGTTATAATCGTACATAGATTTTATTAATTTTATATACAATAGTTGTTTTCGTTAAAGTTTCAAATTAAGCGCAAACCGAAATCTAATGTTCTTAAATTAAATAATAATTTTTTTTTCTTGTTGGTAAGAAAAGTCCGATTTGTATTTGGTTTCACTGTTCTTATTAAGATTTTGTTAACATGGAGCGTTCACCTCCTTGTTCCCAGTCTGCAGCATCGCAAATACAGCCTTCTAGCTCAAATAATTTCAAGAATGGTCCGAGCTGTAAACTTTGTAATGAAAGAATGTCTGAAGAACAAGATTGTATGACTCTTTCAGTTTGTAATCATGCCTTTCACAATATTTGTATTGAGAACTCTTTGTCTCAAAGAGCAGAATGTCCAATTTGTAAAAGGTCGTGTGATCTATCTGAATTAAGAAAATTTCAAGTGCTTAAAAAAAATCTGCCATTAGACAAACCTAAATCAAGTCGTGGTAAACCTCGTGGAACTGTAACTCAACAGTACCATACTAGAAGTCATTCTAGAAATTTGTTTTCGGAACCAAATCCACTCAGTTTAAATGATGTTAGCATCTATCCGGAAAAGGAGTTAGAAAACCCTTCGACTCCTAATCGTTCCCAAGATCATTCAAATTCAGGTCCGCATATCCAACCAAACAGATACTTACAGAATACTGTTCAACCAGTAATTGATTATGGCCAAATTAATCATATGATTGAAAATACAGTGTCTCGATTGTTAAGCAATCTGCATTTATTGCCAAATATATCACAATCGTCTGGCGTAGAACAAAAGGCTGTACAGCCCCAAACACAAGTTTCTCGCGCTCAAAGTCAATATTTACCTTATCAAGGCAATGTCCCCTTTTATCAAATACAAAACAATAATAGCGATAACACTCCCCATTCAAGGGTAAACGGTAATAGTTCGTTTGATGAACACTTTACCCTAAGATCGGATAGAATAACCTCCATTATTCAAAACTGGAATATTAAATTTGATGGGTCTCCTCAAGTTACAAGTGTTGACGAATTTTTATACCGAGTAAAAGTTTTGACGCGAGAGCATTTTAACAAGGACTTTTCTGTTATTTGTAAAAACTTACATATCTTGTTAAGTGGTCGTGCCCGTGACTGGTATTGGAGATACCATAAGCAGACCGAAACTATTAACTGGACTGATTTTTGCGAAGCTATAAAATATCAATTTAAAGATTTTAAGTCCAGTTTTGAAATTCATGAAGAGCTGCGAAATAGGAAAATGAAGCCAAGTGAAACATTTGAGACCTTTTATGAGTCCGTTTCATCAATCTTAGATAGACTAGAAAGACCTATTCCAGAAGCTGAATTAGTAGAAATTCTTACGCGAAACCTTCGTCCTGAAATTAGGCATGAGCTTTTGTACGTACCCATATATTCACTTAGTCACCTTCGAAAGCTAGTACAGATGAGAGAAAATCTGTTAAGTGATGATTTTTATCGCAAAAATCTGATCACAAAAAATAATTTTTGTCCGGGTGTTCGTCGTCATATAGCAGAAGTAGAATATACTCAAGAAAATTCTATTAAGGAACCTACGGTAGATGTACAATTTTCCATAGACGCAATAAAACAATTGCCAAAATGTTGGTACTGCGAGAAGGTTGGACATTTTTGGGAAGATTGTTTAGAAAAAAGAATTATTTTTTGTTACGGCTGTGGGGAAAAGAACACCTATAAGCCTCAATGTGGAAAATGCGCTTCGAAAAAAATAGCTTCAAAAAACTTACAACACCAAAGCTTTCCCCGTAATTTTCCGTAAAGAATTTATCCACTTATCCAAAATCATTAAATTTAGCACTTTACCCTAACGTTCGAATGGAAAATGATTTTCAAAATTTTAATAATAATTATTAATCTGTCAATACAAATATGACAAAACCAATACCTAAGTTACACCCTATTTTGCCTTTTCATAAGAAATGGGAAAATTATATCAAGGTTCGCGATGCTATATTTAATACTCCTTCTATTCCCAAGAAGCAAAAGAGGTCAACAACACGTTTAAGAAAATATTATTGAAACCGAAAATTTACATCAAAGTTTATTGTGTCATCCATAAAAGCAAATCCTTTAGATAAACGATACTATGCAACGGTTAAGTTTCTAACATTTCAAGAGTTAGGTCTCTTGGATACAGGAGCCAATGTATCATGCATAGGAGCTGATTTAGCCTGTGTTGATTTCTGTACATTTTCTGAATTTACCGCTCTAAAATCGTACGTAAAAACGGCAGATGGTAAACCTCAAAAAGTTGTTGGCTATTTAGATGTAGAAATAAGTTTTAGAAATCAATGCAAAAAGTTGAAAATTTTGATTGTACCATCTATTGGTCAAAGACTAATTTTAGGGTTAGACTTTTGGCAAGCATTTAAACTTGCTCCAGATGTGTTTGCCGATGTTATTCGTTCAACTGTAAATACGAACACATCTGCAATGGTTCACAGTCTTAACATAAACTTAGAACCTAATGCAAATATGCCCAATTGTGCCAATAAATCTGAAGATTTTAAAGAACACAAAGAATATCCCTTAGCAATACACCAGCGCCAGCAATTGTCAGCCGTAATTCAGTTGTTTCCAAATTTTGAAAACATGGCTTAGGCAGAACATCTCTTATTCAGCACTCAATTGATGTAGGAGATAATAGGCCAGAAAAACAACGTTTCTATCCGGTATCACCAGCTGTGGAGAAACTTCTCTTTCAAGAAATTGATCGAATGCTCGCATTAGGTGTAATAGAACCATCAAGCTCACCGTGGAGCTCACCTATGCGTCTGGTATTAAAACCGAATAAAGTAAGGCTTTGCCTTGATGCCCGAAAAGTCAATCAATGCACTAAAAAGGATGCTTATCCCTTACCTAATATAGAGGGTATTTTTGCAAGGTTACCAAAGGCTAATATAATATCTAAGCTGGACCTTAAAGATGCCTATTGGCAAATTGCCCTTTCAGAAGATTCTAAACCACTAACAGCGTTTACTATCCCAGGTAGACCTTTATATCAATTTGTGGTCATGCCGTTTGGCCTCTGCAACGATCCGTCTACTATGTGTCGACTAATGGACCAGTTGATTCCAGCCGACTTACGATACTGTGCATTTGGTTATTTAGACGATTTAGTTATTGTATCAGAAGACTTTGAAACTCATTTGTCAATACTCGTAAGGATTGCAAGCGAATTCAAAAGGGCAAATTTGACTTTAAATGTCGCAAAATCAAAATTTTGTGTCATCGAAGTAAACTACCTTGGGTATATAATAGGCAAGGGTGGCATAAAGACAGACCCAGAAAAAATCGTATCAATCCAAAATTGGCCAGTTCCTAAAAATATTAAACAGGTCCGCGGTTTTCTTGGCTTAGCCGGCTGGTACCGCCGATTTATTGAAAATTTTTCTACGATAGCGTACCCAATTACAGAAGTTTTGTCGACGAAGAAGAAGTTTAGTTGAACCACCGATGCACACGCTGCCTTTGAGAAAATAAAAATGCTTTTGACATCTGCTCCCGTTTTAGCAAATCCAAGTTTTGAGAAAAAATTTTATGTTCATTGTGACGCCAGTGATGTAGGTATTGGCGCGGTGTTAGCTCAAAATGATGAACAAAACAACGAAAGTCCAATTGCCTTTATGTCAAAAAAATTAAATAGTGCACAGCGTAATTATAGCGTTACGGAACGTGAATGCTTAGTTTCGGTGTTACCTAGAACTACAGGATTTTGAAATCATAACTGATCACTCATCGTTAGTATGGTTGATGAGACAACCAGACTTGTCCGGTCGTCTTGCACGTTGGGTGTTTAAGCTGCAAGGCTACAATTTTTCCATATCCCATAGGAAGGGTAAAGACAATATAGTCCCTGATGCACTTTCTAGAATACCAAGTATAGAAATCAGTAGTGTAGAATTTTCCACGTTAGAAATAGATCTTAACTCCCACCATTTTCATGATAAGGACTATGAAGAATTAAAGACAAAAATATTCGAGAATACTTCAAAATATCCCGATATTAGAATTGATGAAAAATTTGTTTATATGCGTACTCAACATTATACGGGGGACCCAGAGCAGGAAAATAATTGTTAGAAACTTTGGGTTCCATATAACTTGCGAAGTTCTGTTATTAAAAATGCACATGATCCACCTTTAGCTGCTCATGGAGGTATGGTAAAAACCATTGAAAGAATTAGGCGGCATTTCTTTTGGCCTGGACTAGTACGTGATATACGTAACTACATTCGTTCGTGTGAAACCTGTAAGACCACTAAAGCTCCAAATTTTCTAACAAAGCCGGAAATGGGAAGTCCCGTAACCACATCCAGACCCTTTCAGAGGTTGTATGTGGATATTTTAGGCCCATACCCACGTAGCAAACAGGGTCATATTGGATTGCTGATTGTTTTAGACCACTTGACAAAATTTCATTGGCTCTTCCCCCTAAAGAAATTTACTTCTAATGTCATACAGGAATATCTGCTAAAGGACGTATTTTATATTTTCGGAGTGCCAGAGATGTTGTTAAGCGATAATGGTTCTCAGTTTAAGGCCAACGAGTTCAACGCTATTTACTCACCGCAATCTAACGCGTCAGAACGCGTGAATCGCTCTATATTAGCTGGAATTCGGTCATATCTAAAAACAGATCAATCTTTATGGGACAGTAATTTAAGCGCCATCAGTTGTGCGTTAAGAAATTCGGTTCACCAATCTATTAAATGTTCACCATATCAAGCTGTCTTTGGCTTTAATATGATAACTCATGGTAGTTTATATTTATTATTAAAAAAGCTTCAATTGATTGATGAACCTAATATCAAATTAAATCGGGAAGATGAACTTCATTTAATTCGCAAAGATCTAAAAAAAACATATTGCGCAAGCTCATGAAATAAACAAAAATCAATATAATTTGCGTACAGTCGGTCAAGAGGTTTATCGGCGTAATTTCGCACAAAGCAACGCGAAGAGGAAGTTTAACGCAAAGTTAGCGCCGCTATTTGTTAAGGCGATAATAAAAGAAAAGGTGGGCAACTACTATTGTATATTACAAGACCTTGAAAACAGAGTCTTAGGCACATATCATGCAAAGGATATTCGGCCATAGACCCAAATATTCCCCTAATACTGCTACTTAACAAGCCAGTATTATGTGGTTTGTAATGTTCGTTTTTTTGTCAGTTTGTTAAGTTTTAAGAAGTGTCAACATTTATTTCCAACAATTATTTTCTCTTTATTTAGTCCTTAGCAGAAATGCTCCATTGGCTATAGCTAATACCTTATGTTTAATTTACATATCTATCATAAATAAATGCTATGTATTATACATATATTTTTTCATTCGAATCACATTTTGTTTATTTCTGTGTGTCTAAGAATTTTCCTACTCATTAAATATTCGTTGATTAACAGAAATTAGTACAAAAGTACAAACGGAAAGTTCATTGTAATTTAGCTTAATCGTTAACATTTAACAATAAGATATTGCTTTAACATCAACTTATAAGCAACAATCATGTACGTGTTATCTCATGTGAACACGATGTTGTGTACACCTAGAATATTTTGAGTAACCTTTAGGTTTCGATAACTGAAAGAGAACCAAAGTTATCAGTTGACTTTTACTTCCTTAGTTTGTTCAATAGCGTGAGAAGTTCTTTTTCATCAAACTACCAAAGCGATAGGAAGTGTAAATTTCAGGAATAACATTAAGTAAATTAAATATAAAGTAAATTAAATTCGGGTCATTTTTTTTAATAAACGCTACGAAAGTTCCAAAAAGTAAGATAAGGTAAACTTCTTTATTTTCGTTGTTCATTGGTTGCAAATTATATTTAGTTTGTCATAGGAAAGTAACCATAAATATTCCGGAGGATAATCTTTTTTCTCATAAAGAGTGATTGTTGATGAACACGTTTTTTAGTCATCCATTATTGGTAAGGCTAATTAAGTTCGTTTAATGGTCGACCTTTTTTTTGTAGTTTTATCTTTCATTTTTCTGTCTTTAGATTGTACTAGTTTATTCCTCACTTCTAAACCGGCTCATTAAACACGTGGTGGACTCACTCGTGGGCCACCACGGTAACATTTTATATTGTAACCCTACGGGAGGATCAAATTTATTGTCTAATTGAAAAGAACTGAAGGAACGGAAAATTAATTTCAATTGGCAAAGAAGTAATCAAACACAGAAAAACTCTGTACCTTTCCTCCCCAGAGAGCAACTGGTTTTACGATCAAGTGTTGTAAAAAACCCTACCATCGGAATATACAAAATTTCACAGCTTTTGATGCCGCTTGTACGTTGATAATTAATTTCAAACATTGTCCAGATTACGTGTCGGTAAATACATGATTTTGTTTACTTTTCATGCATAATTTTATGGTAAATCTTCATCACAACATTATTTAAGTGGAATAGAAAGGGTTCAAAATTATCCCAATAACTACTCCTAAATTACAATATTGCACATAAATTAAATAGTGAAATATTGAATTAATTATAGTACGTAAGAAAATAATTTTGTATAACCTACTGAATTAAGTATAAATAAGAGAAGTTTCTAATTCCTTTTGTAATTTTTATTCAATTAGATTAGTATAAGCTAAGTGTCAAAGCAAATCAAATGCAAGTATAAGCAAAAGTACAAATTATTTTAATACTCTACACTCAGCAACCCCAGTTTGACGAGGCCTCATCAACTAGCAGTTGCAGAAATATTATTCTAATTTGGGTGAGTCAAAAAAAAACACACTTTTAATCTTTAAGCTATGCTTTGTACTTAACTGCATTTAAATGCTCTATTAGCTCATAAATTCATACAGGTATATAACCTTAATGATTAACAAAATAAAATTGTTGCTATTGTCGGAAGAAAAGAGGGGTAATAATTTGAAATTTTTGTTAAGTAACTAAAAAAAAAAAAAAAAAAAAACACAGAAAACACAGAAAACTTCGAAATTGCGTGCCCTGATATGTTTCTAGTATCTGTTCTGTAACAACAAAACAAAATCAATTGTTGTCTTTTATTTTCTTGCTTCCTTGTTTTCTGCATTATAGGAATTCATACAATTTTTCATTAATAATTAATTCCTTTCTCATATGTTTTGTTACTTCATTCATAAAACGGTCTACTATTGAGAGCGATTGTTTTTTTTTTTCTCATTTTATCATTTCATTAATTAATCAAAATTTTTTTTTTCATTGATAAATCTCATATTCAATAAAGAGAAAAGAATTTGTCTCTTTCAATTAAAACGTCGTTAGATAAACAATTTTGGGTTTGAATAAGAGTATATCATAAGTTTTAAGTATATCATAAGTTTACCTTCCGCAATATAACTTCAGCCAAATCCAAGTTACCGATATAAAAAAAAAAAAAACTAGATTGTAACCAAAATTTTTATATATGAAGTATTTAACTAGATAAATTATATTAATTCTTTATTAATCGAAATGAATTTTAAATATGAATATAATTACCTTTAAGTGAACTCTATATTATTTGTTTTAAAGTTTGTTTACATATGAAATAAACATTGAATTAATTATGCAGAAATAAGCTTCTTTAATTATTCTTACATAAAGTGATTGGTCTAGATGGGATAGTATAGGGATCTTAGTTGAATAGAAAGCGCCATAAGATCATTGGTAGGGAGGGTTGTGAGGCGTTATTCCCAAAACCATCGGGGAATATATGTAGGTAATGGTGTTATTGTGTCTGGTAATTTTTAGTTGGTAGTAACGTTTCAACAAAGGGGTATACAAACAAAATTGTTTCTTTAAATACAGAAACTTAAAGTAGTATGTTTTAAGGGAGTCTATAATATTATTTATGTTATGACACGCCTATCGGTAATAGAGAAATACCATGAAAAGAACCACCCCATCCGACTGACTGCTAGCATATTCAATGGCTCCCGCTAGTCTGTTATTTCTCATAGAGCAATATTCAATACCCTTACATCTCCGATAGAATTACATAAAATTTAAAGCCTTGCGCGTCTGTCAACAAAACTTAAAATTAAGATGTCATAGAAAGGTTCATTACATAAATTGGCGCCCAAAGTGGGGCAATGCAAATCTTGCTTAATTTAAATAAGTCAAGTTTGTAATGCTCTATATCATTTATTTTTTTTTTTTGTTTATTACTTATTAACGAGTACAAATTCTAAATATGGATTTTTTTTTCAACTAGTTTTACTTCAGATTAAGTTTAAGCCTCCTCTGGATTTTCGGTTACTTGTGATAAAAGTACGAGTAAGTCGACCGAAGACAAGTTTATTTTTATTTTTGTTGCATTACTGGAATGAAAAAAAAATATGTATTTTTATTTGTAGCAGTGGTGTAAATGTAGCATGTTTGAAAATTTCTTTTTTCTGGAGTATCGATGTCCTATTTAGATGTGGATACACAAGATTTCTGCTGCTTGTAGCTATCTTGTCCAATTAAACCAGGAATTATTAAAAGCCAAAAATGCACATCAGTGGGAAAGAAAAAATTTTCAATACATTTTCAATACTTGTAGCTAAATATTGTCAGTAACATAGTAGCATACCATTACCTTTCTACTAGACCGTTCTAGACCATATCACGTAACATGTAAGCAAAGTTTTAAAATTTCAAGTACAAAAAAAAAGAAAAAAAAATCGGTTTTGATGTTATAATCGTACATAGATTTTATTAATTTTATATACAATAATTGTTTTCGTTAAAGTTTCAAATTAAGCGCACCGAAATCTAATGTTCTTAAATTAAATAATATTTTTTTTTCTTGTTGGTAAGAAAAGTCCGATTTGTATTTGGTTTTACTGTTCTTATTAAGATTTTGTTAACATGGAGCGTTCACCTCCTTGTTCCCAGTCTGCAGCATCGCAAATACAGCCTTCTAGCTTAAATAATTTCAAGAATGGTCCGAGCTGTAAACTTTGTAATGAAAGAATGTCTGAAGAACAAGATTGTATGACTCTTTCAGTTTGTAATCATGCCTTTCACAATATTTGTATTGAGAACTCTTTGTCTCAATGAGCAGAATGTCCAATTTGTAAAAGGTCGTGTGATCTATCTGAATTAAGAAAATTTCAAATGCTTAAAAAAAATCTGCCATTAGACAAACCTAAATCAAGTCGTGGTAAACCTCGTGGAACTGTAACTCAACAGTACCATACTAGAAGTCATTCTAGAAATTTGTTTTCGGAACCAAATCCACTCAGTTTAAATGATGTTAGCATCTATCCGGAAAAGGAGTTAGAAAACCCTTCGACTCCTAATCGTTCCCAAGATCATTCAAATTCAGGTCCGCATATCCAACCAAACAGATACTTACAGAATACTGTTCAACCAGTAATTGATTATGGCCAAATTAATCATATGATTGAAAATACAGTGTCTCGATTGTTAAGCAATCTGCATTTATTGCCAAATATATCACAATCGTCTGGCGTAGAACAAAAGGCTGTACAGCCCCAAACACAAGTTTCTCGCGCTCAAAGTCAATATTTACCTTATCAAGGCAATGTCCTCTTTTATCAAATACAAAACAATAATAGCGATACCACTCCCCATTCAAGGGTAAACGGTAATAGTTCGTTTGATGAACACTTTACCCTAAGATCGGATAGAATAACCTCCATTATTCAAAACTGGAATATTAAATTTGATGGGTCTCCTCAAGTTACAAGTGTTGACGAATTTTTATACCGAGTAAAAGTTTTGACGCGAGAGCATTTTAACAAGGACTTTTCTGTTATTTGTAAAAACTTACATATCTTGTTAAGTGGTCGTGCCCGTGACTGGTATTGGAGATACCATAAGCAGACCGAAACTATTAACTGGACTGATTTTTGCGAAGCTATAAAATATCAATTTAAAGATTTTAAGTCCAGTTTTGAAATTCATGAAGAGCTGCGAAATAGGAAAATGAAGCCAAGTGAAACATTTGAGACCTTTTATGAGTCCGTTTCATCAATTTTAGATAGACTAGAAAGACCTATTCTAGAAGCTGAATTAGTAGAAATTCTTACGCGAAACCTTCGTCCTGAAATTAGGCATGAGCTTTTGTACGTACCCATATATTCACTTAGTCACCTTCGAAAGCTAGTACAGATGAGAGAAAATCTGTTAAGTGATGATTTTTATCGCAAAAATCTGATCACAAAAAATAATTTTTGTCCGGGTGTTCGTCGTCATATAGCAGAAGTAGAATATACTCAAGAAAATTCTATTAAGGAACCTACGGTAGATGTAGAATTTTCCATAGACGCAATAAAACAATTGCCAAAATGTTGGAACTGCGAGGAGGTTGGACATTTTTGGGAAGATTGTTTAGAAAAAATAATTATTTTTTGTTACGGCTGTGGGGAAAAGAACACCTATAAGCCTCAATGTGGAAAATGCGCTTCGAAAAAAATAGCTTCAAAAAACTTACAACACCAAAGCTTTCCCCGCAATCTTCCGTAAAGAATTTATCCACTAATCCAAAATCATTAAATTTAGCACTTTACCCTAACGTTCGAATGGAAAATGATTTTCAAAATTTTAATAATAATTATCAATCTGTCAATACAAATATGACAAAACCAATACCTAAGTTACACCCTATTTTGCCTTTTCATAAGAAATGGGAAAATTATATCAAGGTTCGCGATGCTATATTTAATACTCCTTCTATTCCCAAGAAGCAAAAGAGGTCAACAACACGTTTAAGAAAATATTATCGAAACCGAAAATTTACATCAAAGTTTATTGTATCATCCATAACAGCAAATCCTTTAGATAAACGATACTATGCAACGGTTAAGTTTCTAACATTTCAAGAGTTAGGTCTCTTGGATACAGGAGCCAATGTATCATGCATAGGAGCTGATTTAGCCTGTGTTGATTTCTGTACATTTTCTGGATTTACCGCTCTAAAATCGTACGTAAAAACGGCAGATGGTAAACCTCAAAAAGTTGTTGGCTATTTAGATGTAGAAATAAGTTTTAGAAATCAATGCAAAAAGTTGAAAATTTTGATTGTACCATCTATTGGTCAAAGACTAATTTTAGGGTTAGACTTTTGGCAAGCATTTAAACTTGCTCCAGATGTGTTTGCCGATGTTATTTGTTCAACTGTAAATACGAACACATCTGCAATGGTTCACAGTCTTAACATAAACTTAGAACCTAATGCAAATATGCCCAATTGTGCCAATAAATCTGAAGATTTTAAAGAACACAAAGAATATCCCTTAGCAATACACCAGCGCCAGCAATTGTCAGCCGTAATTCAGTTGTTTCCAAATTTTGAAAAACATGGTTTAGGCAGAACATCTCTTATTCAGCACTCAATTGATGTAGGAGATAATAGGCCAGTAAAACAACGTTTCTATCCGGTATCACCAGCTGTGGAGAAACTTCTCTTTCAAGAAATTGATCGAATGCTCGCATTAGGTGTAATAGAACCATCAAGCTCACCGTGGAGCTCACCTATGCGTCTGGTATTAAAACCGAATAAAGTAAGGCTTTGCCTTGATGCCCGAAAAGTCAATCAATGCACTAAAAAGGATGCTTATCCCTTACCTAATATAGAGGGTATTTTTGCAAGGTTACCAAAGGCTAATATAATATCTAAGCTGGACCTTAAAGATGCCTATTGGCAAATTGCCCTTTCAGAAGATTCTAAACCACTAACAGCGTTAACTATCCCAGGTAGACCTTTATATCAATTTGTGGTCATGCCGTTTGGCCTCTGCAACGCTCCGTCTACTATGTGTCGACTAATGGACCAGTTGATTCCAGCCGACTTACGATACTGTGCATTTGGTTATTTAGACGATTTAGTTATTGTATCAGAAGACTTTGAAACTCATTTGTCAATACTCGTAAGGATTGCAAGCGAATTCAAAAGGGCAAATTTGACTTTAAATGTCGCAAAATCAAAATTTTGTGTCATCGAAGTAAACTACCTTGGGTATATAATAGGCAAGGGTGGCATAAAGACAGACCCAGAAAAAATCGTATCAATCCAAAATTGGCCAGTTCCTAAAAATATTAAACAGGTCCGCGGTTTTCTTGGCTTAGCCGGCTGGTACCGCCGATTTATTGAAAATTTTTCTACGATAGCGTACCCAATTACAGAAGTTTTGTCGACGAAGAAGAAGTTTAGTTGAACCACCGATGCACACGCTGCCTTTGAGAAAATAAAAATGCTTTTGACATCTGCTCCCGTTTTAGCAAATCCAAGTTTTGAGAAAAAATTTTATGTTCATTGTGACGCCAGTGATGTAGGTATTGGCGCGGTGTTAGCTCAAAATGATGAACAAAACAACGAAAGTCCAATTGCCTTTATGTCAAAAAATTAAATAGTGCACAGCGTAATTATAGCGTTACGGAACGTGAATGCTTAGTTTCGGTGTTACCTAGAACTACAGGATTTTGAAATCATAACTGATCACTCATCGTTAGTATGGTTGATGAGACAACCAGACTTGTCCGGTCGTCTTGCACGTTGGGTGTTTAAGCTGCAAGGCTACAATTTTTCCATATCCCATAGGAAGGGTAAAAGACAATATAGTCCCTGATGCACTTTCTAGAATACCAAGTATAGAAATCAGTAGTGTAGAATTTTCCACGTTAGAAATAGATCTTAACTCCCACCATTTTCATGATAAGGACTATGAAGAATTAAAGACAAAAATATTCGAGAATACTTCAAAATATCCCGATATTAGAATTGATGAAAAATTTGTTTATATGCGTACTCAACATTATACGGGGGACCCAGAGCAGGAAAATAATTGTTAGAAACTTTGGGTTCCATATAACTTGCGAAGTTCTGTTATTAAAAATGCACATGATCCACCTTTAGCTGCTCATGGAGGTATGGTAAAAACCATTGAAAGAATTAGGCGGCATTTCTTTTGGCCTGGACTAGTACGTGATATACGTAACTACATTCGTTCGTGTGAAACCTGTAAGACCACTAAAGCTCCAAATTTTCTAACAAAGCCGGAAATGGGAAGTCCCGTAACCACATCCAGACCCTTTCAGAGGTTGTATGTGGATATTTTAGGCCCATACCCACGTAGCAAACAGGGTCATATTGGCTTGCTGATTGTTTTAGACCACTTGACAAAATTTCATTGGCTCTTCCCCCTAAAGAAATTTACTTCTAATGTCATACAGGAATATCTGCTAAAGGACGTATTTCATATTTTCGGAGTGCCAGAGATGTTGTTAAGCGATAATGGTTCTCAGTTTAAGGCCAACGAGTTCAACGCATGGTTAACTTCTTTAGGTATTACGCATTTGTACACAGCTATTTACTCACCGCAATCTAACGCGTCAGAACGCGTGAATCGCTCTATATTAGCTGGAATTCGGTCATATCTAAAAACAGATCAATCTTTATGGGACAGTAATTTAAGCGCCATCAGTTGTGCGTTAAGAAATTCGGTTCACCAATCTATTAAATGTTCACCATATCAAGCTGTCTTTGGCTTTAATATGATAACTCATGGTAGTTTATATTTATTATTAAAAAAGCTTCAATTGATTGATGAACCTAATATCAAATTAAATCGGGAAGATGAACTTCATTTAATTCGCAAAGATCTAAAAAAAACATATTGCGCAAGCTCATGAAATAAACAAAAATCAATATAATTTGCGTACAGTCGGTCAAGAGGTTTATCGGCGTAATTTCGCACAAAGCAACGCGAAGAGGAAGTTTAACGCAAAGTTAGCGCCGCTATTTGTTAAGGCGATAATAAAAGAAAAGGTGGGCAACTACTATTGTATATTACAAGACCTTGAAAACAGAGTTTTAGGCACATATCATGCAAAGGATATTCGGCCATAGACCCAAATATTCCCCTAATACTGCTACTTAACAAGCCAGTATTATGTGGTTTGTAATGTTCGTTTTTTTGTCAGTTTGTTAAGTTTTAAGAAGTGTCAACATTTATTTCCAACAATTATTTTCTCTTTATTTAGTCCTTAGCAGAAATGCTCCATTGGCTATAGCTAATACCTTATGTTTAATTTACATATCTATCATAAATAAATGCTATGTATTATACATATATTTTTTCATTCGAATCACATTTTGTTTATTTCTGTGTGTCTAAGAATTTTCCTACTCATTAAATATTCGTTGATTAACAGAAATTAGTACAAAAGTACAAACGGAAAGTTCATTGTAAATTAGCTTAATCGTTAACATTTAACAATAAGATATTGCTTTAACATCAACTTATAAGCAACAATCATGTACGTGTTATCTCATGTGAACACGATGTTGTGTACACCTAGAATATTTTGAGTAACCTTTAGGTTTCGATAACTGAAAGAGAACCAAAGTTATCAGTTGACTATTACTTCCTTAGTTTGTTCAATAGCGTGAGAAGTTCTTTTTCATCAAACTACCAAAGCGATAGGAAGTGTAAATTTCAGGAATAACATTAAGTAAATTAAATATAAAGTAAATTAAATTCGGGTCATTTTTTTTAATAAACGCTACGAAAGTTCCAAAAAGTAAGATAAGGTAAACTTCTTTATTTTCGTTGTTCATTGGTTGCAAATTATATTTAGTTTGTCATAGGAAAGTAACCATAAATATTCCGGAGGATAATCTTTTTTCTCATAAAGAGTGATTGTTGATGAACACGTTTTTTAGTCATCCCTTATTGGTAAGGCTAATTAAGTTCGTTTAATGATCGACCTTTTTTTTGTAGTTTTATCTTTCATTTTTCTGTCTTTAGATTGTACTAGTTTATTCCTCACTTCTAAACCGGCTCATTAAACACGTGGTGGACTCACTCGTGGGCCACCACGGTAACATTTTATATTGTAACCCTACGGGAGGATCAAATTTATTGTCTAATTGAAAAGAACTGAAGGAACGGAAAATTAATTTCAATTGGAAAAGAAGTAATCAAATACAGAAAAACTCTGTACCTTTCCTCCCCAGAGAGCAACTGGTTTTACGATCAAGTGTTGTAAAAAACCCTACCATCGGAATATACAAAATTTCACAGCTTTTGATGCCGCTTGTACGTTGATAATTAATTCCAAACATTGTCCAGATTACGTGTCGGTAAATACATGATTTTGTTTACTTTTCATGCATAATTTTATGGTAAATCTTCATCACAACATTATTTAAGTGGAATAGAAAGGGTTCAAAATTATCCCAATAACTACTCCTAAATTACAATATTGCACATAAATTAAATAGTGAAATATTGAATTAATTATGGTACGTAAGAAAATAATTTTGTATAACCTACTGAATTAAGTATAAATAAGAGAAGTTTCTAATTCCTTTTGTAATTTTTATTCAATTAGATTAGTATAAGCTAAGTGTCAAAGCAAATCAAATGCAAGTATAAGCAAAAGTACAAATTATTTTAATACTCTACACTCAGCAACCCCAGTTTGACGAGGCCTCATCAACTAGCAGTTGCAGAAATATTATTCTAATTTGGGTGAGTCAAAAAAAAAACACACTTTTAATCTTTAAGCTATGCTTTGTACTTTTTTTTTTTTTCTCGTTTATTTATTTGCAATCTATTGTACAATATTAAGCAAATGTGATTAATTTAAATTTGAAAATTAACAGAAGTTATTGTTTTTTTAGTGAAACAATAACTATATTATATACAAAAGTAAAGATCAAACAGATAATTAAATAATGTTCATATCTGTACATATATTAATGTAAATTACTCTTATTTTATATTATTTAAATTTATATTAAGCACAAGATTGTAAGGTTTCAACATAAAATTTTCGCTTATAAATTATTGTCTAAATGGGAGATCTAAGATATGATATCTTTTTAGCCTTCTGACTTCATCTGTTTCGTCTAACAAACTTATTGCTAAGATATTTACATGATTGCTAAGCCTTTGTACATATCTACTACTAAATTTCCTTATTTCATCTATAATATATGAGACATTTAAATCGTTATGAAGGGTTTTATTTGTTACAAACCAGGGAGCATTGGCAATCATTCTAAGTGTTTTGGACTGAAACCTTTGAAGGATTTCAACATTTGATTCACTCGTTGTTCCCCATAATTGGATTCCGTATGCCCATACGGGTTTTATGATAGTTTTGTATAAGAGAACTTTATTTTCTATACTTAATTCAGATTTAGGTCTTAGTAGCCAATATAATCTTTTTAGTTTTTTTTCAAGTTGTTTTCTTTTGTTTTTCACATGATTTTTCCATGTAAGTCTTCTATCTAGCTGCAGCCCTAAGTAAGTGACGGCTTCTTTGCTTGGTATCACGGAATTATTTAAATACAGCGCAGGACATTGTTCTCGCCTTAGGCTAAAGGTCATATGAGAAGACTTTTGTGCGTTTACTTTGATATTCCACTTATTTAGCCAGGTACTTAAGCTATTAAGTTGTTGCTGAAGTAGGCTAGAAGCTTCTGCTTTACATTCGCTAGATGCTAAAAACACTGTATCATCCGCATAGGTTGCAGTTGTTACTTTATTGCTAATTGGCATATCAGACGTAAATATCGTGTACAACGTTGGTCCCAGAACACTTCCTTGAGGAACACCGGCATTAATTTCTTCGATTTCAGAGAATTCTGAATTCACTCTAACATAGAAGCTTCGTTCATCGAGGTATGATTTCAAAAGTACATAATATGGAGCAGGTAGTAAAACTTTAAGTTTATATAATAAGCCATTATGCCAGACGCGATCAAAAGCTTGCTGAATGTCTAAAAATACTGCAGAGCAATATCGTTTACGTTCGAAGGTGTCTGTTATTACTTTAACTATGCGATGGCATTGCTCAGGTGTGCCATGGTTGTGTCTGAATCCAAATTGGTATTCTGGTATAATATTATTTTTTTCTAAAAACGGAAGCATTCTCTGAAGTAGTAATTTTTCAAACAGTTTTGAAAGCAAAGGTAGGAGACTAATGGGCCTATAAGACGTGACAATGTTTTCTGGTTTATTTGGTTTAGGTATCATTATTATTTCTGCACATTTCCACTGCAAAGGAAAGTGCTGCAATCTAAGCATGGAGTTATAAATCATCGTAAGAAATGCTAGACCTTTTTGAGGTAAATATTTTAAAACCCTTGCATCAATTTTATCGAAACCAGTTGACTTATAATTATTAAGCTTTTGGATTTCAGATTTCACTTCGGTCGGAGAAATAGGTTTTATCGGAAAATCCATCTGGCACGCTGTATCTAAAAATTTTATAATATCATACTCATCTGTATTTATCACAAATGGTTTGAAGGTTTCTTCTAAGTGTTTAGCAAAAGTATTGGCTTTTTCCTTATCATTTTTGCACCAGGTACCATTTATGTTTTTAATCGGAATATTTCGTTTTGTCGGTCTTTTTAAATAACGTGTTGCTTTCCAGATACTATGTTCACCAGTGGAATCATGTCCGCTTAAGCTTCTTAAATAATTAGTTAGTCCTTTATTTTTGTAATCTGAAATACGTTCCTTTAAGATTCTTGCAGCTGAATTAAAATTAGTTTTATCATTAGGGTTTCTGCTTTGATGCCAAATTCGTCGAAGTCTCCTTTTGTTTCTGATCAGCTCTCTTATCTCTGCTGATATACGCACATGAGATCCAGGAAATGATGTCGAAGCATTATTTTTCGGTGTTGATAAAACTGCAGATTCGTGTATAAGATTAGTGAACATTTCAACGACATTTTCAAGATCCTCTGTCCTATTAATTGCCATTCTTAGGTTTACATTTTTATCTATAAAGTAACTAAACGATTTAATATCAGTCTTATTTGTGATAAGCTTGGCATTTTTTGGAAGAAACTCTAAGCTGGTGTTGTAGTTAATTATTATTGGTGAATGATCTGAACTTAAGTCTTCTATGTTTAATATGTCTAAGTTATTAGGTGAAACTCCGCAGTACACTGCAAAATCTAAGAGATCGGGTATCTTACACGGGTCGGTAGGCCAATAAGTGGGGCTTCCACCAGATAATGTTTTATAGCTATTTTTAGTAACGCATTTAAACAATTCACGCCCTTTTGGATTAATGAGTCGGGAGCCCCACCATGGATGTTTAGCGTTGAAATCTCCACCTACCAAGAATCTAGAACCAAGAGCAGAGAAAAAATTTTCATAATCCTCACTAATGATACGATGCCTAGGAGGGCAGTATATGGAACATATGGTAAATACGTTATTGTTACATCTTATTTTAATGCCAGCAGATTGTATAATTGGACTTCTAACCGGATTTACTATTTCGTAAGCAATTGTTGATTTTATTAAAATTGCTGAGCCGGCATGGGCTCTTTCATCAGGATGGTTTGCAGTGATCAGATCATAACCACTTATTTTAAAAAATGATCTACTATTGAAATGAGTTTCAGATATTAAAAATATGTCTATATATTCAGTTCTAATAAATATTTCAATTTCGTTTTTCTTTCTTGCCATTCCGTTGGCATTCCAAACTGCAATTCTGAGATTTATTTGCATAATTTGTCGATGAGTAAGGACATCATATTCATCAAAGTTGTGGTCAATTTCTCCATATGTTTATCTAACATATTTTCTAAATACTTAAAAATGTTTTCAGTATCTGAAGGAGGGGGAGGGTTTCGCTTGACAACGTCAGAATAGGACACATTTGGTGGAGGATTATTTCTGGCATTATTAGTTGTTTTGTTATTGTTGGATATTATTTGAGGAAAATTATATATATCGTTAGAAAAACCTTGTGGTTGCTGTCGAAATGAAGATCTATATGTATTTGCGTTTGAGTTTCTCTTTTGTAGGAGTTTTTGATAAATAATACACCCTTTGTAATTTGCTGTGTGGTTTTGAAGACAATGTATGCACCGTGGGGGGAGATCAAAGTTTTTTGTGCATTCGGCTGTGGGATGATCTAACCCACATTTGACGCAGACGAATGGCTTTTTGCAATACGCCTTGGTGTGGCCGTATTGTTGACAACGATGGCATTGAACGATATCGTTGAATTTTCATGGGGGTTCTATTTTAATTACCGCATTATTAAAATATCGTAGCTCATAGATTTTCTTATTTTCTGGGTTAGGATCCAAATCGACGTAAAACATTGATAACGGCTGCTTTGTGATTCTACTTATAATATTTGTTACTGACCTGACTGGATACCCTAACGAAATGAGTTCCGATTTAATGTCTACTGTGGGTGTAGTATGATGCATGCCTTTCAGAACTACTCTATATGCACGCTCACTTTTTATTTGGTATGTGTGAAAACTTATATTTTTTGTCTCTAGATAGCTTACAATTTTTCTATAACAATCTATAGATTTCATAAACAGTTTAATTTGTCCGTCTCTTAAAGACTTGTAATGAAAATCTGAGCTTGGAACAACACTTGATAAACTTATAATCATTTTACTTATTTCAGTTACACACGGTATAAAAATATTTGGTGGTTTCTGGGTTACTTCAGTTTCTGGTACTATTTCTTCCTCTTCATCAAGTACTGCGAATTTGTTGCTATTTGAAGTGCTTGGCAGTTCTACTTGCTTTGGTTTTTTGTTAATATTTGTTATAATTGCTTTTTTGCGTTTGCTGGCGGTCATAACTTGCCAGTTCATTACACTGTCATCACTATCGGATTGCTCAGCACTCATGATAAAGAAACTGAGGTACGATTTAACAACAAATTACTACTTAAGATTTTTATTTTTAGTTGTCTTTTTTTTATTAAATACAATTGTTTTTTTTTTTATTGTGAAGCAAAAGGGGATTATACTAATCCGTTTGTTTTGATTTTTTAAATTTTGTTTTTAAACTTTGTAAAGGTATTGTTATTGTTAAATTCTTTTAAAATAAATCCACACAGAAGGCACGTCTGTTGTTGATCAATATAGAAACGCGACTGTTGCTTTGTACTTAACTGCATTTAAATGCTCTATTAGCTCATAAATTCATACAGGTATATAACCTTAATGATTAACAAAATAAAATTGTTGCTATTGTCGGAAGAAAAGAGGGGTAATAATTTGAAATTTGTGTTAAGTAACTAAAAAAAAAAAAAAAAAATAAAAACACAGAAAACTTCGAAATTGCGTGCCCTGATATGTTTCTAGTATCTGTTCTGTAACAACAAAACAAAATCAATTGTTGTCTTTTATTTTCTTGCTTCCTTGTTTTCTGCATTATAGGAATTCATACAATTTTTCATTAATAATTAATTACTCTCTCATATGTTTTGTTACTTCATTCATAAAACGGTCTACTATTGAGAGTGATTGTTTTTTTTTCTCATTTTCTCATTTCATTAATTAATCGAAATTTTTTTTTTTTAATTGATAAATCTCATATTCAATAAAGAGAAAAGAATTTGTCTCTTTCAATTAAAACGTCGTTAGATAAACAATTTTGGGTTTGAATAAGAGTATATCATAAGTTTTAAGTAGTAACACCTTACCTTCCGCAATATAACTTCAGCCAAATCCAAGTTACCGATATAAAAAAAAACTAGATTGTAACCAAAATTTTTATATATGAAGTATTTAACTAGATAAATTATATTAATTCTTTATTAATCGAAATGAATTTTAAATATAAATATAATTACCTTTAAGTGAACTCTATATTATTTGTTTTAAAGTTTGTTTACATATGAAATAAACATTGAATTATTATGCAGAAATAAGCTTCTTTAATTATTCTTACATAAAGTGATTGGTCTAGATGGGATAGTATGGGGATCTTAGTTGAATAGAAAGCGCCATAAGATCATTGGTAGGGAGGGTTGTGAGGCGTTATTCCCAAAACCATCGGGGAATATATGTAGGTAATGGTGTTATTGTGTCTGGTAATTTTTAGTTGGTAGTAACGTTTCAACAAAGGGGTATACAAACAAAATTGTTTCTTTAAATACAGAAACTTAAAGTAGTATGTTTTAAGGGAGTCTATAATATTATTTATGTTATGACACGCCTATCGGTAATAGAGAAATACCATGACAAGAACCACCCCATCCGACTGACTGCTAGCATATTCAATGGCTCCCGCTAGTCTGTTATTTCTCATAGAGCAATATTCAATAACCTTACATCTCCGATAGAATTACATAAAATTTAAAGCCTTGCGCGTCTGTCAATAAAACTTAAAATTAAGATGTCATAGAAAGGTTCATTACAATATTAAAAGTATTTTTTTTAAAGAATTCTTTAATTTTTTTGTAATTGTTTTATATCATTTTCATATTATTTGAAAATTTGCACAGGTTTGTTGATAATTTCCAAATAGTTTGTTGAAGATCGAAAAAAGATGAAAATGGGGAAGTGTTGCCGTATAATTGTGCGCAAACTTGTACTAAGTGTGTGTATTTGACTAGGTATCAATAAAATTTCAGTCTGCACATCCGATAATACTCAATTCTGTCTGCACAAGAGAGTGTTTTTCGTTGCATCTCTCCGCAAATTGAGTGAAAAAAAGTTTGTTGAAAAAGTTTGTTATCTTCATGGAGATCTAAACTTCTTTTTGTTCCCAGCTTTCACTATTTCCACCCTTACATTGGATTTCGTAGACAACATTGCTTTTTTGTTTATTATCAACTGGTATTTTTGTTTCAAAAAAAATTGTGTTGATTGTTAGATTTGGTTTGTAGGCAGAGTAGGTGTTTGTTGATTTAATTATTTTTGGTAAAAAAAAGGTACACTGTAAAACTTTTTGTCTTGTTTCGATAGCGTTTCACTTTCAATCTAAGCGTTCTTGTTTTTAAATTAAAGTTCTTTGATTATTTTGTCAGGTAATAAATTAATGATGGTGTTAGGAAAGCTGTTTTTCGACCGTATGCTTTTTATTAATTTAATATTTTTGTTGTAAAATTGTTCATCACTAATATTTAGTACTCTCAAAAGCTCTTTTTATTTTAAATTCGAACGATTATGCACCTTTGGAGCCTGGTAAATTGGCTAACTAGCTAACTAAAATCCGGGCGGCAATTTTTATTACTGAAACATCATTGCAGGGCAGCAACTTACTCAGATTATTGCAATATTTTGTTATACGCTTCATGGTATTAATTTATTAAAACAAAAGTATTTAAGCAATTGGTGACAAATCTTATTTATTTTTTTTCATATTAAAGTTTATTTAGGCAATAGCTGGCAGAAATCATTTATGTATATTTTTTTATGAAAACATATGTTTGCAGTTGGTATGTGTAGCGGTTTCTTCTTTTCGTTTTTGAATATTTTTTTATTCGTTTAAACGAAAGCTGGAAGAATTTGTGATACCACACTTTTTAAAAAGTCACAAGTGAGTAATCTGGTAAGTTATCTGTGATAAAAACAATGTGAATTTATGAAAAATGTTTAGTCTTGTCTACCTTCTTTTGTAGTAAAACAAAAACAATATCCGGTATCTCTGTGGTATACTTCTATTATTTAGCATTTTTCAAAGGATGACGAAACTACTTTATATTCGAGCAATGGTTACTACTGGTGGAACAATCCTAAAGAATATTCTGCGTATTATTGCGTCTCCTGGATGTATTCTTAATGGATAAAAATGTCAAGTTAAAAATTGTTTGGAAAAACATTTGCATGAAACCTACAAACTAAATTTAATGGAAGAGCTAACCCTGAAAGAGGTCACGCAATATTACGCATTTGTTCAAGAACGCCAAAAAGTATGTACGTTGCTTAAACTCTCTCCTTTCTAAACTTTATATCAATCCATCATCTTTTGCCGTTCAACGCAACGCGTAGAATTTTTAGCAAGCAAAGTTACTGAGCTTGGCTATTCTTATTATATACACGCAAAAATGGCTCAAGAGCATATAAATCGTGTATTTGATGACTTTCGACAAGGAATGTGTAGGAATATTTTCTGTTCTGATTTGTTTACTCGAGGCATGCATAAATGATCAAGCCGTTAATGTTGTCATCAATTTCGACTTTCCAGGGATGGCCGAAACCTCTTTGCATCGTATTGTTTGCGCCGGTCGATTTGGCTATTTAGGTATTGCAATCAATTGGGAATTCAGCAAATCAAACCTATACCTAATATAATTGATCCAGCTCTATACGTAATACAAATATAAATCGCTCCAGTCGATTTTGCTATTTAGGTCTTGCAATCAATTTAAAAACATACGAGGATAGTTTTGATTTATATCGAATTGAAAAAGAGCTTGCAACTGAAATACCTAAAGTAACTGATCCAGCTCTATAAGTAATTATTATTATTAAAGAGAATTGGAAATTAAAATCTTTAAAGTATTGTTTTAATCAGAGTAAAGATGAAAAAGTGCAACATGTACTATGTGCTATTAATCTTCGTTTTTAGATTTTTGGCGAATTTTTCGGTATTGGTCCTATAGGTCAAAAAGTGAGTTGAGTGCCTCTCGTAAAAGCAGTGTTTTGTGTAGGTCGTATGAGACAAAAACTCGTCTGGGAAAACGTAATGATGGCAAAATGTAGCCAAGACTACGGGCTATTAATCTGCGTTTTTAGATTTTTGGCAAATTTTTCGGTATGGGTCCTATACTAAAATAAATTCATATCATATACATATTTCATATATTGGTTTAAAAAAAGTTTGTGTTTATATTTTATATTTTTGTTTCTTTATATTAAAAGTATTTTTTTAAAGATTTTTTTTTTTTGTAATTGTTTTATCTCATGTTCATATTATTTGAAAATTTGCACAGGTTTGTTGATAATTTCCGAAAAGTTTATTGAAGATTGAAAAAAGATGAAAATGAGAAAGTGTTGCCGTATAATTGTACGCAAATTTGTACTAAATGTGTGTATTTGACTAGGCATCACTAAAATTTCAGTCTGCACATCCGAAAATACACAATTCTGTCTGCACAAGAGAGTGTTTTTACGTTGCCTCTTTCTGCAAATTGAGTGAAAAAAAGTTTGTTGAAAAAGTTTGTTATCTTCACGGAGATTTAAACTTCTTTTTGTTATACCAATGTATATAAGTTCGCAGCTTTCCAAGGCGAATTAATAACAGGTGGCCTTAACAGCCCAGGTGACTTTTTGATTTTTCTTTCTTCGAATGTCAAAAGTTATATTCTCCTATTGTACTTCTTTCTTTTTGACAGCCGAAAACGGTTTTTACAAAAACAAAATGTACATATTTCTTTCGCAGTGTTGTATTCATTTTCGCCGTGAGTATACCTGTTATTAATACGCCTTGGTAGCTTTAATTATTTCCACCCTTACATTGGATTTCCTAGGCAACATTGGTTTTTGTGCTTATTATCAACTGGTGTTTTTGTTTTAAAAAAATTGTGTTGATTGTTATATTTGGTTTGTTGATTTAATTATTTTTGTTATTGTCTTATAAATAAGTTTGGGTATAAAAGGTACACTGTAAAACTTTTTGTACTGTTTTGATAGCGTTTCACTTTCAATCTAAGCGTTCTTGTTTTTAAATTAAAGTTCTTTGATTATGTTGTCAGCTAATAAATTAAAGGCGGTGTTGGGAAAGCTGTAGTCGTCTAATATAACTTTAAGGTGTATTAATGATTTGGCTTTTTGTTGGGTGGTGTAAAAATTATTAATTGTGCCCGATGATATATCCTTAGCATACCAATCAAACATAATATAGCTGTCGGTCCTATGCAGTAAAGTATCCAAGTATGAGGTGTTATTGTTATTTTCTATTTCCATGGTAAATTTAATTTGAAGATGATAGTCGTTTAGAGTAGATAAAATAATATCTTTTTCGCTGCATTTAACAATTGCTAATTTATCGTCCACATATTTTGCAATGTATTTTTTGTTAATTATCTTTTCTTCTAATTTAGCTAAGGCGTTGTTAAATAAGGTATCTAGTATTATGTCTGCTATTTTTGGGGAAAATGGATTTCCCATGAGCATACCATATATTTGGTTATATACTTGGTCTCCATATATAAAATAATTGTTATCATTGGGACAAAATTTTAATACATTTAAGAATTTTGTACGGGGAATTTTGGTCGGATTTTTAATATTGCTCCATTTACTCATTATATTTTTGATTACCATATGAGGAGGGATGTTCGTAAAAAGGGATACAACATCGAAGCAGACTAAGACATCACCTTTATTAAGTTTGATATTTTTAAGCTGACTTTTAAGTTGTAAAGAGTTTTTCATATAATATTTTGTTGAAACGATATGTCTTTATATACTACTAATGTATTTGGCTAGACGTAGCACTTTCATCGACGATATTATTGGCCTTAGAGGGATATTAGTCTTATGGATTTTTGGTAGTCCATTAATCCTAGGAGCTTAGCTGCTGAAGAATTCAATTTTCTTTTTTAGCCAATTATTAATTAAACAATTTTTAGGCAAATATGATACAATATTATTATTTTCTCTTTGTAGTTTTGTGGTGGGGTCTAATCTGATTGATCTATATGTTTCCTTATTTTTAAGTAATTGTATCACCTTTGTTTAAGATTCTTGTTTGTACATTATTACAGTCTTATTACCTTTATCAGCCTGATGATTATAACATCATCATGTCGCTTTAAAAATTGTTTTGTTTCCTTAAATGCTATAAAAATAAATTTTCCTTTTTTTTTTTCTTTTTTTCATGTTTTATCAATGGACATTTTCAATTAAATACGATTTCTGTTCCTTTGTATAACTAAGGTGATTGGTCAGTCATTAGAGACCGGGTAGAGAATAAGATTAGGCGTCACGACATTAATCATATCGATGATAACACTTATAACATAGATATGGCACTAATCCAGTTATGTTCTATTGCCAAACAGGTATTTAATCTGATTCCAGTTGGTCAAAAAATCCATGGCAAAGAGAAATATCGAATACACCTAAAATGTTAATACAGTACTTTTCGTTTATAGTCCATTCCGCTTAAAGGCCAAAAACGGATGTAAGCCAAAACAGTCCTATTCACTTGCAGGTTTTTTCGAATTTCATACAAATTATTTGTTCTTAAGTCCATTTCGCCTATAGTCCATTTTCGTTTAAAGGCCAAATTTTCTTTGCATACATAGCTAATATTGTATAGAAAAAAACTTTCATATAGTCCACCCTGTTTTTTTAATACTTTTTTTAAACAAACTGGCAACCTTTTTTATTTAGAGTTCTGGCAACTTTTACAAATATCAAAAATGTTTTAAATAAACTTTTATTTTGTTTTAAAAAAGTGGTTTTATTGAAGAAATTGCATACTTTGTATATAGTCCAAAATGTGTATTATATCTGGATTCAGTTATAGTCCATAAAGTGGCTTAAAAAAAATTCGGTTATAGTCCTAATTGTCTTATAATCCACAAAAATTGTTCAACTGTAGTTGTGGACTATAAGCGAAAACTGCTGTACTGCAAAGAAATAAATTCAGGCGTAAATTGCAGAGATGTGGAGATCCAAATTATAGAACCCAAATAATTAATATTTTAAAACAGTTGAAAAGACTAATAAATTTTCACATAAACAGGGATAGAAATGAGTCTTGGTCAAGATTTATTTCTAAGTTGCCTCCCGGCTCTAAGAAGTATTGGAAGCTTACTAAAGCACTTAAAGGCAAGAATTTACCGCTTTCTGAATTGCATGCGAACGGTGACATTTTAAAAATGTGTATGGATAAAGCTAATGTAACTGCTGATGCATGTGCTAGTTCTCACGCTATAACAATAAATAATCCATCAACTATGGATACTTGCGTTGCAGATTACGTGGATTGGCTTAACAATAAGCTGCTCAGTGATAGTAATATAGTATTAGCTGATACCATTGAAATCAAGTCATATGTGTTTGCATTGAAAAGACATAAAGCCCCATGTTTAGATTGAACTAAAGACGTTGTTCTTAAAAATATGCCTTATTATTTTTTTGAAATACTAAGTAAGATATTTAATGTTTACATAAGTATTGGCTATTTTCTCCAAAGTTTCAAAAAAGCTAAAGTAATTCCAGTTTATAAATCTGGAAAAGATCCTTAAATGCCAACCAATTACAGGTCAATCAGCATTCAAAGCCTATTAGACAAAGTGTTTGAAAAAATCATCCTCAAAAGGTTAGTAGATTTGTTTAAATGTAAACAGCATTATTATTGAACAACAGTTTGGATTCCGTAAGGAACACTCTACCATTCATCAATTGAAAAAGGTAATTAATTTTATTGAAAATAATAAAAGTCAACGCAAAAGTACTAAAGTTATATTTTTTGATATTGAATAGACATTTGATTCTATCTGGCATCATGCTCTGTTGTTCAAACTAAATAGTTTTAATTTTCCCATTTGCATATATACAAAAAATAGTAAAAAGCATTTTAAATAATGGATCATATGTCGTCTGCTTCAATATTATTTATTCTAGTGAAAGGCAAATACCAGCAGGCTTACCACAAAAGTCCGTCTTTTCTCTCACACTGTATTCATTATATACCTCGGATTTAACTTCTCTCATAAATCAAGAAGCATTTTTTAATGCTGACGATATTGCTTTTATATGTTGCAGCAAGTTAATAAATGCAATAGTCAAGAGAATTCAGTAGGCACTACAATCAAGCTACAATTATTAAAACAATCTTACTAACGGAAAACACCCACAGATGGTCACACTTACCTACCCAATAATAAAACTCTGAAATATTAAAATTATTAGGCAATCTCTCTACATTATGCTATTTAAATAAACACCATCCTAACGGAAAAAACTACCTGAACCCACCACTACCTATGTAACAAAAACCTTAAACTATCTCATCAGTACAAATCAAAACTCAGCTTGAAAATTATGTTCTCATATCGAAAGCGCTCCCCAACTGTACCAAATAAACAGCCAGTGACGACGGTCTTCAACGAAAGGTATAATATTTTCTGGCGGAACAAATCCGATTAACTTAATACCAAACACAGCTAGTCAAGCTAAGGTACTATTAACTAGACTTACTAACAAGACACTACAACTGCACAAAACAATAGCAAACGTTCGATAAAATAAACAATGTCTTAACAACAACATTACACCACATTACATAACAATTAACATTACGACCCAAACATACGCTTCCCAACACGCAAAGCGTGTAGCCCAGTTGACATGGATAAAAACTGAGATACGCTCTCTTTGCATTAAAAAAGACAAACTTCAGAAGGTAATTTACGTCATTCATCTAGAAGTAACAGACTTATTAACAAGACAAAATCTTTACCATTTATTTCCCACATTTTTACACTACTTACATGAAAGGCTACAAAATCAGATAACTGACAAATACAAGCGAATGGATAGAAAGTTTACTTACTTACAAAACAGACTAACAAGCGCACAAACGTTGAATTTTATCTACGTGTAAAAAATCTTACAACCCTACGATTCAGCGACAATGAAACGAAGCTTAAGGAGAAGGGACTAAAACATAATCTACCTTTTGACAAAATACAAAAAACAATTGAAACCCAAATTGTGGACGCAGAAGTTACTACTAAAGACTTTCCAGCTGATCGGCAAGAACACATGAGACACAAGATAGCCGATATACTTAAGAAAACAATAAAAGAAAACACTAATCCAAAAACAAATCCTAGCGAACAGAAAATTACTTAACAGATAAAGACAAAGCTACGAAATAACGATCTATTACTTACTACTCGTAACGCGGACAAAGGTAACACAACTGTAATATTGTACAAAAAAGATAATATAGACAAAACACAACAATTCATTCAACAGGCAAAATGCACGAAATTTAAAAATGACCCAACCAAAATGTTTACTGACGGTAAACTATACATATACATGAACATGCGTATGAATCCAGGATCCCCAAAATTTACAAGGAAAATATACCAATCAAAGATATAGTAAATTACAAACCTGCACCTGCGTATAATTTGGCTAAGCACCTCACCATATTATTAAAAGAAAAAATAAATTTTGCAGAACATATAAATGTTGCAGAATACACAAGACCTTATCAATAAACTTAAGGACATCAAAATTTCCGAAAATACGGGGCTCGTTTCCTTCGACATTAAGGATCTATATACATAAATACCCACACAAGAAACGTTAACTATTCTACGTAACAAACTTTTTAACTTATACGACAATCAATATATTACCGAAATAATGGTCTTTGAAAAAACGATACTAAAACAAAACTACTTCAGATTTAACAGTAGCTTTTAAAAATTACCTGATGGACTCGGCATGGGAAACCCGACATCCGTAAAATTTACAGAGATTTTTATCCAACATTTGGAACAACCACACGTTAAAACACAAATGGAAAAACATAAAATAACTCATTATTACAGATACGTAGACGACATAATATGCATCCTAGAAAGGGACAACGCTGAAGAAATTCTGACGGATTTAAACACAATACAAAATAAAATCACATACACAATAGAAAAAGAGCAAGACGGATCATTACATTACCTTGACATAATAATAACACGAGGAATTGACCCCTTAAACTTTGACATATACAAAAAACCAAACACAACAAACTTAACTATCCACAGTTCCTCAAACCATCCCACCCAACATAAACTCGCAGCATTTAGACATATGATTCACAGACTTAAGACAGTCCCACTTTCTCCAGACAAATATAACGAAGAACTCGACTCAATTTACATTATGGCTTAAAATAAGCACTCTACGTAACAATCTCAAGACATCAACAGAAATAACCGATAAATTTAACACCAGCGGAGTATACAGATTGCACCTGCAACCATACATACATAGGACAAACTGGACGAACATTAAACACAAGGTTCACAGAACACATACGATCATATAAACGGAAAAGAGAAGACTCCAACTTCGCAAAACACCTTAACACACATGAACATGAGCCAAGGGAAATATATGAATGTATGACATTAATACATCCTAGTAAAAAAGGACGAAGACTGGACATTCTTGAAAACATGAAAATATACAAAACACGAACGTTTAACGGAGATATTATTAACGAACAGGTAAATACAAGCTCTGACACAATTTTTACAACCCTAAGATTGTTAAAGCAATCTTATAAACGGAAAACACCCACAGATGGTCGCACTTACCTATCCAATATAAAAGACTGAAATATTAAAATTATATACCTTCAATAAACATGAAATATATCAGGCAATCTACCTGCATAATACCATTTAAATAGACACCACCCTAACGGACAAAACTACCTGAACCCACCACTATCTATGCAACAAACACCTTACACTATCTCACCAGTACAAATCAAAACGCGGATTGAAAAGGATGTTCTCACATCGAAAGCGCTCGCCGAATGTACCAAATAAAATGCCAGTGACAACATTTACTAGCGGAACAAATCCGATTAACTAAATACCAATTAAAGTTAACTATAACAACACACAAGCTATCATATTTCCATACCATAAGTCCTTCACAAAACATGTACTCTCAAGGTATTGTCATTTGTTTTAGTGAAAATATTAAGTACTTTGGTATTACCCTAGATAAAATGCTTTTGTTTCTTTTGTTTAAACAACATAATAAATACAAATTTGACAATTTGACAATTGAGTGTTGTTGCGCACTATATCCTCTATTAAACAGGAGGTATAAAGCATAAAAAACAAAATATTGTTTTACAAAATGTGTATCTGCCCGATATTGACTTATAGTTGCCAAGTTTTGTATGACAAAACTGCAAAAACTCATGCAAAACAGCTTCTAATCATGCACAAAAAAAAATTTTAAATTATACACATCTTTCCCCGTAGATTCTCCACTGACTTACTACATTTAAATTTTGAACATTAAATGATTAGTTTGTAAGGGACTTGACGCTGTCATTGAATAAAAAATGGAGATCGTCTAATTTTGAAACTATAAGAAATTTACTAAGCAATCACTAAGATTCTCTTGGAAAGAAAGATTGGTTAAACAAATTTCATTATAACTTTAAAGTTTGTATAAGGTTTTTTGAAATAATCTTTTCCTTAACATTGTCTATACACTGTTATATACAATATACATATAAACTTCTTCCAACAAATTTTTTTAACTGAGCACGAGAAATAAACAAATCACTCAATCGTGTAGAAATTCTAGTGTTTTTCATCCGCTTTGCAGAATATGCTACTAGACCAATAAATATTTTTTTACAGGTGCTATCAAATTGTTGAGATAATTTTAAAGAGTTTTTTTCGTTTAAAAAATTTACATCGTTATATTTTCAAAGAATTCCTTTCAATATTTATTTTGCCTTAAAAATATTTACTTACCTGGAAACCACAAAGATTTTGTTAACGAAATATATTTAAGTTCTTTTGTTTTGATAATTTAAATGATTTCTTGTTGATATTCAAGGGAGGAAAAATAATAATAAGAATGTAAAACTAAGATTGAGCTTTTTTAATGTGGCAATAGAGCAGAGTTTTTAAAGTCTTAAGTAGCTATTAAAGGCTTAAACTTTAAATTACGTTTACGTTTAATTTTTTTAATAAAACACAATCTTTTAATTTTTTATTTTTATTAAGATTTTTAATTTATTTTATTAAATTTATATTTATTTTAATTTTAGGGTCCTTTGGAGTCCTTTTTTACGAAATATAAGAGGGATATAATATCCTTTTGTCTCTAATTTTAAATTAATACTGACTTATTTTATCAATGACACTGGCTTATATTTAAAAAAGAATCAAAAGAAAAATTAATATAACTGATCGTGATTGTGCATGCCTAGTAACCAAATATTACTCTAAAATTGGGCATGCAAAAACACGGTACGTCTATTAATACAAAAAGCTTTCATACCAATACAAACGCAGTCTTTTTCTTCTTAACTTACATATACGTGTAAGAAAGTATACATGACTGTGCTTGATCGATCATGCTCTATTTCTACGCTTAGTAACAAAACATTATAAATCAAGATTGGGCATACAGAATCAAAGTCACTTTCTTACGTATAGCTTGTATGTACGTATGCAAGCATACAAGATTCTGTTGTATTAGGGTAATTCATATTTTCTTATATTATTTTCTATACTTAGTATATATGTTCATATGTACTATATATATGTATGTAAGTACTATATCTACATATGTACAACCTACAGGAATAAACAGCACAATTTAAACGTCCGGTACAAGTTATTTCTATTTAATAAAATAAACTGTTTTATCTTTGTATTTAAATATAAGTTGTAAAAAATAGTTAAAACTAAAGTGAAAACAATAAATAAACATTACAATATGTCTGGAAAAAACCGTCGCAGCATAAAAAAACAATTTACTGTGACCAAGGCAAGAAAGAGGTGAAAGAAAATGATGATAGAATTGAGTGTGACAAGTGCGCCAGCAGCTTTCATGCTTCTTGTACTAGCTTAAGTAAACAATAATTTGCATTTTTGGTAGACAATGAGAGTGAAGAATATTTGTGCAAGAAATGTAACGAAAGTGCTGTGAGTGTCAAAGAAGAATCGAACGAGATAAAAAAACAATTGAAAAAGCTCGATCTGAGGTGAGAGATGCCATCACGTTCATGTCCAACCAATATGAGGAAATTATAAAAAGAAAATTGATCTTGTTCAAAAAGAAAATAAACTATTAAAGTCTGAAATAAAAGAATTAAAAGAGTCTAAACTTACTATACGATGAACGTGTTAAGAAAAATTGTGTGATAAGAGGTGTAAAAGTAAAGGAAAATAATACTGCTGTAGATACAATAATTAAAATTTCAAAAGATGAAGGTATTGATTTGAACGAGAAAGATGTAGAAGATGCTTATATTGTAAAAGATAGGGATACGTCAAGAAATAAACACACCCTAATTGTTAAATTTGAATCAACTAAGTCCAAAGGCACTTTAATGGCAGCAAAATCAAAACTAAAAGAAAATGAAGATACCAAGGATATATTTATTAATGACTATTTAAGTAAAGAAACTCTTAACGTTTTTAAGTACGCTAAATCCTTAAGAAATGTCGGCTATACTTCAATATACACCTACAATGGAAAAGTTTTTGTAAAAAAAGTGCTATATCTAAACCAAGGTTGGTAAAATCGGAAAATGAGATTGACGATATGTTAATGGAAGCTACTACAAACCAGTCATGATTTTCTATTTCTTTTTTTTTCTTTTTACATCAACGTTTTAATATTATATTTACTTTTCTCTTATGAATAATAAACATTTTGATAATTTAAATTCTTTTAAAAATTATTATAAAACACTAAATTTTTCTTTATTTGATATCATTTCTGTAAACATGCGAAGCATTTCATCTATTGAAAAATTTAATGAATTTAAGTTTACTATTTCAAAATTTCATAAACTACCTAGCATCATCGCCATACAGGAGACATGGTTTTCTTCAAACGTTTCCCAGATATACAATATATTTGGATATAATGTCGTACATTGCTGCAGACTAGATGGTTATGGTGGAACTTCAATATACATAAATAATAACGTGAAATACACAGTTGAAACTTGTGAAAGTAAAGATTTTATCGAAGTGATAACAATTTCATTAGAAGGTCTCAAAACTAAGGGTAAGCCTTTAAAATTTGCGTCATTTTATAGATCTCAGAAATGTGGCTTAAATATATTTTTGAATTTTATTGAGAATTTATTATTACGTTGCGGGAGATCTCCTAGTATGATTGCTGGTGACTCTAATATTGACTTTTTGGGTAATAACTTATCGGAAGATTTAGTTAATATACTGTCTAGCTACAACTATAAAAATTTCCGTGAGTTAATTACGCGACCAGTATCTGGATCATGCATTGACAACGTATATAGCAACATTATTGATGATATTCTTATAGATACTATATCATGTTGTTTAACGGATCATAATATAATATCATGTACACTAAAATTTAATGTTAACACATTTGATTATGTCGAAGTAATCAGAAAAACTTGTAACTATGAGAAAGCAAAACGCAATCTTAATAACCTCTTGACTGATTATTATGAAACTGGGAATCCTTCGATTGATATTTCCAAACTAACAGATCTCCTTTGCAACTACAAATGCTACAATTAAAAAACGAGAACGAAAACCTCTAAAAAACGAATTAAATCCATGGATGAATAAAAATTTATTGAAATTAATAAATTATAAGAAAAAGTTACTAAAGATACGTAAAAAAGGTGGATACAATGTTCAGGATGTACTAAAGAAGGTTAGTGGCATCATCCGAAAGTCGTGTAAAGAATGCATGAACAATTACTACCAGGAAAAGTTAAATCAAATTCAACATGATCCGAAGAAATGCTGGAAGTTTTTAAATAAACATTTGGGACGAGAGTCAAAGAATGAAATCAGAATAATTGACAACAATGGTGATGTAATTTCGGATAATCAAATAAGCGATATGTTCAATATACATTTTTTACAAGTCCCTAAAACATTAAGACAGAGCATTGAATGTTTACCGGGAGATTTATGTAACAATTTAAGAACTCTTGAAAGATGTCAATCTGTCTTTAACTTTACCAATACAAGTGTTTCTGAGATTTTAGATACAATTTCGAATTTGAACTTAAAAAAGAGCTGTGGATACGATAATATTTCGCCAAAAACTATTTTTAATTGCAAAGAAATGATTTCTACCTATCTTTCAAGTATTTTTAATGATATGATTAGTATTACTGTATATCCTAGCACTTTAAAAATTGCCAAAGTTATACCAATACCAAAGGAAAAGCATGCTATGCAAATCGATAAATTTAGGCCGATAGCTTTGCTGCCAACCATGGATAAAATTTTTGAAAAAATCCTATGTCAACAACTATCTTCATATTTGAATGAAAACAATCTTTTATATGAATGTCAGTACGGCTTTAAAAATGGTTGTGGCACAGAGGAAGCTGTTGTCAACATGGTGAATCACATTTGCAAAGGTCTGGATGACGGTTACTGTGGAGTTGCTGGAATTTTTTATGATTTTTCAAAAGCGTTTGATCTTGTTGATCATACGATTTTATTTGAAAAACTATCTTATTACGGTGTGCAAGGCCAAGCTTTATCTTTGTTAAAAAGCTATATATCTAATAGGGAACAGTATGTCGAAGTAAACAAACATAAAAGCTTTATTGGTGTTGTTAAGTATGGTGTTCCTCAAGGAAGCGTGCTGAGTCTCTTGCTTTTCAGCATCTATATCAACGACATAAAGAATCTTAAACTATTTGGAAAAATATTTGTATTTGCTGATGATATTAGTATTTTTTATCCTTATAAGCACGAAAAAAAAGCTACTAAAAGCTCATATGGAATATGATCCAGCAATGATTACAGAGTATGTCTTAATGCCGAAAAAACAAAACTTATAAGGTTTAGACCACAATTGCAACATAATCAAGACTTTAATATTTTTGTACATGGAAGGTTAACTAATGAGTCTTTTTCAACAAAATATCTTGGAATTTACTTACAAAGCAACTTATCATGGGACTTACACATAAAAGTCTTAAAGTCTAAAATTGTGTGCGCTACGGGTTTACTATATAAATTTAAGAATAAGTTCAATACTAAAACCAAACTAATAATTTACCAGGCATTTATTCAAAGTCACCTAAATTACTTAACTATCGTATACGGTTGGGAAAAGAACAATGAATTGCGATCTCTTCAACGATGTCAAAATAAAGACCTAAAAACCGTTTTCAATCTCCCATTCAACTTTTCAACACTGTCTTTATACAGAGATATATCAGATAATACTCTTCCTGTACATGGTTTATACAAGCTCCAGCTTTTACTATATGTCTATAAATCATTACACAATATTGGCCATCATACCATGATGCAGCAATGATTACAGAGTATGTCTTAATGCCGAAAAAACAAAACTTATACGGCTTAGACCACAATTGCAACATAATCAAGATTTTAATATTTTTGTACATGGAAGGTTAATTAATGAGTCTTTTTCAACAAAATATCTTGGAATTTACTTACAAAGCAACTTATCATGGGACTTACACATAAAAGTCTTAAAGTCTAAAATTGTGTGCGCTACGGGTTTACTATATAAATTTAAGAATAAGTTCAATACTAAAACCAAACTAATAATTTACCAGGCATTTATTCAAAGTCACCTAAATTACTTAACTATCGTATACGGTTGGGAAAAGAACAATGAAATGCGATCTCTTCAACGATGTCAAAATAAAGACCTAAAAACCGTTTTCAATCTCCCATTCAACTTTTCAACACTATCTTTATACAGAGATATATCAGATAATACTCTTCCTGTACATGGTTTATACAAGCTCCAGCTTTTACTATATGTCTATAAATCATTACACAATATTGGCCATCATACCATCTTGTTTCCTAGAAATCAATATCTGTTTAATACAAGGAATGCAATGAATTTAAGAATGGCGCGATGTCGCTTAGAGAAAAACGAAACAACGTGTGGAATATGTAGGTAGTTTTGAGTATAATAATCTACCGCGAGAAATAAATACTAAACAACGTATTTCAAGATTTAAGCAAAAAGTTAAAGAATATTTATACGAAAACTTGGAAATGCTTCTATTCTATGCAGTTGTAATATATACATACATATTTTACTCATTTATATATTTTTTATACATCTTTTCCTTCATATATTTAATCTTTAAAAATGAATTGTAAAAAATGTTGTTCAACAACACAGTTATATTTTTTTATTATCAAATTTTGCCAACTGGCACCAAAAATGTCCTTTGGACATTTTGTAATGAATAATGAATAAAAGCTATAAAAATTAAAAAAAAAACTCTACGACCTTTTGATTGAAGCTCCGGCGAGATTTGTGTTAATGAAAAAAATCGTGTAAATACAAATGTACACATTTATGCATATACGAATATATATGTATTTAATTTATATGAATTCCTATATAAGTTTCTTACATATCGCACCTGTTCAGCTAAAGGGCGGCAACTCAAAATTTTCAATTTTTCAGTAGAGGCAAAAAACTGTTTATGATAATATGAAAGGAATATTTAAAAAAAATTATGCCCTTGTAAAAATAAAATGTTAACTTTAATATAAAACTCGGTTTTAAATTGTTTTGTTGAGTTTTTACAGAAAAATAACACATTTTCGAGTTACTTCCGTCTTCTTGAAAAAAGTAGTGGCATTATTTCGACTTGTGCCAGTTTAACTGAAAAAATATTAATTTTTTTGTTGCTATAAGAATATTTTTCATTTTGATTATAATAGAAATTTATTCAATTTAGTTATCTATTAGGTATTTATAATACGGATTGTATTAATTCCTTTGGAATAATGTTCTTTTTAACAAGGTCGCTTATATCTCTTTTTTTAATAGCTGATAAAGGCAACATATCCATATACGCAGGAAGTAATCTGAAATAAACATAAATGTAAAGTGTTTTAAAGACCAAGGACATACTAAGAATTTAGAACTTACTTTTGACTATTCCAATACGTAGTTGGTTTTAAGTTGTTTTTATCAACGCATACTTTAATAAAGTCTGTTTTTCCGTTGTTAAAAAAGTGAATTAACTGATTTTAATATTAAAGACTATGTGATATAGTTAGAAAAAATTAAAGTCTATAAGTACAGTGATAAGTAAACAAAACAAAGTTGCTAGATAATAAAATATTTTACAATTTCATCATAATTTTACCTTGGTTCATTTCACTACGACAACTCAAAATACTTTTATCCTGTTTGTTACTTTTATGAAATGCATAAGGCCACAATTCGAAATAATTCCCTTTAGTTGAAAAAACTTAGATCAAAATTGTTGAAACATGTAAGTACAACTAAAAATATATCTGTTTTGTTGATACAAAAGTAAGTACTTGTAAAATATGGTGAGGGACATAACGGTTTTTTTAAAGAAAGAGTAGACACAAGAATGGGAAAAATTTACAGCAGTTAGAGTTGATCATTATATAGCTCTTTTTAACAAAAAGTGAAAAATGGAAAATTTTGAGTTGCCGCCCTTTAGCTGAACAGGTGCGATACATGAAGATTTTTTTAAATATACATTTAAATAAACATTTACATATACATTTAAATATATATTTACGTTCATACGTATAAATTCTAAACTATTATTAAAATTTTAATTTATATGAATACAAATTCCATAATTTATTTATTTTTTTTTTTATATTTTTATTATTAGCTTTTTGTTGCTCAGTTTTAATTTAATATTTTTATAACGATATCTTCGTTTTCATGAATAACAATATCTTTCTTAATTTTTTATTTAATAATACTTTTTAGATAACTAATGCAACATTAATTATCTTTATATTTTGTGTTTCTCCTTTTTTTAGTCTGTAGTATGTTTTAAAATATATAAGCCTAACGCATTTTAAACCTTGAAGGGAGTTTAATTTAACGTAATTTTATAAAAGATTTAATATTTCAAAATTTATATAAATACATAGAAATGGGTTATGCATTCATTTGCAAATGTTTTTTTCTTTTAATGTGAGATTTATAGTACTTATGTCTTGTTTGTGTTATAACGTGATTGTTATCTAATCTATCTGCTTTGACCTGTCTAAAACTAGCGTGATTTTCCCACCTCTATCTTGTTTTGAATATACTTCTCCAGTTTGGGCTATATAATCTTCGCGGTTTTCGTTCATTTTTGATATTGCTTTTACTTTTAACCTATTCATTCTTTCTTTTATTCTTGGATAGTCTTCCATAGTTATTTGAATATTATAGAAATCTATAGGTTTGTACCCTGTAGTTGAATGGACGGAATTATTGTAAAACGTTACTACTTTAAAATTTTGTTCCTCAACCGAGTTTGACGGTTTTTTTTAAATATTGATTTTGTGAACACGCTCATTTACTATTTTTCTTAATTATGTAATATTCTTTATTCATATCTTTATTCATATTCTTTGAACTGAAATAAAAATAACTACAGCATTTGCACACAATTTATTTGAAATTATTGATTTTTATCATAAATAGCAACATATTATTTCTAGATATAAAACAGTAAAATTATGTAATTATGTGACTACATTAGCTTTTACTTGCATTTTGTTTTTGTATAATCTTCTTGAGCTATCGAAAACGTCTGGCAATATGTGTGGATAGATTTCAATAAACTCTTATCTCCCTGAAGATAACAAACTATTTCAACAAATTGTTTTCACTCAGTTTGCAGAGAGAGGCAACGAAAAAATACTCTCTTGTGCAGATAGAATTGAGTATTTTCGGATGTGCAGACTGAACTTTCAGTGATGCCTAGTCAAATACACACATTAAGTACAAATTTGAGTACAATTATACGGCAACACTTCCTCATTTTCATCTTTTTTCGATCTTAAAACGTTAGCGGACGCTAATAATTTCAGGCAGCAGCAAAAATATACACGCAACTATTTTTGAAGCTGGTTGTAATATCCGAAATCTAATTACACATATATTATGAGAGTAGTTAGAACATCGTACTTAAACCGTTATAGAATCCACGACGAAATAGATATTTTTCAATGTAGTCGGCTTAGGGAAATATGTAAATACACGGAGTAAAGAAAATATAAATAAATCAAAAATGATTTTAAAATTTGAATGCTATAGCATTCAGGTAATTTTTAATGCGTATGAAAACGAATGCTATAGCATTCACGTCCGCGAACGTGTTAAACAAACTTTTTGGAAATTTTCAACAAACCTGCGCGAAACAATTACAAAAAAATTAAAAATTCTTTAAAAAATTTAAAATATAAGAACAAAAATATAAAATATACAAACAAAATTTTTTTAAACCAATATAAGAAATATGTTTATGATATGATTTTATGTATAGGACCCACTTTTTGACATATAGGACCTATACCGAAAAATTCGCCAAAAATCTAAAAGCGCAGATTAATAGTCCATAGTCTTGGCAAAAGTAAGCAAAAAATTATGAAAATTCGTAAAAATACTCTGAAATCATACGATAGCCCATAGTCTTGGCTACATTTTGCCATCATTCCTTTTTCCGAGACCAGTTTTTGATCTATAGGACCCATACCGAAAAATTCGCAAAAATCTAAAAACGCAGAATAATAGCCAATAGTCATGGCTATATTTTGCCATCATTACTTTTTGTCAGACTAGTTTTTTTCCCATACGACCTATACAAAATATTGTTTTCACGTGAGTCACTCAACCCACTTCTTGACCAATACCGAAAAGTTCGCCAAAAATCTAAAAACGCAGATTATTTGCCCATAGTCTTGGCAAAAGTAAGCAAAAAAATTATGAAAATTCGTAAAAATACTCTGAAATCATACGAGACTTGTAAAACAAAGGAGACATTTTATTTGTTCAAGTTTGATCTACTTTTTTCTGAAGTCAATAAACTGACAGAAAATATTACTCTTGGATTTTTTGATAGCTTAGATACATCAGACTGGAATTCTTTGAATAATGGCGAACAATTAACTAATTTTGTTTTAGACGCTTCCCTTTTAGCCGTTATAAAGGAAAGTAAATCAGTCAATTGCTATAGTTTACAGTGCCAAACTGACAATATCAATTTCGAAAAAATGAAATCATCCGAAACTATTATTTGTATTGTTATTATATTTGTGAAAGAGATACACATAAACATCGGATACAAAATTCCAATATTTGTAAAATTATTTCCCAACATATCTTATCAATAAAGATTTAAATTACTTGATATCTGTGATATACATATATTTAAGTAGATAAATAAAACAATATAGTGTAGGCCTAATGGGGATACCAACCATTAAAAAATTGACAAAACAGATTGCATAGTACCTCCTGGGTTATGTGGAAAACTATGCATATCAAAAAGGAACTGAATGAAATTTGAATTAACTCAAATGAATTAAGCAAAAATGAATTTTAGTTCGTTTCCAATTCAAATGAATTTGTATAATGAGTTGCAATTAGTTTCCAAATGAATTTGTTAAAGTGATTTGCAATTCATTTCTAATTCGTTTGAATTAAATTGGTAATAAATGAATCTCTAATTATTTTTTATAATTTATTCGAATTAATTCAAAATCAATTCAATTCCAATGAATGAGAAACGAATTGCAGTTCATTCTAAAAATTCATTTGAATTACAAACGAATGGCAATTCATTTTTACCAAATTCATTTAATGTAGAAACAAATTGCATTTCATTCTACAAATTCATTAGAAACAAATGGTAATTCATTTTTACCAAATTCATTTGAATTGACTTAAATCTGAATTAAACTGTAATCAAACATATATATTTTCTAGTACTTTACCTTTAAGTATACAAATGTTACAAAAAGCAATCCGGAAAAATGTCTTGAGCTAGGGTTTTTGTATATGAATGTATATATATTATTAAAATATCAATACAAATAACATATGAGTACAATAAATAACAAATAATCTAACACTATATATTATTTGCTTCTATAAAAACAATATTGGTAGCATATTTCATACGATAACGTAAAGTAATGCAGAGATTGTTTAATTTTAACTGAAATATATAAGTGATAGGAGTACACACTGATAAAAATCCTGATTGATTTTTTCGCTAGTTTTCTACCTCTGTAAGCCTACAATAACATTTGTCCTTGTTTTATTTCAATTGATAATAATACAACACCATGGAGTTAATATATAATTCCGACATTAAAGTATAATGCATCAAATTAAATTCGTTTGAATTAACTTAAATTTCATTCAATTCGATTTTTTGTGTGAAAAGTATTAATTCAAAATTTGACTTGTCGCTTAATTTCCTAACTTTAACTATTGATAACTTGTAATAATGGGCATAAATGATAAAATTAATAAAAATTTTGTCTATTACGGTTCAAAAGTTTTGCCACTAAATGCGACATCTGGAATATTTTTATAAGAATAAAGTTTTAAAATAAATCATTATCAAAGCATTATATTTTTTATTTACTTAATATTTTATACGAAGTAAATTTGTTCTCGAAAAGCTAGAAACATATGCAGCTGGATGTCATTCAATTGGGTCTAATAAATAGAATCTGTTTGCGTTATTACAGATTATTTAAGACAGTTAATGATTTGATTTGTAATTAAGTTAATAAACTTGTATATGGTTTAATTTAATATAATAAATAACAGAAAACCTTTATTAAAAAACTGCACTTAAAATAACTTTACCATTTATTTTTATTTTTCAAAAATCGAAATCAAGACTGGAAATTAAAGAATTTAAAATTATTGACTGAAATCATACATGAGAGCAAATAATGAATGATAAATAATGCCAATCTATTTATACACTTTACCACAAAAAGTTTATCATGTAAGAATGCTATATTCGGCTATGCCAAATCCCTTCACCATTTATCTAAATCTAGTTTAGTGAAGTAACTCCAAAAAAAAAAAAAAAAAAAACAAATTAGAGGTAAAGGAGAATTAAAAAATAAAAAAAAAATAATAATAAACAAAAATGCCATCGGCTCCTAATGGGTTAAGTACTTTAAAGAAACTTCAGCATTTCCTTAAAGATCTCTTCTTAAAATTATACCCATATGGATATTTTAAAAATTTTGAAAATTTCAGTTGCCGTAACTCCGAAAATATGGGCGAGTGCCAATTTTTTCACTAGGTGCTTTTTTTTTGTTTTTTTAATTCTTTATCGCCCCATATATGTGTTTTTTTTTCAAACGATATGGAAAAATTAGAAGCAGGGTTGGTATTTGGCCTGCTGCCTCAAAGGACATGGACCGATCTTGCTGATTTCCAATAGCACCTCTTTCGACAGAATTTTCGGCCTCCTTTCTGTGTAGCATGCTATAAAATAAAATTATTAAATTATTATTAATTTAATTTTATTATTTTTACAAAAAAACCTACAAAAAAATCTTTAATAATAATTTCAAATAAATTATGTGCATATGCCAAAGATATTTTTAAGTATCGCCAACAAATTTTATTTTGGTACATAGAATATGAAATGTAAACAGTTTTATAGAAAATTGGTGTGGAAAACTGGTTCAATATTTTTATTATATATGTTTAACAATTTATTGCAAACTCCACATTTAATAAATATTAATTTAGTTTTTGGGGCATACGTAAAAACAGGTTTATACTCGTTAATACTTTTAACTTCAAGGTATTTTGATGTATGTTAGCACTAAATAAATTTTTATTAAGTATTCTATGATAAAATAGCGAACACATTTATATTGTACGACTTTATTTTAAAAATGGCAAAGAAATTTATAAAAACCATCATACGTAAAATATTTTAAATTACCAAATACGCAAGGCATACTTAATATGAACAAGTTATTATTATGTAAAGTATTAAATTCATGAATATTCAATACTACCCCTGAATTAATACTTTATTTAAATTATTTATTAATAGTTACTAAACCAATTTGCAGCATGCATTTATTATGTTTTGTAGTTTGTAATCCTTTTGTTAAAAAATCAGCAGTATTTTTCGAAGTGGAAACACATTCTATTTTGACATTTCCGCTGGCTACATTTTTTCTAAAAAAATGATGGCGGATATCCATATGCTTTGCCGTCTTATGAAATATTCGATTCTTGCATAAAGTGCAGCACCTTGATTGTCATTGTAAATAACAGTTGAACTTTGATTACCTAATGTTTCCTCTAAAAATCTTTTCAAATGGATTCTTTTGTGGATTCTGAAAGTGACATATATTTCGCTGTCCGCTGTTTTCTAGAACCCCAACTTATATCTGGGTTGGCTAATTTAATTACGTACCCCGAGTATGATCTCCTGTCGTCTATATAAGCTCCCCAATCCACGTCAGCATAGTCTGTCAATTCTTCAGTTGTTGCTTTATAATGTAAACCAATGTTTTGAGTGCCTTTTAAATAACGCAACACTCTTTTTGCAGCAACCCAATGTTCTTTTCCATAATTAGTGTTGTATTGACTTAGTGCACTTACTATATGTGCAATGTCTTGTCTTGTTAAACCGCAAGGTACATCAGAGAACCAACTAAGTTTTGGTATGGTATCTTTTCTACTTCTATTTTTTCTTCCTCTGTCGGACACATCTCTTATGAAAGTTTTATCCTTGTGTTAAATGGTGTTCTTGCGGGTTCGCAATTTTCAATGTTAAATTTCTCTAAAATACTTTCTATATAATTACGTTGGGACATTGTTATTTCCTTTGTATTTGGATCTTGTTTAAATTCAATACCAAAAGAAAAATTTAATTGTCCGAGATCCTTCATCTTAAATGACTTCGCTAGTTCTAACTTCAGTTCTTCCCATTTACAATTGTTGTTTGTTGCGACTATTAAATCATCAACGTAAATCGCAATTAAAATTATGTCACATCTTTCTTTTAGCATATATATGCAGTTATCTACAGTGACACAGAAAAGTCTAAATACCCCCTAAGTTATTTCAATTTTGAGTAATGTAAGGAACCAACAGAAATTTGTTTTATATTAAATAAACTAACAATAAGCACGGCTAATAATAATTAATAAAAAATTAGAATTCAATTCATTTATTAAAAAAATCAAGAAAGTTCAAAATCAACACACAGAAAAGTCTAAATACTATATAAAAAATAACAGTATTTCATATTTTAATTTTAATTCCTCCACTTTAGTTAATACTTGGTGGGTCCACCTTTATGAGCTAAAACTGCCTGTAACCTTTTCTTTATAGAAAACACCAAATTTGCTGTAACTTCTCCTGGAATTCGATTTCATTCTTCAGTTAGAGCATTCTTTAGATCATGTTTATTTTTTATATTCCTTTTTTGAATCCTGCGGCGTAATTCATCCCATAAATGCTCGATCGGATTTAAATCGGGCGATTGAGGTGAAGAATGCAGTTGGTGGGGCATATTATATAACAGCCACTCTCTTGCAACCCCAGCAGTATGTTTGGGGTCGTTGTCTTGTTGAAAATACCAGCCAGTATTAAGCCCCAATTTTTCGGCAGACTGCTTCAAATTGTCTTTAAGGAGATTTAAATACACAAATCGGTCGATAGTAGTCTCTATAAATACTAGATTGCCCACGCCCGCCGCTGACATGCAACCCCAGACCATGACATTACCACCACCATGTTTCACAGTTGGTAGTAAAATCTTTTGGGATAGTTCATCATTTTTTTTACGCCAAACTTTCTGTCTGCCATCACTTCCGAATGGATTGAACTTGCTTTCCTCGCTGAACAAAGTATTGGCCCAGAAGAGTTTTCCTTTTCAATGTAAGCATCGGCAAATTCTACTCGTTTTGTTGATATCGCTGATGTATGGCTTTTTCCTGGGCAATTGGTCGCTTTATAATTTCTTATTATTGTTTGTATAGTTGCCTTCGACCGTCCAACTAATTCACCAATTTCCCGTAGAGATTTTCCATCATTATAGTATTTGGCAATAACCATTCGCAGTTCTAAAGAAGTTTCCTTTTCCTTTTCACTCATGTTTGCGAAACTAATATCTTTTTTAAACAAATATTCAAGATTATAGAAATAACTGTATATTTTTATGAGTTGAAAGTAGTTGGTAGCACTGCTTATCATGCCTGGTTGCAAATATTGACATACTAATTTAGTAGTATGTAGACTTTGCTGTGTCCCCATATTGGATTTTTCATATTTGTGTAACAAATAAATTCAGATTATCAATAAAGTCAAAATTTTTATCCTTTATTCTTTAAATTCTATCGTTTTACACTAATCTTTTACGTAAATCTTTTTTAAGTTTTCCATTATTTAAAGAAGTAAGGGTTATTTAGACTTTTCTGTGCCACTGTAATTTCAACGGCTTACACTTTAATTGTTGTAATTTTTCGTATAATTTTCGGTATCATTGTCTTCCAGGCTCCTTTAGCCCATACAATGATTTCTTTAATAAACAAGCTTTATCCTTGTATTTTTTCTGTTCATTATCATCTAACAAAGGTTCTACTTGTTCTGAAATTTTCATGAAATGGTCTCTTCTATTGTGCCGTTTAAGTATGCAGTCACAAAATCAAGTTGATATACATCAAGTTTTAATTGTGCTGAAAGTGCCATTAGTAATCTTATAGAAGAAATTCTCGCGACGGGTGCAAAAGTTTCAGAATAATATATGCCTTCTATTTGTGTAAATCCCTTCGCTACAAGCTTTGTAACGATCTATTGTTCCATCTGCTCCGTACTTCTTTCGTAGTACCTACTTGCAATCTACAGTTTTCTTATTTTTCGGGTAATCAACTAGATGGCATATTTTCTTTTTCAATGATGCATAAAATTCAGACTTCATGGATTTTTTCCTTTAGCCTGTGGACCATAAACGGCTTTTTTTGCGTTTAAAGGCTGGTTCTCTTCTATCTTATTAGCAAAGTTGTTATTTTCAGTTTCTTCGCATTAAATCATATTAAATAACTTTCTTGGTCTGCCCCTTTTTCCAGTTTTTAATATCTTTGGCCTTCCAGGGCCACGTTTTGTAGTAAGTGGTGTTTAATATTCATCGCTTGTATCGTGAATATGTTCTTTATCTATAATCTCTTTCTCAGCTTCAGTTTCGTCATCGCTGCTTTCTTCATCATCTTCTATATTTATATTAGACTGCATATTTGTTTTATCTTTGGGAATAAAGGTTAATTCAATACATTCATTTTCCATTAGATCAGTTTCATTGCTTAAGAAATTTGAATAATTATTTAACGGATTAGAATTAGTAAAATTTACATCTCTTGAACATAAAATTTTTCTGTCTGTTATATCCCACAATCTATAAGCCTTTGATTTTATTGAATATTCCACAAACATACTTTTTTGCTTTTGGTTCGAATTCTTGATTTTATAAGCATATAAGCTACCTTGCCAAATTTTTTAAAATAACTTACTGTTGGATTTATTCCAAGCCAGAGTTTAAAAGCAGTTTCACCATTAAGACTTCTTGAAGGTCATCTTTTTCGAATGTGATTGGCAGTTAAAATAGCTTCTGCCCAAAAACTTGGACTGATTGTATCATCAAACATCTAGCCATTTCCACCAGCGTACGGTTTTTCATTTCGGCTACTCTATTTTGTTGTGGTGTGTAATCAACAGTAAATTTATGTTTATTCCTTCCTTCTTTAAAAAAATTTTTAAATTCATTGTTAGTGTATTCAGTTCCATTGTCGGATCGAATAGTTTTTATTTTCTGACCCGTTTTCTTTTCTACTAAGCTTTTGAATTCTTTAAATTTTTCAAATACTTCACTCTTCCTCCTTAGAAAGTAAATTTCGCACCATCTTGATTTAACATCAATAAAAGTTAAAAAGTATCTTGATCCACCTATAGAATTTACTCTCATCGGGCCGCAAACGTCTGTATGTATTAGTTGTAGTAGTTCAAAAGATTTTGAGATTGATTTTTCAAACGGTTTTTGGGTTTGTTTTCCCTTTATGCAAACTTCACAGATATTTAATTTTTCATTGGGATTGAAATTTATTCCATTTACTTTTTTGTTTTCATAATAAATCTTTTAAATCGTTTTCATTTAGGTGTTCATGCCATTCCTGTAGACGTGATAAATGTGCTGTTTTACAATTTTCTGATACTTCATCAACATAATATAAATTTTGCCTTCTTTTTGCTATCATTACCTTTTAGCCATTTCTTCATTAAACTTAACCTCAAACCCATGATTTGATCTTAAAACAGGAGCATATAAAGTATTTTCTAATCTGGATATATATCCCGATTTAGTTTTAATTTTTACAGTTCCATTTCCTTAAATTTTCGTTGAATATTCATTTCCTAAATGTAGCACTTCCGTAGACGAAGATTTCATTGTACAGAGTCAAGACAACAACTATCGCGTTCTTCGTTAAAGTGGAATGCAATTTCAGCAATTCTAGTTGTTTCTTGAGGTATATTTCTTTCATTTCGTTTGTTCGCCCAACAGTCTTTGCTTTGTGTCCTATTTTTCCACATCTGTGACATGTAAATTTAAATTTCTCACCTATGTTTTGTTGATTTTCTTTCAGTTTCCTTGTTACCATTGCATCTGATAATTCTTCACAAAAATTCCTTTTACGGTCTTCATATTCTTCTAAAAGTTTTATTTTTAAAACTTCAGGACTTTGTAGTTTTTCTTACGTTTCGATTGCAACCCTAAAAGGCTCGTATCCATCAGGAACGCTATATAAAAGTTAAATTGTTAGTAAATCATCAATAATCTCTAATTCCACTTCATTTATTTATCCACAATGTCAAAAAATTTTCTTATGTCTTCTCTTATGTCATCACCATTCTTCATTTTTAATAGATTTAAATTCTTAAAAAGCATTGCCTTTCTTGCTCATCCCTTTGATTGGTAAATGCTATGTAATTTGCCTCACACATCCTTGGATGTCTTGCAGTTCTTGATTTGCTTCAACTCATTCGTAGAAATTGACAATACTAAATCAGCTTTTGCTTTTGAGTCTTCAGATTCGCATGATCTTTCATCTTCTGGAGGGCTTCCGGGTTTTTGAAACGTTCCATTCACGTATTTCCATCCATCACTTTTTATAAGTAATGCCTCATCTTAAATTTTCCAAGTATCGAAATTATCTTCACACAATACTTCATATTTAAAATTCGATAAACTAACTTTCTTTTAGTTTATTTTCCTTTTATTATTCAGAATTTTCTTTTATTTTTTTTACGCGTGGTTAGGACTGGGCCCATAACCTATGATAAAAATAGCGAACACCATAATATTTTATTCACACATTTATATTGTACGACTTTATTTTCAAAATGGCAAAGAAATTTATAAAAACTATCATACGTAAAATATTTCAAATTACAAAATACGCAAGGCATACTTAATATAATTTGAACAAGTTTTTATTATGTAAAGTATTAAATTCATGAATATACAACATATATTCATATATATTAGATATCTTTGTGACAGAAAAGTTAGCTAATAGTAACATTGAATGCAATCAAGTACGATTTTAAGCTATAAAAATGATTTTTTTTCATTATTAATTAAGACTTCATTAAAAACCACTTTATAAACGTTTCGTTGATGTAAGATTTTCATATTTTGAATGATTGATTAAGTATTTTAAAAATAATAAATAAGAGTATTAAGAAAAACAATATTTTAGAAAAATAGACATAATGCATTAAATAAATATGTCATTAATTTCTCAAAAACCCTTGCCCACATGCGTACAAAGGATGAAAAGCGAATCAAAAGTATTAAGTTATTTTATAAAAATCTTTTTGAAAACAGTTGGAAAGCTAATTTTGCAAAACAAAACAAAAAAAAAATCGTCAAAATACATTAAGTAAGTTTGTCTTAAACTTCTCAAAAAATATTTCGCAGGCACGTACATTTTTTGAAAAAAATTGAGTAACAAAGATATTAATCTAACGTGCTACCAGTTATCTTCTTGAAATGGAAAAATAGAAAAAATCGTTAAAATATATTAAATAAATTATTTTAAAAATTTATAAAATATTTTCTAAATAGGACTAATCTTTAAGTAAGATTATCGCTGTCGAATAAAATGATTTTAAAATTTTCTTTTAGCATCAACTAAAACAAAAGTGAATAAAGAAATAATTTGCCTAATATTATTTTAATTAATTATGTATTTTGGACTTACATTTTATAACTGCACCATGTTTTTACATATATATATATCCGTTTCCCAATCTTAATTTTAGAATCTTATTACTATTTATCGTCCCATGAACTTAAATATTTTTAAAAAATATATATTTGTGGAATTTGAATTTGTTTGAATATTGTATAAATATCGATTTATCTCAGTGTCGCTTAATGGCTCATAAACTGGAAACATTTATTATTTTGTTTATTTTATTCATTTTAATTTGTCAGTCTGTGAGTTGCCTAAATGTCCTGTTATTTTGTCTCATAATTATTTATGTACATTCATATTATGTATTTTTATTCTCTTTTTCCTATTTGTTTATACATACATATATATGATTGTAAATGATCAGTTAGTTTTATTGTAACAATATAATTCTGCAGTGCTTTTGTTTCTTTAAGTTGGCCCGTTATTTTTTGATGTATTTAATACATAAAGAATTTTTGGCTCAACTTTAAATTATTTTAACACATAAAATTAGTTCGTTTAAGGAAAGCACTGCGGTAAGTACCTTTGTTTTTATATGTTTATTTATATTTGTTAATTGTAATATTTCTTTTTTAAAATAGAAATAAACACCTAAACCAATTAATTAGAAACTTGGCTCTTTTTATTTGGTTGTTAAATTCGCCCTTTTTCGAACGACTGTCGCCGCCAGCGATAACAAACTTTATTTCGCAGCTTTTGTGCGGAAATTCTTGTGGTTCCTTGCCTGCCGGAACAATTGGTTCTCTGCCTAAGAGAAAATAAATTTTATTTCGCAGCCTTTGTGCGGAAATTCTTGTGGTTCCTTGCCTGCAAAACAATTGGTTCATTGCCTAAGAGAAAATAAACTTTATTTTGCAACTTTTGTGCAGAAATTCTTGTGGTTCTAGCTGACCATTGTGGTCTTTGGAAAAATTTTTTGTGGTTCCCTGCCTGCCGGAACAATTGGTTCGCTGTCTAAGAGAAAATAAATTTTTGCTGAAGTGGTTCCTTGTCAGCTGAAATAAATAATTTTTATTGGACATTGCCTGCCGTTAAATAAAAATATATTTGAAAATTTTAAAGTGGTTCCTCGTCTGCCGGGACAAATATTTGTGTGCTATTTTAAGCAATTGTTTAAAGAATATTTGTGTTTCATAATGCAACGGTCGCCAGTGAGAAAAAGCGCTCGATTGCAGACAACATCAAGCCAAAATAATAGTAGTTCTCCATCTGCCGGAACATATCTGCCCTCACAGCAATTGGCTCCAACTGCCGCTGGAGCTCCTTTGCTGTCTACCAGTTCCTCTGCCGCCGGAACAGCAGTGCCTATACCATCAGTTCCATCTACCTCAGGAGTAACCAAGACAATCGTAAGTACTGCTCAAATAAGTGATAAAATATTATCTGCCCCTGCCGCTGTCGCAATGTCTACGAGTTCCACCTGCGCTGGAATCTCGTGTAGCGTAGCCACCACTTCCACTACCGCGCCTAACATGCCCTCAGCCACGGTTCAACCTAGCCAACATCTACCGATGCCCCAGCCCAATTCCGGTATCAATTTAGAAGACTTGCAAAGCCAAATTAATACACTCCAGGTCCAGTTGCTGACTGCTCAGAAAGTTTTGTCCATTGCCCTTAATGCCAATTCAACGCCATCCTCAGCCGTGCCCCAACCATCCAATATGGCGCCAGCTGTGACGGGTACTAGTGAAGCCAACGTCGAAAATTCTGTCTCAGCCAACGTTGACTGCACTGATCGCCGTACGCCATTTTCGTGTGTTAGCTGCAATGCAAATAGTAACGGTTTTTGTGCAAGCCAATCGCCTTTAACACAAATGATACCGCCAAATAATTTTGTGTCTCAAAATGGCGGTTCGAGGGCAGTGTACAGAAAAATATATGACCTGCCGGAATTTAGTGGTACACCTGAGGATTGGCCCATTTTTTCAACAGCCTTTAGTAATTCGACTGCTGTTTATAATTACAATAATTTTGAAAATTGTGTTCGGCTCCAAAAGGCATTAAAGGGTGATGCAAGGGAGAGTGTTAAATCATTGCTCATACATCCGGATAATGTCAATGTGGTAATGGAGCAGTTGCGTTTTCGATATGGTCGTCCAGAAATGCTTATCCGATGTCAGCTCCAACAAGTGAAAGAAATTCAGCCCATCCGTGAGAGTGCTATTGATCAACTTGTGCCATTTGCTGTTTAGGTGCAGAATCTTGCCGCCTTTTTGGAATCTGCCAATGGACAACAGCATTTAGCGAATCCTACATTAATGGATGAATTGGTTGGTAAGCTTCCCTTGAGCAAACGAATGGAGTGGGCCCGCTATTCCTCAACAATTAAGCCATATCCAACGGTTTTGGATTTTAACAGGTGGCTCAAAGATGTTGCTGATTTGGTGCAAACTATTCAAGGGGTGAGTAGTAATCGAAATTATAGTGAACCTAAAAGAAAAGTTGTCCTCCACGCCGTTGATGGTCAACATAAACAAGAATGCCCTATGTGCCAGGGTAATCATAAATTATTTGAATGTAAAAAATTTACTTCATTGACTGTGCCTGACAGATGGTCTAATGTGAAGAAATTGAGGTTATGTTTTTCGTGTCTTGGCTCGGGGCATCCTAGTAGGAGTTGCCGTAAACGAAAAGAGTGCCTCATTGATGGTTGCCTGCGAAAACATAACAAATTGCTACATGATGTACAAATTAATAATAATCGCGAAAAATATTCTGGGACAAGTGTGTCAGAAGCCTCAAGTGGTTCATCAAATGAAAGTGCGTCTGTCTTGAGCTGTGTATCTCGTCCTGCAGATAAGAGCGTACTGCTATTTCGAGTTGTGCCTATTGTACTTTATGGTCCTAGTAACAAGGTTGAAACTTACGCGTTGTTGGATGAAGGTTCTTCGGTTACTATGGTGGACAGCTCCTTGGTGAGGCAACTGGGCCTCCGGGGGCATCAAAGTAAATTCAACTTGCACTGGTACGCTGGAAAGGAATCTGAAGAAATGGCATCTGTGGTTGATCTGCAAGTAAGTGGGATTGGTAAGCAAAGAAAATATGCTTTAAAAAATGTTTATGGTGTCTCGAATTTGAAATTGCCGGCTCAGAGTTTTAATATGGATTTAAGCGCTCATCCTGGTTTACCAATTAAATTATACAATGGTGTGACCCCTAAAGTCCTGATAGGATTAGATCACTGCCATCTTGGTCTTCCTGATGAAATTGTACCTTTTGAAGAAAGTGGTCCCTATGCTGCCAACACACCATTGGGTTGGGTCGTTTTTGGTCCGATGAAGGGTAAGCCATCAAACTCTAATTTATGTTTGTTGACAGTTCAGCCTGAGCAGACACTTTACGACTTGGTGGCAAATTATTTTGAAATCGAAAATTTTGGAGTCAAGGTATTACCGGTCATAGAATCGAAGGAGGTTGTTCGAGCTCGTCAAATAATGATGAATACTACTGTGAAAGTTGAAGGAAGATTTCAAACCCGGCTCTTGTGGCGCTCTGATGATGTAGTCCTGCCAGATAATTATTCCATGGCTCTAAATAGACTAAATGGTATTGAGAGGAAAATGAAGAGAATTCCGGAATTAGGTGAAGCCTACAAGTCCATCATGAACGATTACGTGTCAAAGGAGTATGTATGGAAATTGTTGCCTAATGAAGCTTCTGGTTGTTGCCCTAGAACTTGGTATCTTCCTCACTTTGGAGTGGTCAACCCCAACAAGCCTGGAAAGCTTCGGCTAGTTTTTGATGCTGCTGCAACTGTTGAAGGCGTTTCGTTGAATTCCATGCTCTTAAAGGGTCCTCAGCAATATAAGCCTTGCAGTTTGCGGTGATATTAAAGAGATGTTTCACCAGGTTCTTGTGGCTCCTGAAGACAGATGTTCCCCGCGCTTCCTTTGGCGCGATGATGACAGCAAGCCTCCAGATACTTATGAGATGGTCGTAATGACATTTGGCGCTGCTTGTTCGCCCTGCGTAACCCATTATGTCAAAGAAACCAACGCCCTAAGCTATCGGGAAAAATACCCTCGTGCGGTGAAGTCTATCTTGGATCATCATTATGTGGATGATTTCGTCGACAGTTTTCCAACACCTGAAAGAGCTATTGAAGTTGCCCAACAAGTTCGTGACATCCATAAGTCAGCTGGATTCGAGCTAAGAAATTTTTTATCCAATTCGTCTGAAGTAATTGTGGCTCTTAAAGGTGCTATGGAGAAGCCGGTGAACTTTTCTAGCGATATCAACGAGCTGCAGTCAGAAAAAGTCCTAGGTATGTACTGGCAACCTAAAGATGATACTTTCAGGCTTGAGTTGAGGTTCCACAACGTGAATGCTGATGTCATAAATGGTTTGAAGGCTCCTACAAAACGAGAGTTGCTTAGTTTGGTAATGTCTGTTTTCGATCCACTTGGTCTATTGAGCAACTTTATGATTACGGCTATACTGTTGATGCGTGAGGTATGGAGGAACGATGTCCGATGGGATGACCCTTTGCCCAATGACTTATATGACATGTGGAATATTTGGCGCCAAGAGCTAAAAAATTTTGTTAATGTGAAAGTGCCTCGTTGTTATTTTGAAAATGGCATTCCTATCCGTCTGGAGCTACATGTTTTTGTCGACGCTAGTGAGGATGCATTTGGTGCCGCGTCATACTGAAGGTCCATATACCCTGATGGAAAAGTTGAAGTATCCTTCGTAGCTGCAAAAACGAGATGTGCCCCTCTAAAAACAATGAGTATTCCAAGGCTCGAACTTCAGGCTGCTGTTTTGGGTACTCGATTATTGGATACGGTTTTGAAGGAGCATTCCATGATGATTTCTCGGTTTATTTGTTGGAGCGATTCCTCTACTGTGATTAATTGGATAGGCTCAGAAAGTCGAAGATACAAGACTTTTGTTGCCCATCGAATCACAGAAATTCTAGATTCTACTAGCCCAGCAGATTGGAGATGGCTGCCCACCAATATTAATGTTGCTGATGAAACCACCAGGATGAAGTCTCAGGTCGACTTTTCGAATGAATCCAGCTGGTTCAGCGGCCCTAATTTTCTTTATGGTGGTGAAGATAAATGGCCCAAAACTGTGAACATAAGCCCTGCTAGCCTTGGTACTGAGGAGCTACGTCCAAAATTTGCTCTATTAATTAATATTCCTCCTATTATTGATTTTAGTAGATTTTCTTCTTATTTGAAGCTAAAACGAACGGTTGCCTGGATGTTACGTTTCATAAGTCGATGCCAAAGGAAAGTAAGCCAAGATGAAAGAACCTGTTTGACTGCTGCTGAACTAAAAACTGCGGAAATTTATCTTTGTCGCCTAGTCCAGAAAGAAAAATTTAATGCCGAAATTGAAATTATAAAATCTAAAGAAAATTTGCCCAAAAGTAGTGAATTATATGCGTTGGTTCCATACTTGGATGAAAATTTACTACTGCGAGTTAATGGCCGTGTGGACGCATCTAGTTGGTTGCCCTTGGAAATAAGATGTCCGATTATATTGCCGTCACATCATCCCGTCACTGAGTTGTTTGTGGCCCATGTACACGAGAAGATGAAACATCAGAATTTCGAAGCCACAATATGTGAAATAAGAAGATCGTTTTGGATTCCACGCTTAAGGAAAACTTTGCATAATTGTGTTGCTAATTGTTTTATTTGCAGATTTCGTCGTACATTGCCGGTGCCACCACTTATGGGTTCTTTGCCAGAAGACAGACTTACGCCATAAATTAAGCCCTTTACCTATACTGGGTTGGATTACTTCGGGCCGTTAACTGTAACCATTGGTCGACGCCATGAAAAGAGATGGGTAGCTCTATTTACCTGCCTAACCGGTAGAGCCATCCACTTAGAAGTTGCTTTCGACTTGTCCACAGATGCGTGCATCCTTGCTATACGTAATTTTATAAATCGACGTGGCGTACCTACAAGGCTCAGAAGCGACAATGGTAAAAATTTTGTTGGTGCTGACCAAGTCGCTAAGAGGTTCAGTGAGGTATTTGATGTGGCCCGTATTGAAGATGAACTATCATCGAAAAGTATCGACTGGCTGTTTAATTGTCCACATAATCCTGCAGAAGGTGGTGTATGGGAACGAATGGTACAGTGCGTCAAACGTGTGCTACAGTCAACATTGAAAGAGTCTGCCCCTCGTGAACACACGCTTCAAAGCTTCCTAATTGAAGCGGAAAATATTGTGAACTCTCGTCCCTTAACACACTTGCCGTTGAGCCTCGAAGATCAGGAACCACTAACGTCTAATCATTTCCTACTTGGTTGCCCAAATACAACCCAAACTCCTGCCGGAGCGCCAGCGGAAGAACCTATTTTATTGAAAAAGCAGTGGTGCATCTCTCGCCAACTACGCGATCATTTTCGGAACCGCTGGATCCGACAATATTTGCCCACGTTGACCAGACGCTCTAAATGGTGTCAACGCACAAAGCCTATTGCCGTTGGTGACTTGGTTATCATTTGTGATCCTGCAGTGTCCCGAAAAGATTGGAGACGAGGTCGAGTGGAAGAGGTATACAAAAGTAAAGATGATATTATACGTCGTGCTGATGTCCGTACTAGCACTGGTGTCCTGATGCGTCCTGTTTCCAAACTTGCAGGCCTTGATTTGGAGAAGTGAATCGTGGTCGATTCACGGGGGTGGGGATGTCGCTTAATGGCTCATAAACTGGAAACATTTATTATTTTGTTTATTTTATTCATTTTAATTTGTCAGTCTGTGAGTTGCCTAAATGTCCTGTTATTTTGTCTCATTTATGTACATTCATATTATGTATTTTTATTCTCTTTTTCCTATTTGTTTATACATACATATATATGATTGTAAATGATCAGTTAGTTTTATATGTGACAATATAATTCTGTAGTGCTTTTGTTTCTTTAAGTTGGCCCGTTATATTTTGATGTATTTAATACATAAAGAATTTTTGGCTCAACTTTAAATTATTTCAACAAATAAAATTAGTTGGTTTAAGGAAAGCACTGCGGTAAGTACATTTGTTTTTATATGTTTATTTATATTTGTTAATTGTAATATTTCTTTTTTAAAATAGAAATAAACACCTAAACCAATTAATTAGAAACTTGGCTCTTTTTATTTGGTTGTTAAATTCGCCCTTTTTCGAACGACTGTCGCCGCCAGCGATAACACTCAGGTTTAATTTCTATGTAATATTATTATTTTGGCCATTAATTGAATTGAAAAATTGTAAATAAAAAAGTTCACTTACAAATTTTTACAGATTTCAAAGTGTAAACTTCTTTAGAAAGTTAAATAATTTTTTTAAATATCTAATTAATAAAGTTAGAGCATAAAATTTAAATATTCAATTCATCTTCTTTTCTCTTCTTTTACTATAAGCCTTTCTGGTTTTCTTGTAGTTTTCGGGAAGATAAATATTTTTTAAGATTCCTATGGTATTAAAACCCTAATTTTCTTAGCGAAAGTTGGTATACAATAAAACTTCTTCATAAAACCTATGAGATTAAAATTTTTGTCAGGATAATTTCGGCATGAAGATATAAAATTATTTTATATTAAGCTTCTCATTTATTTTATTGGTTAATTCAGGGAGATACATTTTCATTTAAAGCATGAAATTCATTAGAAAAACAAATTTTTAATGTTTTGTTAGTAACACGATTTTTCATTTTAGTTGACAAAATGTGTGCATAACACAAGTCAAGTCGGTTAACATACAAATAAATTGTTTAAAACCATTAATTTTAGCAGCTAAGTAAAATTAAATGCATAAACGGACAAATTCGTTTAGCAGAATTAAAAACCTTAAGAAATATTTTTTTCAATTCGCTTTTCATGATAGTTTTTCTAAATTGGAATTTAATGCTGAGAAAATATATTTCTTTATATAAAAATATATGAATGAATTCTTACCTTTTGTTCAACTCTTTTTTACAGGAACTTCAAACTTATAGCAGATTTTATTTTCATCAGTAATTCCAACAATTCATACTGTAGCTTATTCCTCATGCACAAATATATTTCTTCTGAAACTGCATTACTTATTGGCATAATTAATAGAATAAACACAGAGGCAGTGATTTCAAGAGAGCAATAATGTTCAGCTTTTTTTCGTAAGCCAAAAATGTTTTTTGCATTGTAATTTTTTGTAAGCTTCTGCTGATATGGATATTTTTAAAATTGTATAAACGGGATCAAATTATTTTTTAATGATTTAAATATTCCTAAAATGTAACTGCCTGGCCCACGATATCGACAGCTAACGTTCGCATGGATTTTCAACGGCAAACAGCTGATTTGCCCCACACTTAACGTTTTCAACACGACAAGTCGATCGACAGCAAATGCGTACAAAAATGTAATCATTTTCATACAATTTTGCGCCCCAATATGAAATCTCATGCGATCATAAATGTCAAAATCAATCACTTGTGTTGTGGTTGTCGACAGACACAAAAGGAAAAAAATTTAACAAAACAAACCAAAAAATAGTTTATTGTTTATGTTAAAAATTTTATAATAGAAAATAAATGGTAAATTATAATTAGAAAGATATTATACAATTTAAACCAACAAAAATTATTTGTTTAGCATAAAAAATCAAGTTTGAAGTAGCTGCAGGTTCTTGTAGAATATATGGAAGCATATCCAGAATTCGTAAGAGGATCTGCTGTTTATGGAAGCAACAAACTCTCAATGGAAGAGCAGTGGGTAAAGCTCACCAAGAAACTGAATTCGCATGGGCCACCAATCCGTAGCGTTGTTGGGTGGAAAAAGGTAAGGAACTTTGTAAATTAGCTGCGTCCAATTGTTCGTAGAACACAGAAATATCTACAACAATTAAAAAAATAAAAATGTTTTTATTTTTTATGAAATAAAATTTTACTGGTGCTAAAATTTTGCCAGCTTAATGCTCGTTGGGTGCTGAAAATAAGAAAAGTTTGTGTGTTTGTGTCTATCGAATGAACTCACTTTCGGAATTGGAAAAAATTGTGGATCGAACTTTGTTTTTATCCAAAGCTGCAGCACCTAGCGGCAAGGCATTTGCTTCTCACTGTTAGTGGACAAAACACCAAGGAGTAGTAAATCAGTAGCCGTTGTCTCACATTCTAGTTAATAGCAGCCTTCTCAGCAATCAGCTGTCCTTTCCCCTTCCCCTAAGACACAACAAGAACGACATCACGAAGAAGAAGAAACTGATTTTCCCAGTTGCTCCTCCGAAAAAAAAAATAGTTGACCAAGAGCAAATCGGCCTCATTCGCCGACAATTAAGGGTTGGAGAACAGTCAGTTGCTGTAGCAAAACGACATTCAGATGCTGCAGTTGTGCTGGCTAAAGCCATTAAAGCTCTTGCGGATGCGGCCAAAAGAATAGCCGATGCTGTAGAAATTCAAGCTGCAACTGCTAAAACAAACGCCGAAATCCAAGCTAAAGTTTTGTCGTCCCTGAACACAATAACCATTTTGCTGGCGGAAAAAAATAAAAAAAAATTTGTAAACAATGATTTAAATTAACAATATAAATGCATTATGGGACAAATTCAGATATATACAGACTTGACAGTAGAGGTTAAATTTCCCTATTATAGGATAGTAAAACCTTATATACTTAATGGGGTCGGAGATAGATATTGTAGAAATTACAAATGGAATGGCAAACCCAGATATACTCTTTTTCCATCTTTGGTGAAGGGTTGTATACCCATAATTTCAGTGAAAAGATTTGGGAAAAAATAAAAAGATATCAAACATCAGAATATTTCTATTACTAATTGTTTTGCATATATGTACACATATCTCTTAGTTGAAAGTTTTGTTTTAAAGTGCAGGTAAACTTTCTCTTACATCTGTGCAAAAATTCGCAACAAAAATTATGATAGATTACTGAAATAAGTCCATGGTTTCTCTAAAATAAATTTTAACTGTCACATACCTAGCATATTACGGACATAAATTTGACATTCCATAATACAATTTTATTTTTCGAAATATCTATAATTTTTCATTTTATCAGGATAATGTTTATACTAAGAAATTAACTTTTACTGGGAGTGTGATAGCGTAAAACAAAATATAATGTTATGTTAGAAGTTTTGAAAATCACGATAATTCTATTTTGATTTCTTTCTTACAAAACCCAGTGCAAGTAGACTTGTATTAGTGTAAAACGGACTTTAACAGGTATCTATAAACTGAGTGAAATATGTATGTTTACCGGTTACTGCTATTTAACGCAATTTGGGCAGTAATTTTTTTTAAGAAGTATTTGGTAAGATTTTCTTCTGGCAGCTTATTAAAAAAAATTTAAATAAATTTTTAAATAAATTAATACATGAAAATATTGATACAATGAAAGAAGCAAAATTAAATAATAAATAAACACACAGGAAATCAGGAAAGACATTTAAAGCAAGCACTTATAATTAATTTTTAATGGATTAAAACTAAAACAATTCCAACTGCTTTAATAGCAACTGAGTAACTTTTCACAAGGAATGGCCATTTAGTCAATATGAAGTAAAATTTAGTTTTTAAAATGTTAAAATTTAAAGCTGTTAAAAAATGGACACTGAACATAAGTTAGTGAAGGAATATTAGCCTTTTCCAAGTAAAAAAACTAGTATAATGGACAATTTTAAAGAATTAATATCTTTAAAGATTGATGCAACAACATGACAATATTTTAATGCTCTTGGTATAAATATACAATATATGAAAAAATATAAGAGTGCTATATTCGGCTATGCCGAACCTTATATACCCTTCACCAGCTATGTAATTCTAGTTTAGTGAAGTAACTTTATTAAAAAAAGCAAATATTGGGGTGACAGAGAATTCAAGATTAAGAAAAAAATTTTTAAGTTGTACATATTTATAATTTTACATTAAACTGCCATCGGTTCTTAATGAGTTGAGCATTTAAAAAAATATAAACATTTCCTTCAAATAATACATTTTTAAAAAAATGTTTAAGTTCAGAGGCCCGTAAGTCGTAAAATATTGGCGAACGCAAATTTCTTTGTTTTAATTTATGTTTTTTTTCTTATTTTTAAACTGTCTATTGCCCCATATATATTTTTTTTTATTGGACTTTCTCCATTGTTCCAAATGATGTGACAAAATTAGAGGTAGGCATGATATTTTGCCCGCTGCCTCGAAGGGCATTGAGCGATCATGTTGATTTCCAATAGCACCTCTTTCGATACTATGTCTGATCGATTGGTGTATGTAAATTTTTTCTAGCTGCTCTAGTGCCTCGGAAACTTTATTTCAACACTAATGCGGACGGACAGACAGACATCGCTCAATCGACTTCGCTATGCATAAGAAGTCAGAATATATATACTTTACGGGGTCAGAAATTGATATTGGAAATTGGAATGACAAACATAGTTATACACTTTTCCCACTTTTTGTGGTGAACGGTATAAAAAAATAAATATTTTCAAATTCTTGTACACATAAATTCATTTGTTAAATATTAAATACATTATCAAATAGGTATTCTTCATCAGATTTAGCATTGTTATTAAAATTGTTATTATATGTTTTAATTGCATTTTTTGATGAGATCATCCGTAATATTAAAACTATGACAACATAGGTTTAGCCCTTTTAATCCGCATCTTATTTAAGAAGGGAATTTACAGTGTTTTGTTTTTATGAGATTCATTTCGCTAAAAAGCCGTTCAACTCCTGCTTTGCGAAATGGTACAATCAAAAACTTCATTACGAATGAAACTAACTCAAAAAAAGGGTTTTTATTTAATGCGTTTTTGTATTCAAATACGTTTATCCAAATCTTATTGTTGAATACTAGTTTGTCCATTTATATGAACTTAACTTTTGCCATTATGAACTTTACGTTGGCATTATTGCAGTTGTTACACGCGAAAAGTAGTATTTTACAGAAAAGTGCATTGATTATTTTTTGGAACATTTCGTAAATTATATTAATTAGAAGTTCTTGAAAATACTAAATGAACAATTGGAAAGTTATAAAAAAAGGTTCTAAGTGCTAATCCAAAATTTTGCAACAAAAAAAGTGCTAAGTCTAGCTCCGAAAGCGTTAAAATGGGCACACTGCACTCAAGTATTTTTGACTATAATATCGAAAAAATAATAATAGGTTTTAAAATTAAAGTAGTTTCTAAAAAAATCTAGTTTTTTGTGTGACTATTATAGTTACAATTTTGTAATGTGATAAGTGAAGAAATCAATCCTACTTCTGCTGTAAGACCAGCGAAATCGTTTCCTGTTATTCCGCTATGTCCAGGTAACCACATTTATTTTATCGCAGGATAACTGTCAAATAAGAGGCTTCTAATTTATGTGACATAATGACTTGCGTTATTTATATTTGATATAGATTGCAGTCAAGAAAGGGGGTTAGAATAAATTACGTTTTTTCCACTTCTTAAACGTGCTAATTTTATTGTTTTAAAGTTCTGCAGTACTCGTATATAAAGTTCTAAACTCGAGTAGAATAGCGGTTTTGACCATGAATCAATAAAGCAAGATTGCGCATTGCACAGGTCCGTTAGTTTTTTGTATAGCGTACTCTCTCTTATGTGTGACGTAGGCATAGAATATTTTTGGCAAACAAACTTAATTTGTGTATGGAAAGTGCAACAGAATTAAAGTAAAAGAGGTAAAAGTTTATTGAAAATAAAAATGAAGTGAAAATAAAAAAAATAAAAAACATGCAAAATAAGCTTTTTCAATTTTGCTTCGTGCCCTGGTCTATTAAAACACTGGTTATATTTTTGTGACCGCAAGGGAAAATACAATGTGAAAACGTCGCATGTCTGTATGGAACAGGCTATCATATTAAATGTGATGAAAAAGCAAAAAAGCTATTTTTAGATTAAAAATGAATTTTAAAATACGGAAACTTAATGCAGAGCTTATAGACTACAGCATGACCAAAAGAAGAAAATTAAATAAAAAAAAATATATTAAACATTTTGGTTTTAATTTTATTTCGATTGATGGCCGTTTTCAGTCTAAAATACACATGCAATAATTTTGGATTTTTTAAATTGAAAATCGTGTAATTTTAAAGCCAGAAAAGATATAATCTTCAATTTTTTTTCTAGAAAATTTTAAATTTTACTAACTATGGGAAAAACCCAATAAATTTGATGAAAATTGCAACCGGCTTAAAAAAAAAGAACCAGGGTATTGGAAAATCAAAAAATTTAATTTTAATATGCTTATAACTTGATAATTTTTAAACATGATCATTCAGATTTAAGCACCATTTTATAGGTATTGGTAAGCCCTTTAGAAACATATATAATTTTAAAAAATCAGACAAAAATTGAAGAAATCTAAGCCGTTAAAAAAATTTTCAAGAGGTACCCAACTTTGAGCCCACATAGCGCCATCTCTAAAAAGTAAATGGTACCGAGCTACAAAACTAATGCTCGAATACTCCTCTGCTATGCTCATGCCAATTTTGAATCAATCGGCCCATTCTTGTACAAATGGCTGGGTTATTTCAAAAATATTTTGATTCTTGTTGTTGTTTTAATTTAATTTGTTCACTTCTCTTACCTTAACAATAAATGCAAAATATGTGGGGTTTGATGATTTAATACTATGTTTCCATTGACTTAAAATCAAATACATAGTTTTGAGGAAAACACTTCGAAGTGTTTCCATTGAGTAAAACTGTATTGTATATTCGAATTTGTGACATAACACTGACACTTTTCTCCGTTAAAGAAAAACAACCCCTATTTTATTTTTGTAAAAAATCGAGTGCGTGCTTTCGTTTGTTTTTGATTTTACACATACTTAATTATATGTTCTTTTAAACACAATTTTTGTACCATAAAGTTTATTTTTTTTAAAAACTTAAAATTAAATGTCACTTTTTCGATAGAAACATCCAATCTGAATAGATAACACGGAGCTAAACTTGAATATCCCAGACACAACACAGTGTTGCAAAGACAAAATCAGTCCGAAAAAATAAATTTTCGACATGATTTGAAATAAATCAAGTGATTTAAGTGGTTTTGGTAGCATGAAAAATATATGGGAAATCAAGTAGCAAAACGCTTGATATGAGAAAATCAAGTGTTTTAGACGAAATCACATAAATAGAAACGCACTATAAGACTGTTTACAAATTTTAAAAATGGTTCACCAAAGGAAAACTGTTTAATAATTATTTAAATCTAAAAAAGAAACTTTTTATGAATTATACTATTATTTAATAAACATTTATTGGTCACAAATTCAAAGGAAGGAAATAATAAGGTAAAATTCTTAAACAAGCGCGGATTAAGTTAATCAAGTTAAACAAATGATTTATTATCTAGTCAAAAAGTTATTATATATGTAGAGGGTTTTTTTTTTAACAGGAAATATGTTTTCAACTGTGACAAATTCAAAAACATGATAATATAGATACTTAGTTTTTAGACGTATTCATAGTAGATGCATTGGCAATTATTACAATGAATTTAATTTTGCTTGTAAATCGCATTCAATTAATCAATGCAAATACACTTTAAAAATTCATTTAGGAATAACCCGCTGGTTTTTCTAAAGAAAGAAATCTTATCAACAAGCAAGGCTTCTAAAAACCCTGGAGCGATTATTGAGGGGCCAACGTCTGCGCCATGTGGTCTGGAGGCATGATTAAGCCATTGATTAAAAACGTTGATAATGAATCGATATCTGTCAGCGTATTGGTAGTGGATATTTGCCAGATATAAGTTTTCATTCATTGTCACCAAATTTTTCTCTTCGTTGTACAATAAAAATTAGAATCAAATTTATCTCAATTTTTTGTTCTATTTTATAAATCAAAACAATTTCTGTTGGAACGCGACCATAAAAGTTTACTAAATTTTGTATTATTAAAAAAGGAAATTGCACAAAAGAGTTTTTATTTAAAACATTTATATTTTACTGTTTTTCATATCTTAAATAACACATTTTTATTATTAAATTGAAAAACGTCCATATTATTTTATTACAGTACTATTTATTAGTGTTCTTTAAATTTTTTTAGAACTCAAAAATATATGTATTTTAACAGATTTTTACAACAGCAATTATTTACTTTTTACATTGGAAACTACCTTTTAGCCACTTTGAATAGAATATTTTTGCTTTTAAAGTTTAATTGAAGGTACAATTATACCTCGCACAGTACTGCTTTGATCAAAACGGTTTTAAAAATTACAAAAAATTTTTTCTTGCAAGAAATTGTTCTAAAAAAATTAATAAAATATATAATAAATAATAATATACATATATTATATATAGATATGTAACAAAATTATTAATTATTTGTCCTTTAACCTCCTTCAGGGGTATAGGTCTTCTAAATAGGCGTAAAGGGCTCGAGTGCCTTTATTATTCCGTTCCCAAATAGTGCGGCGAAATGGTGAAACTGATTAACCGTACTACGCCGTGCTACTTGTGAATATTCCTTTACCTGTTTATAAGCTAGGCGCTCAAAGTAATAGAACGACTTTTATGTATGGGAGAAATAGAGGAGTCTAATTTGCATTGGTGTTCACCAGTCGTGTTGGTGCGAAGACCTGCCAAGGTTCATCTTTGCATTGACTTCAGAAAGCTTAACTCGGTAACGAAAAGAAGCATACCCCCTTCCCCACATTAATGGCTTATTAAGCAGGTTCAAGGATACGTTGTTTATTTCTGGTATTGATTTTAAAGACGCTTTTCTCCAAATAATAATATTAATCAATCTTCTTGAGAAAAAACTGCTTTTGTTTTTCCAGGGAAGCCATTTTATCACTTCAAATATATGCAATTTAGATTATGTAATGGTCCTCAAACTATACCCAGGTTAATGGATAAATTAATTCCCTCGCGTTTTCGAGAAAAACGTATTTATCTATTTAGATGACTTGCTCGTCTGCAGTTCCGATTTTGAATTTTACATAGCTCTTTTAAAGGAGGTAGCTAATTGTCTAAAGGGTGCAAAGGTGGATAAAAGTAAATTTTGCCAGCGCGAAATTCATTATTTAATATAAATATATTGTGGGAAATGGAACATTACAAGTTGACCCTGAAGAGGTGGAATCGATAAAAAAATTTCAGTCTGCGCAGAACAGCTAAGCAAGTTCGTCGATTTGTTGGCATAGTCATTTGGTGCAGGGCTTTAATAAATAACTTGGCTGTTCCGCTCGCGGACTGTTTAAAGAAAACAAACAAACCATTTTTCTTTACAGAAATGGCAAAATTATTTTTTTCAAAAATTAAAAGAATTGAACTTTAATCGATAATATAAAATTCAATGCTATGCCTCAAAGGTTGGAGTTGGTGCTGTTCTGTTCCAAAATGATGATAGTAATGAGAACCCTATCGCCTTTGTTTCCAAAAAGCTGAACAAGTATCAGAGAAACTATACGGTTACCGAGCTTGAATGTATGGCCGCTTGAGACCATAAATAAAAGAGCTTACCTTAAGGATCCTTACTGGCAACTCTTTCTTAAAATGGCTGTGTGGATTTGAGTGGATTGATTTTCAAACTGAACGTAAGAAAGACTCGTTAAATGTAATGCTTTTTTAATGTAATTCTATTCCTAATAATATGTATTATAAAATCAAAATTTTTATTATACAACAATTTATTATTTAAAACCAATATTTTTTCCTTAGTTTAAACTAACGAGAGTGCTTATATCTTTTGTTTTCACTACACTTTATTAATAGTTATAATTATTTTAATTATCATTATTAACTGCTAGGCCCAACAAATCAATCGCCGTGGAGTAAATTTATTCATCAATTTCTGTAAATGATGATATTCATTAGCTTTTAATATATTTTTCTTTAATTTATTTCAACTCTCAATAAAAGTCAGTCCGTATTTCGTTCCCTGTCCGAATATATTCATGTGACAAACATTAACCATTAACAGGACCTATTTATCGGCATTTCGATGATTTTTAGTCTCAAAATTATCCAATGGAAAATTTTCCAGAAAAATGAACCTTTTTAGGCATGTTGTAAAACTAAATTACGAGACCAAAAATATATGATCATATTGGATTTTTCTACTATATACGATAAAAAGCTAAGACAATTTATTTGTAAACCGTTATTTTATAGCTTTTATAGATTTTGTATTATTTTATATGTTGTTAATTGCTCTGTTTTTATTTTTTTGTTTGTAATAAAAATAATTTTTATTGTATTTAAAATGGGGTATTTTAAATCTGCCTATTTTTTTCCCGAGTTTATAAAACTAAATTGCCGATAACGCCGTTTATTTTGTGCAAATATGCCATTTTCTTATCAAAATCATCTGGTACCCCTGACCATCAAAGATACTTCTATTTATATTTTAGTTCAAATCTCTCGTTTGTTGAGTAAAAATCATTTATAGTATGTATGAGATTATTTTTATTATTTCTGTAGTAAATATTTTTGTTCGTAAATTTTTAAAATGAAACAAAAAAGAATTTTTATAAGAGAAATGCAGGCATAATAAGTATCTATGGGTAAGTAAAACAATAGTCATAGTAGTTTTTTTATTTAATTGGAAGGGAGGGAGATATTTTTGAGATAAGCTATAGTGTTCACTTTTGCTCTCATTCCAATTTAAAGTGAGGCAAATTAAAATGAAAAAATGTAACGGTATATTCCAGTACAATTTCTGATTGAGGCTGTGTAAATAGTTAAAAAGTCACTTGTATCATTTCGTTTGACGTAATAAGTATATAATTTTTTAATTATTTTAAGCATTAAGCCGCGCAACAACAAAATTATTGCAAATATTAAAAGATTGCTTCGAATAGAAAAATCTACACGAGAAGTTGCAAAACAGCTCAAAACTTTACAATCTCTAGTAATGAAAATTAAGAAAGATACAAATTTACCCAGTCAACATGACAGAAATGGTCACTCGAAGATGATAAGTAAAGCTGATGCGAGGTATATGGCCCGATCCCTAATGTCCGGAAAAGTAAAAACACCGAAAGAGGCAAGTAAAAGTATTGACTGTGAAGCTAGTGTATAGACTGTGCGGCGTGCACTTAGAAGTGTTGGTTGCCTTCCTGCAAAAAAGGCAAAAAAGCCTAAGCTGTCAGCAAAAAACAGAAGAGCTGGTCAAGCGTTTGCATTACGTCATAAACACTGGACCACTGACGACTGGAAACACCCCTTATGGTCAGACGAATGCAAAATAAATTGTTTCAACTCAGATGGAATTCATTATTTTTGGTCCAACACTGGAAAAGCAACACAGCAGCATCAGGTTATAGACGGTTAAACATGGTGGAGGGTCTTTAATGATTTAGGGGTGTTTCTCGGAATTTTGTGTTGGTCCCTTGGTTTTGGTGGAAGGAATAATGAATAAAGAGTTTCTTGAAGAGGATATTGTCTTTCAACAGGATAATAACCTAAAGCATTCATTACAATTAATGAAGAATTGGCTTGCAGATGAAAAATTTACCACAATAGTATGGCCAGCCCAAAGCTTGAGCAAAAATACTCAGAATCACCTATAGACTACGTTTTTGCTATACGCTTCATTAAAAAAATCGTTCCATACAATTTGACCCGCCCTAATATATATATATATATATATATATATATATATATATATATATATATATATATATATATATATATATATATATATATATATATATATATATATATATATATATATATATATATATATATATATATATATATTGAATTGAATTGAATTTCTGATATGTTATACAATATCAACAAGTCAATTCAATTGAATTGTCAGTGCATTAGGTTCCAAGAACAAGCAGTGTAGAGGCCGACCTAACTACAACCTACTAAAAGGAAGCGAGTTGATGAAAAAGTTACGAACGCAGCAGTAGTTGTTTATATTTGTGGTGGCTTATTAATAAGTTTTAAGTAAATTACTACAAATTGAAAAGTAAAATACAAAGAGATGGAAACTTAATAAAGGAAAAGATTTATTTATTAAGTTCTAGAAAGGGGTTGTCTAACTGGACAATGGGGTTTAGCTTATTGCTCTTTCAAGAGATATTGCACTGGTAAATATTAGTTAGGAAAGAAACTTACGAGTATTTTGAGGATGAGAATTCTGTGTTTTAGATTTAAATAAAACGATGTAAATTCAATAATGAAAAGGCAGAGATCGATCATCCAAAAAACGAATACCGCGCATTATGCATGGCCCTATTAATCCGAAGACCAGCCAACTAGAATATGTGCTGAATAATTCACAATAATATAATTCACAGAGCTGGAAAAAACAACTTTTCAATCTAAAGAAAAAAAAGGAAAATAAAAAATTTGTTTAAAGTAACTTAAACATACTGGCCGCCTTGGCCAATATGCTCAACTGAACTATATGGCTTCGGCGAGGTATTCAAGCCCACACAAGACATCCAACAAAATAGATTCTGTTGAAGGGTGGCAATTGAAGTTGTTCGTGAGTGCCGAGATGCAGAGCCCTTACGGTAGATCGGCTTGTTACGAGAGATTCGAGAACTAGAACATTATAAATAAGGAACATGATTAAAAAATTTAGAATCATTAAGCTTGTGAAATTAGTGTACATGTGTATATAAGAAGCTGAAATAACTATTTGCAATTATGTATTTATAGAAGTGTTAAGAGGAAGCACACAAAGTTTATTTATTGCTCTGGTTACTGTTCCCCATTGAGTTTTGACATCTGCTACTACTACCAAACCATCGGTGCCAATACGTATTTGTGATGCGACCTAATCTCCATTCATTGGGAGGAAGGATATTTTCCCGAATTTGACATGTTGACCAACGATTACATTTTCCTCCAAATTTTGCCCTTTATATCTTTTCTAAACCTCCTTTAAATATTCGTCTTTCCACCATTGGATTAATTTTAGCTTCTCCCAATTGTTTAGCAAGGTATGGGTACCCAGAGGAGTTTCTGGAAGAGCAACTAAAAGGGCACGACGTCGGAAATGCCCGGGAGTGAGTAGAAGTAACTCGTTGGTTTCATTGGACATCGGTGATAAGGGTCGGGAGTTTAAAACAGACTCAATGCGGCACAAAAGAATTACAAACTCTTCGAACGTATACTTCAGATTTTCCGCTACTGTAGTCGAAGTGGTAAACACGTTGGCTACAAACCTGGTTGACCAGGGTTCAACCCCTGCGGCAATCAAAAATAAAAATGGGTTTTTTCTGTTTAATGGTATAAATACATATTCAGAATTAACATTAAACATGCAGCCTCCTTCGTTGGTACTTCCTCATAGCATATTCGCCGGCGACGTAAAATAACTAATAAAATGGCTATATCTATCTTTCTATTTTCACCACCTGTCTTATCTATCATCAATTCCTTTTACTAAAGAATGAAGCACGGTTACGAAAATAACTAAATAGGCATTATTGCCTGAAGTGCTACTTATCTTTAAAAAAAATGTAGCTTGAAAGATTTTATCCCGGCTTCCCAAAAGCCGCCCATGTGTGGGGCATTTTGGGGGATAAATTGTCATTGGAATCCATGGGATTAGTACTTGTTTATCATGTCCTTAGACGCTGTACCTATAAACTGGTTATACTCTAGACGTAGAGTTCGCTCTGCGCCAAAAAAGTTTGTACCGTTATCAGACACTACCTTTTTGGGCAAACCTCGGCTACTAATAAAACGAGTGAATGCCGCTCAAAAGGAATAAGAGCAAAGTTCTAAATGTATCGCTCTCGTGGAGAAGCATACAAAAATACACACATAACCTTTGTGATAAGGGGCTTTACGTAATATCGAAGTTTTTATTAAAAATGGGCCTGCAAAATCTAGTCCGGTAATGGAAAATGAAAACGAAAAGGAACTTCGTTCTACGGGGAGGGCACCCATTATTTGGACACAAACAACACAATTCCTAATACACGACCGAATGGCTGATTTCAATCGGGAAACAAAGTATTCCCTCCGGATTGCCCTTAACGTTAAATTAATCTCAGCATGTAAAAGCAGTTGATGTGAGTACTGAATGAAGAGTTTACAGTACGTGGACGCAGCAGGAGGAACAATCGGATGTCGTTTATTGTAAGACAGATCGGAATTCGAGATCCTGCCGTTTGCTCGTATAATGTTGCTTTTATCTAGATAGGGATTCAAAGTGTACAAAGAACTTTTTCTACTGACGCACTTAGATTTTAATAGAGAATTAAATTCTTTGGGGTAATGGAACGATTGAGTAGTACAGATTAGCGTGTTTATGGCTTTTAAAAATTCGTCGTAAGTAATATTGGGCACCTTATTGAGTAAAACTCGTATCGCCGTTGCACTGAACACATTTTGAGCTTTAGAGACGATATTCAGGGGGGAGATTCTCGTGTTCTGTAGTCTCTTCTTCACGGCATTGAAAAACCGAAGAATATATGCTATTACGCTAATAGCTCTATCCCACTTAGAAAATCGGTTCAAGATCCCAACCTCATCAGTGTCTACATAGTGAACTTCTACGGTTTGCCTTTTTTCGAGCGTATTTTCCTTCCGAATTCTTGGCCTTGGCCATTTTTCGGGGATTTTTGTAGCCAGTTTGGGTCTTTTTACCACAAAGACTTATTAAACAAGTGATCAGTATTACACCCCCGTGACTCTAGGTCAGCGGGATTATCAGCTGAGCAGACATGACGCCACGAGGGATTTCCAGCATTACGTATTATGCGCGATGCTCGATTAGCCACATAAGTTTTCAAAGTGTTTGAAGGTTTTTTCAACCAACTTAAGACAATTGAAGAAACGCACTACAAAATAACATCATATCCATGACAAGGAAGAGAAGTAGTAAGTTTTTTAATCAACTTAGATAGTAAAAGAGCTCCACAGAGTTCTAATCGTGGGAGACTTGAAGGGTAAGGGGTGCCACCTTCGTTTTTGCAACAAAGAGATGTGATTTGACAGAAGTTTCTTGTTGTGATCTGAAGAAAACTACTGCACAGTAAGCTTTCTCTGAAGCATCACAATAACCGTGAATTTGAGTGGTTAGAGTTGAAGCAAACCCTACCCGCCGTGGAATCTTCAACGTTGAAATCAATAGCAGACTTATCACTGGGTAGGCTGGATCGTAAAGCTTTGCAATATTGGACAGAATTTGTCTATTTGTGATAAAGTTAACTGGAAAAATCGATTTGCACGTGTAGGAAAAACAAGTAGAGCATCCCATTGCACACCAAGTGTTTTAGTCGTGCTTCTTGATTGGAATTTGAGAAATTACGAATCTAAAATATCATCTTCAGGGACAGAGGATGGAATTTCTGAGCAATTAGCCGTGATCTTTTTTAATGGAAAACCCACCGATTTTAACACCGAGATTACTTGTGGTAATGAGTTTATTGCTGAATGAATATCATGGGCTCCGGACAAAATATCATCGACATACGTATCCTTTGTTAGAATGTATTCGGCTTGCGGGTTTCTCTCTTTTGAGTCTTCTGCTAATTGAATTAGTAGTCTGATGGCTAAATAAGGGACACAGTTGACGCCGAAAGTGACAGTCTTTAATTCAAAGTCTTTCATAAGGGATTATAAGTCCTCGCGAAAGAGAATTCGCTGGAATTGAATGTCTTCTTCATTCACTAAAATCTGGCGATACATTTTTCGATCTCGCTACTACTTCACCGCCCATCCCGTGAATTTGGAAAAATTTCCTTTCCATCTTGGGCAAAAGTTGTTGCTGGAGTTTCTTGGATATAAATGTTTTTTCCGATCCTTGGTCCAGGAAAGCTCGAGCCCTATAATTTTCACCTTGATGATTTACATAAACAATCGCAGTGTGAAGGAGGGTATTTTCAAAGGATTCTTCATTTTGGGTGCGGGTGGCATGTGCAGCACTGGACACCAATGCCCCTTGTCGAGCATGGGCTGAGGTTTCAGGCTTTTGCGTGTTAGAAGCTCGAAAATTTAGACTCGTATCTCTGGGTTTTGAAAAGTGCAGTAGTGAATGATGCTGTTTCTGACAATAGGTACACGAATATTTGCTTGGACAGTCCCTGCGTAAATGAGTATATGCTAGACAATTAACACAAATTTTGTTATTAGAAACAAACTGACTTTGAGTATACGGATCGAATTGTAAAAACCGAGAACAACTTTTGAGGGGATGGTTCATTTTGCAGATTTTACATGGGTATTGGGTAGATGCTACTCTTGACGTTTTCGATTTGCTAAAAACTTTTGTTTTTGGATATTATCTACTGTATTAGTTAGGAATGAAGAAACTTACGAGTATTTTGAAGATGAGAATCTTGTGTTTTAGATTTAAATAAATAATAATAAATTTACCTCGTTAAATTTAAATTTTATTCAATAAAAAAATGATTAGAGTTGTGCTGGAAATCTTCGGGTTGATAATTAGTGCTTAGTAACTTTTGCTTTTAAAAGAAATAAAAAATGGATGTTAAGAAGATGACGGTTGAATAACGAAAAGGAAGAGATCGATCATCCAAAAAACGAATACCGCGCAATATGCATGGCCCTATAAATCCGAAGACCAGCCAACTAGAATATGTACTAAATAATTCACAATAATTTACTTCACAGAGCTGAAAAAGCAACTTTTTTTTGCTTAAAGTAACTTAAACAGTAGTTAAGAAGCTATCTGTTGAGCAAGCCTTAACTCTATATATTGACATGTTTCTCTCTCTAAGGCAATATAATATGATGAGAAAAGCTGTAAATTCTATTCACGAAGATTATTTTCCGTCATATTATTTAATTTTAGAAGCTAAAAAATTTATCCCGGATGATATTCATCTACAAGAAAATTCAGTGAAAGTTCTACTACAAACAACATTAGACCGAATAGCTAATAGCATGTTGAATAAGTATGATTTTGATACTAAAGATGACTTATATCTAGAATGCATATGCGGAACTAGGAATCGTAATGATGTAATAAAGTTATTAAATATATACATGTTAATGATTTTTTACTGCAACACAAAGAAAAATTGTACCATATATATGAAAGTCTCTGAAAAAATTTGTTTTCCCTGGAAGAGGGGTTAAATTTGTTGTAAGGGAGCGTAAGCCCTACCCAGGCAGCGTAAAGGAGCGATATGTAGTATAAAAACTTAATTCAATTAAAAAAACTCTTCAAAATTTTATTGAGTTTCTCAATTTGCCAATAAGTATTAATGTGGCTTGACGTACTTCTGATGAAATATAAACAATAACACTATGCCAGTAGCAAAATTTAACAAGTTGGGCAATTTACTGGTACGGTTAATTCCAGGACACTAAATTCAATGGCGTTAGTCGTTTTTCGAAGTTAGATCTGGTATTCGCGATTTTTATGGCAAAGTATCATAAGCCCGCTTTTTATACTTTTGGTATAATTTTAAAATTTAAATATGTACAATATTAGGATATTCTGTGACTTTTTCGTCAATATTATTTATTTTTCGAAAAATATATTTTTTTCGTATTTATTTTTTGTTTAATTTTTCCCACATAAGTGTTTAACAATAAAAATTTTACGATAGAAGAATTAATATCAATTGATAATAATGAATATTTAAAAGCCATTCTTAGTTATTATTATATAGTTATCATAACAACTTCCAAGAAATAAGGTCATGATGATTGTCAGTATATAAAAAAATTCTATTCCATCAAATATTTTGTGTTGTTCCTAATTGAAACAATAACAAATAAAAGTGCTATATTCGGCTATACCGAATCTTATATACACTTACTATCTATGTAAATATAGTTAAGTGAAGTAACTACAATCAAAAACACCAATATTGGGGTGACAGAATTAAAAAAAAAAAAAAAAGTAGTGCATATATATAATTTTACATAAAAGTGACATCGGCTCTTAATGGGTTAAGCATTTTCAAACAATTTTAGTATTTTCTTAAATAACTCTTCAAAAGCTTTGAAATGATACCCATACTGAGCGAGCGCCAATTTTTTCACTTGATGTTTTTTTCTTATTTTTAATTCTCTATCGCCACATAAATTTTTTTATTGGATTTTCTTAATTGTTCCAAATGACATGAAAAAATTCGAGGTAGGCGTTGTAATTTGCCTGCTGCCTCGAATGACGTGGACCGATAATGCTGATTTTCAATAGCACCTCTTTCGACACTATGTCTGATCAATTGAGGTATTTATATTTATCAAATCAAGTTTGCCTCGGCAACACTAACACGGACGGACAGACCGACATCGCTCAATCGACTTCGCTATGCATAGGGATTCAGAAAATATACACTTTATGGGTCGAAAATGAATATTATAGAAATTACACACGGAATGACCAACTTATATACACCCTTTTTCCACTTTTTGTGGTGAAGGGTATAAAAAGTATATTTCGAACATTTAATTTTATGATTTAAGTTACCAACACCGCGTATGTGTTTAAATATTCCATGTAAAGAACAACAAAAATGTAGTATAGTTTGATTGTTACTTTCAACCATTAGAGAAATGGTTGATGTAATTGCAGAAATTTTTTTCTTGGAAATACCATTCACTTTAAGCATGTTTTTTTAGAAAGTCTCTGCTTATTTCAGAAATGTTTCAGATTCACATGTGTAAGAGGCAGTTTTCCTGCACTTTGCAATAAAAAGCCTCTAACCTCTTTTACGTAATATAGAAATATACTATTATTTATTCGTTTTCTTTGACAATGATTTTTCGCAAAACCTTTTCATTCAAAAATAGATCATTTTGTATTAACATGGCAGAAAGTAGACAGCTATCTATATTTTTTTCCACAAATCGATGGTTACTAACACAGCTTTAATTATAATCATAAAAAAATGCCTTCCATTACAGTTTAATCCATATGTACCTTTTCCAAACAATCTTTAGTTTTTTTGCACAAGAAAAATATAGAAATGATAACTTTTAATTTAAAAAAAAAAAAACATTAGAAATATAAATGACAGCCTTATTAATTGGTATTAAGTTATCGAATTTGTTCTGCCAGTAAATATTATACTGTTATCATACTTTTCGGTGAAGACCGTCTTCACTGGCTGTTTATTTGGAACATTTGGCGAGCGGTTTCGATGTGAGAACATCATTATCAAGCCGCTTTTTTATTAGTACTGGAGACATAGTGTTAGGTGTTTGTTGCATAGATAGTGGTGGGACATCAATATTACCGAAGATACGAGACTGACATTAAGGATCTCTATACATCAATACCCACGCAAGAAACGTTAACTATTCTACGTAACATACTTTCTAACTTACACGACAATCAATACATCAACGAAATAATGGGTATTGCAAAAACGATACTAAAAAAAAACTATTTTAGGCTTAACAATAACTTTTATAAATTCCCTGATGGACTCGGCATGGGAAACTAGACAATCGCAATTTTCACAGAGATTTTTATGCATTTAGAGCAACTAAATTTAAATGTTTTTTTGACCTTTATTCTTTTCTTTATTCTTTTCTTTTTAATAAAGCACTAGGTCAGGTTTAAAATAATAAAAATATTGTTTTTTATTTATTTTTTCAATATTTCGCCACACCGTTGGGTGGCATCTTCAGGAAACAGGAAACAAATTTATTAAAATTAGGTTATTTCAAATACAAATTATTAATTCATATGAAAAAATTTGTCAAGCGAACTCAAAAATTTTTTTCAAAAAACAAAGACAAAAAATTCAAACATGTTATACATAAAAATACATATAAAAAATTTTTCAATACTCAAAATACATTGAAACTTTTAAAAATTTTCAAAACATTTAAATTATACAAAAAACAATATACATATACAAACACAAAAAATTTTTATTTGATAAAAATGTTACAAATAATTAAGTTAGTTACATTGTAACGTTTACTATTTTTTATGAACCAAATGTCTATAACACTGTGCAACATTATCAGTATCAGCTTTAAAGTTTATTCTTTTTGTTGTTGGAAGCTTAATTATTTGTAACATCTCTAACATATACCGACGTTTATAATTATTTTCAATATTTAAAACTGATGCATCTTCAAAGTTAGGATGATGATTTAGACTCGCACAATGGGAAGATAATGCAGTTTTTTGAGTATTATTTACGTCTCTACATCTTTGATCAGATTTATGTCCAGTTATTCTAGTTTTAAGTTTATTCTTTGTTGTACCTACATATACTTTATTACAATTTTCACTATCATTACCATTACAAGGTATTTTATATACTACATTAGACAAGTTCCATTTTTGTATTTTATCTTTTGTTTTACTAAATAATCTGTTTAAAGTATTAAAAGTTTTGTAAGCCATTTTATATTTTTCCGAATCGAAAATTTTTGCTTTTTCTATTTTTCTGCTAATTCTGGTACATAAATTAAAGACTTGTAAACTTTTGTTTCTGTCACACTTCTTGTGTTACATGTTCTTCCGTACCTAATTTGTTTAAACAAACTCTTTATTAATTGTATTGGAAAATTATTATCGGTTAGTATCTTTATAACTTTATCTTTATTTATCTTGTGAAATTCCTTATCACTTATCTTAAATACTTTTTCTATCAAATTTTTGCCTGTATTGATAATTATTCTTTTGTTGTGTTTGGAATAAAAATTAATAATTCTTCCGGAAGCTGTCGGCTTTTGATACCAATCCATTTTTAGTTTATTACCTCTCCTTATTACTAACGTATCTAAATAGGGAAGTTTAAAATCGCGTTCTATTTCTATTGTGAATTATATGCAACTATTAAATTTATTAAATGTTTCCAGCATATTTTCGATTCCAGTTCCCGAAACAATACAGAACAAATCATCTACATATTTAGTCATTAATCTTGGTTTAATACTAAGTTCTTCAATGCAGATGTCTAATAATTTCTCCATAACAATGTCTGTCACAATTGGAGAGGCTGGGGATCCCATTGGAAGTCCTTTTTGTTGCAAATATATGTTATTATTATATTGAAAATATCTATTATCTACTATGCAAAATTTTAAAATCCGTAAAAATAAACATTTCTCCATTCCAGTATATCCCTGTATCACGTTCCATTTTTCTTCTATTATATTCATCGCTAAGTCAACAGGTATACTCGGAAATAATGATACTACATCAAATGAAACTAACTTTTCCTCATTCTGAATACACTGGTTCTTTATCCTTTCCCTAAATTCTATTGAGTTCTTAACATTATATTTAGAATTCTCTGTAATCTTTTTCAATATTAATGTAATATATTTACACAATTCATAAGATGGAGAATTAATAAAAGAACAAATGGGTCTTAAAGGAAAATTCTCTTTATGAATTTTAGGTAATCCATATAACCTAGGAGCTGTAGCAACATTTGTTTTAAGTCTGTTTTTTTCTAAAATAGTAATAATTTTTTGCTTAAAAAGTTCTTCAAGATGGATTGAAAAAGAAAAATTCAACACATAATGGAAAAATATTTGGATGATTTAAGGAACAAAATTTTAAGATGTGCAATTTTGGAAAAACATAGTTTTCTGAGGTATTTTCAAAGAGAGCTGATGATGATTGAATATGATTTAAGAAAACTGTTTTCAAGAGAACAAATGGAAAGATTTTTGCAGTTTGAGGACAGATTAGGAGCTGCTTTTAAAATTAAGGTAAATAATATTCATAAAAAGAAATTTGACTGCTTAAGAGAGTTACAAAGGAGAGAATTAGGTATTGAATTTAACAATAAGTGGTTTGTCAATAAGACTAAGTTAGATATTCCAGATGAGGTTCAGTGGATTTTTTCATTAGGGCATAAGCATGCTTTGCCAATTAAGAGAGAAGATTTTCCCGTTTTAAAAATGGTAGCGGACGGAGAAGATTTTGTACAAACATTAAAAACAAAAGAAGAACAGGAAATAGCTAGGACTAAATTACTACTATAAGTTAACAAATAAAGATCCAACAACAAAATTGCAAAAAATAAATAATGTCTTAGTAGAAGAACTTTTTAAGCAAAAAATTATTACTATTTTAGAAAAAAACAGACTTAAAACAAATGTTGCTACAGCTCCTAGGTTATATGGATTACCTCAAATTCATAAAGAGAATTTTCCTTTAAGACCCATTTGTTCTTTTATTAATTCTCCATCTTATGAATTGTGTAAATATATTACAATAATATTGAAAAAGATTACAGAGAATTCTAAATATAATGTTAAGAACTCAATAGAATTTAAGGAAAGGATAAAGAACCAGTGTATTCAGAATGAGGAAAAGTTAGTTTCATTTGATGTAGTATCATTATTTCCGAGTATACCTGTTGACTTAGCGATGAATATAATAGAAGAAAAATGGAACGTGATACAGGGATATACTGGAATGGAGAAATGTTTATTTTTACGGATTTTAAAATTTTGCATAGTAGATAATAGATATTTTCAATATAATAATAACATATATTTGCAACAAAAAGGACTTCCAATGGGATCCCCAGCCTCTCCAATTGTGACAGACATTGTTATGGAGAAATTATTAGACATCTGCATTGAAGAACTTAGTATTAAACCAAGATTAATGACTAAATATGTAGATGATTTGTTTTGTATTGTTTCGGAAACTGGAATCGAAAATATGCTGGAAACATTTAATAAATTTATTAGTTGCATAAAATTCACAATAGAAATAGAACGCGATTTTAAACTTCCCTATTTAGATACGTTAGTAATAAGGAGAGGTAATAAACTAAAAATGGATTGGTATCAAAAGCCGACAGCTTCCGGAAGAATTATTAATTTTTATTCCAAACACAACAAAAGAATAATTATCAATACAGGCAAAAGTTTGATAGAAAAAGTATTTAAGATAAGTGATAAGGAATTTCACAAGATAAATAAAGATAAAGTTATAAAGATACTAACCGATAATAATTTTCCAATACAATTAATAAAGAGTTTGTTTAAACAAATTAGGTACGGAAGAGCATGTAACACAAGAAGTGTGACAGAAACAAAAGTTTACAAGTCTTTAATTTATGTACCAGAATTAGCAGAAAGAATAGAAAAAGCAAAAATTTTCGATTCGGAAAAATACAAAATGGCTTACAAAACTTTTAATACTTTAAACAGATTATTAAGTAAAACAAAAGATAAAATACAAAAATGGAACTTGTCTAATGTAGTATATAAAATACCTTGTAATGGTAATGAGAGTGAAAATTGTAATAAAGTATATGTAGGTACAACAAAGAATAAACTTAAAACTAGAATAGCTGGACATAAATCTGATCAAAGATGTAGAGACGTAAATAATACTCAAAAAACTGCATTATCTTCCCATTGTGCGAGTCTAAATCATCATCCTAACTTTGAAGATGCATCAGTTTTAAATATTGAAAATAATTATAAACGTCGGTATATGTTAGAGATGTTACAAATAATTAAGCTTCCAACAACAAAAAAAATAAACTTTAAAGCTGATACTGATAATGTTGCACAGTGTTATAGACATTTGGTTCATAAAAAATAGTAAACGTTACAATGTAACTAACTTAATTATTTGTAACATTTTTATGAAATAAAAATTTTTTGTGTTTGTATATGTATATTGTTTTTTGTATAATTTAAATGTTTTGAAAATTTTTAAAAGTTTCAATGTATTTTGAGTATTGAAAATTTTTTTATATGTATGTTTATGTATAACATGTTTGAATTTTTTGTCTTTGTTTTTTGAAAAAATTTTTTGAGTTCGTTTGACAAATTTTTTCATATGAATTAATAATTTGTATTTGAAATAACCTAATTTTAATAAATTTGTTTCCTGTTTCCTGAATATGCCACCCAACGGTGTGGCGAAATATTGAAAAAATAAATAAAAAACAATGTTTTTATTATTTTAAACCTGACCTAGTGCTTTATTAAAAAGAAAAGAATAAAGAAACATTTAGAGCAACTACACGTTAAAACACTAATGGAAAAACATAAAATAACTCATTATTACAGATACGTAGACGACATAATATGCATCGTAGAAAAGGACAACGCTAAAGAAATTTTGACGAATTTAAACAAACTACGTAACAATGGAAAAAGAGCAAGACAGAACTTTACATTATCTTCACATAACAATAACACGAGGAATTGACTCCTTAAGCTTTGACACTTACAGAAAACCAACCACAACGGACACAACCATCCACAGTTCATCAAAACGTCCCGACTAACATAAACTCGCAGCATTTAGAGACATGATTTACAAACTTAAGATAGTCCTACTTTTCAGACAAATATAACAAAGAACTCTACACAATTTACACTATAGCTGAAATTAACAGCTACAACTACACTACTATCGACAAACTACTTAAACAATACAAAACTAAAAACAAGAAGAAAGAAAACAAGGAGACAATCGACACAACACGACGACACATTTTTACTTACACAGGACCAGAAAAATATAGATTAACTAACCTTTTTCAGAAAGAAGGTTTACAGACAGCACTAAAGACGAGCAAAACTCTATGAAGCAATCTCAAGACATCAACAGAAATAACCGATAAATTTAACACCAGCGGAGTATATAGACTTACTTGCACCTGCAACCTTACATACATAGGACAAACATTAAAAATCGGGGTTCGCAGAACACATACGATCATATAAATGGAAAAGAGAAGACACCAACTTTGCAATACACCTTAACACATTGAGTGCCGTGTGTACCGCCGGCGCACAGTGGCTGAAAATCGTTTTTCGTTGGCCAAAATTCTGTAACTTTTGAACCGATCAAAATATTGAAATAATTTTTTTTAATGGATAGATATTTAGTTCAGCTTGATTCAGTTTCAATTACATTAAAATTAATTGAGGACTTTTTAAGGAATTCGAGGTCAAAGTTGAACATTTTAATTTTTTTAACTTTCAGAGTGAAATATGGGTTTATTCTGTGTGTAACATAGTAAAATATCCCTCTAAGATCCAAAAAAGTAAATATATTCTTTATCAGTGATGAAATCTAAGACGATATAGCTATGTCCGTCTGTCCATACGTCCGTCCGTCCATCCGGCCGTCCGTCCATTCGCCTGTCTGTATGAACAAGATTCAGTCTAAACGAAAAGAGCTAGACCCTTGAAATTTGGTACATATATATCTTGAAGGATAGGGCAGGCTAAGTTCGTAAATGGGCCAAGTCGGACCAGGGGGAAAAAATTCCCCTAAGAAGAACTAAACCAACCCCTGAAAAACTACACATTTTTACAAGTTTTTTTGTAAATTTGTTAAGCAAATGAAACATTTTTATGTCAAAGAAGGTTCAAGGTCTTTACCCTGGAGCCAGAAAATCATAAAAATTTATTTTTGGACCCCGCCCCCTTTTTGTGGGCGTTTATATAGCATATTATATGAAAAATAGTGTCAATATTTAACAAATTGTATAACCTAAGCCTAGATTGCATAAAAAATTAATTTTTAAGCTTTCATGACGAATGAAAAATGTACTCGGATCTTCTGCGCTACCTTCACCTCATCCCCAAAAAAAAAAAATTTTTTTTTTGGTTAACCAACAAGAAAATAAAATTTGATCTTCTACGCTACCTTAACCTCACCACCCCCTTACCCCTCCATCATCCTATATAGTTGGAAGGTATTTAAAATTCGACACGGTCGAATATAACGTTTTAACTTATTTTTTACTAATACAATGTTTTCCGTACTTAAAGAATAATGAAAGGCAATTATAATTTTTATTCGTTTGACTTAAATATTAATTGAAAATATTCCATATTTTGTTCTGTGCTATTTCTGTTCTTTAGCAGTTTTTTGGCTTCTTCATCTAAATCCCGATGGTCTACTTTCCATTGATTTCGAATACTGGATATGAACGGATCTGACGTTGCCAATAATATATTAAATAGATCTTCATTTGTTGAATTCCGTGAAATTTTCCTAGTATTGTGCTCTCTATAAAATATGTAATCCTTGTTCCTTTTTTCCTGAGCCTCCTCTGATAGATCTCCAAGTGGCACCAAATGATATTTAATGACATCTTCACCATGATAAAGGATTTTGTGAACTGTTGCAGACATATTTCTCCATGGGTAGTTAGTTGTATATATTTTTGCAGCTTCCTTAGCATAATCTCCAAATTTTCTACAGTCAATTTCTTCATTGCACGCAAGTACTTCTAGTATTATTTTAAATCTGAAAATAAGGTTAAAATCCACTCCTGTTATTTCAGATGCTGTTTCTGGATCTGAAAAGAATCTTCTTGCGGTATTGCCATCATTTGTATTGCCTGACCCTTGTTTTGGCTGATCTATAATCAGTCCACGTTTGCGATATTCATCTTGAACATGTTTCTTTTTTGAACTTCTTAACTCTTTGTTGGTCTCGTTGTTTCTTATTGATCCTGAAGACCCGAAATCCAAATCATAACTGATTTTTAGTATGTGTTCCATAAGTCGTATTCTTGCGTGTAGTAGTGATAATCCAAATTCATATGCATCGGTATTATCTAATGATTTTGCTGGGACTTGGTTTAATTGGGTTGATGTTGCTTGGCATATAATGCAGCTGGATGCAGCCTTCGTGTTAGTCAAAGCCTGACCCACTTTTCCATCTATCATTGTCAGGACTAACTGGTAGCTTACTTCAATTTGCTGCCCATCTAACTGTAATTGTAATGGCTGTAGTGTTGTAATTTGGGCCTTGATATCACTAATTTCTTTATTAATAACATCATTTGTTTCTTTTTTGCATTGAAATTTGATTAGCCTGCAGTATTTCGTAGAAGATGGTGTCTTATTTTTCCAAATATCCATTCTTTGCGTTGTACTAGTCGAAGGCTCTGAATCTTCCAAAATCTTTTTCAATCGCAATGGTACAAATGATACCATGAACATATCTGAGTCAGAAATATTTTCACATACAGCTTGTTTATATTGTTTTTGTCCCGAAGAACTATCACATCCCCATTTACAAAAAAGAATTAACTTTGTGTTTCCGTATTTCTTCAACTCATTTCCTGTTATTGATTGCAGCAAGCGTTCGGCTGTGTGATCAAGTAGAGATTGTAGTTGTACCTCTGCCGAAATTTGTGTGATTGTAATAGTGTCCTTTGATGACAAACAGTCCATTTTAGTAGCGGTTATGTGATGATATGCTGGATATTTATTTGAGCCTTTTTCAATCGCACGCTGTTTGAGTTTAATATATTGCTGTTTTGTTAATTTCAAATCCAGAAATAATGCTAATGCCTCCTCATTTGTGTACTGTATTGCATCATTCGGAGTTGGTATACTGTTAAGAATCCGTTTTTTTCTCGGTGGACTAGCTTTAACAACTTTTTTAATGATATCCACTTTTGTAAATTGGTTCTGTGATCGTAATTGATGTAGGAAAGATTCTTTTACATTTGTAGAACCAAAGGCATCGTTAATATCTTTAAGCTTCCGCCTCTTAGATCTATCGCTGCAGTTGTCCACTAATGATTTGCGTGGTCTTCCAGCCTTATCTTGCTTTGCTGTTTCTGCAGCGACAGTAAGTTGACCTTCTAACCACTTTGCACTTTTTATATAAAATTTTTGTTTACTTTACATAACTTCTTTGTAGCGTTTTTTTAGTGCTTTGACGAAATTATATAATTGCTCTTACATTTCGGTGCTACACGAATTTAAGTTTAATTTTATTTTAACGTAACTAAGAACATCTTCCTGATTTTTGTTTTTAAAATACACTCCGGCCAATTCTTTATAACTGAAGCTCTCCATTTTCTTCTGAATATTTTTATTTGCGTTTGTTATGTTTTATCCGTACACTTAAAGGATTAAGTTATTACTGAGTAATCCCTTAACGAATCCGTACCTTTATAAATTTTTAGATACATGTTCTTCACACACTGATCTTTAATTTCATAGCAGGTAGCGCTTAAATTGAACAAAACTGCACTCATGCGTCAATATGGGGTTGTTTTTTAACTTTAGTGGTTTAATGTCGCAATTATTGTTATAAAATTGTTTATGATTTTGGTTGACCGTAACATTTGATAACAGGTAAATTTTGAAAGAGATCATATGCTTCCTGTAGAGCCCATTGTGATAATTTTATTACTTATTTTTTGCTGATCAAAACAAAGCCATTAAACCCTTTCGAAGGTATTATATTTATTTTTAGTAATACGTAGCCTAAACTAAAAAAAATAAACTTTTAGGCAAAAAAATGAAAATTTAATACACCATTGTATATGAATTTTTTTCGAGTAATTTCATTAAAATGAAAAAAGTGTTCTACAGGCGGCTCGTGGCGGGTGCAAAAGTATATATAGCCTTAAAGAGGACACTTGCACCTTTCTCGTGGTTGTATACGTTTCTTGTTCCCTTTTGTTCCCTAGAAGTTCTATTCCACTAAAGTTTAAATTTGAGGAAAATATAGTAGTTTCATAAATATTTCATAACGCCCCTAATATTAAACGCTAGAGCTGTGCCTACTTACAACAACTAAAGACAATAATCCTACAAACATTATAAAAAAACCGCAGACCATTATCGATGATAGCTTGCGAGTAGTAACCATTTAATTTTGGTAAAAAACCAAAGAAAAACACCTTTTTCTGAGATTAAAAAAAGTTGAGTTTGACAGCATGCCACGCCCATAATTATCAATATTTTAACATAATTTTTTGGCTAAATAATTTGGATATATTAACTACAAAATGACGTAAAAATTTTAAAAATCGGTGACAAAAAAAAATTTACTTTTGGCCAACGAAAAACGATTTTCAGCCACTGTGCGGCGGTGCACACTCTTCTTCTAGTAGAGTGTCATGTGTACCGCCGGCGGTGCACAGCTGCAGTTGACTCCAGTTTAATATATTTTCTATGGCACTAGAGTAATGCTTATAAATATTATGATATGCAACCTAAAGAAAGTATATTTTATTTCACTTTGAGAATTTTCGCTGTATCTTTTATTTTATATTAATTAAGATTTTATTACTCGTACAGACTTCTCTTGAATAAAAGAAAAAAAATTAGCAAATAATAGTGTGACTCCTGGCGGTACACATGGCACCTGAATAAAATTGTATTATCTGTGTGCCACGTGTACCGGCGGCTGTCACACATATAACGGTACAAATAACACATATACACAAAAGGATTTTCACAAAACACAAAACATTAACTACTAATATATTTTTATTATGTATGGTGGCACTTAACGTGTTAATACACATGAACACGAGAATAGATGAATGTATGACATTAATACATCCTAGTAAAAAAGGACGACGACTGGAAATTCTAGAAAACATGGAAATATACAAAACACGAACGTTTAACGGAGATGTTATTAACGAACAGGTAAATACAACTTCTGACACAACTTTTACACCACTAAAATTATTAAAACAACCTTACAAACGGAAAACACCGACAGATAGTTACAATTATCTATCCAATAACAAAAGACTGAAATATTAAAATTATATACCTTCAATAAACATGACAGATATCAGGCAATCCACCTGCATAATACCATTGTAATAGACACCATCCTAACGGACAAAACTACCTATGCAACAAACATCTAAGACTATCTCTCCAGTACTCATCAAAACGCGGCTTGAAAATGCTGTTATCGTATCGAAAACGCTCGCTAAACGTACCAAATAAACAGCCAGTGATGACGGTCTTCACCGAAAGGTACGACAACAGCCTTATTAATTAAATGAAATTGTTTATTAAAATCATGCTGATACTTTAACTTCACTATTAATATGTAGGTAAGCAAATGTATTTATTTAATTTGTATTTGTTAGCCAAACTGCAAAAAGTTTTCACGAAAATATTTACATAAACAATAATTGCTGTTTCTGTTATATAATCGATTAACTCGTCTAACAAACTTGTATGAAAAGCACTCATTATTTTTAGTTATTTCCAAATAATTTCCTTCTAAAACTACTCTACAATTCACTACAAAATAGGCTAAAGATCATTAAAATAATATAAAAAGTACGCTAAAGATCACTACATCTAAGTGTTCCTAAGATTAATACACAAACATAAAATAATGTTCGGTACGTTATTATGTTTACAAGTTCTTCAAATTACTGTCTCTTACTTACTATTTCCAAACAAATTTATTTTCCAGGAGAGACTTTCGTGATGTATTCACTGCCTTATCGGCTTTTTTCTTGCTCTGTGCTTGGTTGCGTGTGTTGACTGAAGTTTTTTCTAACACACCTCTTGCGTTATATTCTTGCTTCTCCTGTTGCCTCTGAACCACTGACGCACCCAATATTTATATAAATCCATCGGGTATAATTCAACTTTAGCTCTTCTAGGACTTCTTGAAGAACCAAAATATTGGAATGGGAATCTTTTCTTGTCCAATTAATTTTTTGTTTTACCATTCCACTTTAAATTGATATAAAAAGAAAAATGAAAAAGATAGAAGGTCGAAGATAACAACCAATTAACTCAAAAAAACTGAAACCATTAAAGGCTACAAAAAACTCTTTAGGAGTTACAACAGAAATTAATTAAGTGCTTTTTCTGAAATATAAGCAATCAACTCGCTTTTTTTCTTAATTTCTATTTTTTTTAGTTGCTCACGAAATGTGTTTATACACATTTTTAGCGAAGCTTAGGAAGCTCCTATAGTTTATATATATATATATATATATATATATATATATATATATATATATATATATATATATATATGTATGCTGGATAGATTAACAATATTAAAATGTTTTTTTTTTTATCGCGCTCCATTTTTAAATGATATTTAGCTCAAAAACTGAAAAAATCACCTTCATTTGATTTTTCTTAAATGAAATTTAGAACTTGAACTGCTACAAAGTCAAAACGCAATGAAATGTGCTTATAAATTTTTTACATTCTGTATATAATAAAATAGCTTTTAATTAAATGATGAAATAACATTAAAAATAAAATTAGGCAGATACTAGGCGCTTTTCTTCAAAGTCTTAAATCGAATTTTCATTTTTTCCCATCTACACATACATATTCTATACTTTGTACATATTCTATACTTTGTACAAAAATAAAATCCCAGTTCTTTATATAAATTGAAAATACTCACTACTGATTGCAATAAACTATAAAGTCGGCCAGCTAATGAACGATGATATTATATTTATGTATGTACACATATGTATTATGTATGCAGATAACAATTAACGGAAATGTGCGCAGAAACTTTATAATAAATAACTCTCATGTATAAAAGCTACAAATAAACAAGGATAAGGCACATTAATATACTAGGTACAGGAAGTAGATCAGCTGATATTTTTGGTTTACGTTTTTAGGTGTCAAATTTTGTTTTCGCTTATTAAAAAATGTTACAAATTTTTTCCCATAGCGTGTGAGAATAAATATTTAAAAAATAAAACAAAATTCATAAAACAAGAAGTGAGTAAAAATTGTAACAATTAACACAACCAAAAATCACGAAATGTTCATTTAAAACAATTTAAAAGATATGAAAAACTACAATTACTTAAAAAAAAAATTCAACATGAACTTCATGTGTACTGCAATGCTCAATCAAGATGTGCTAAAACATTTCTTTGCTGGGTTAGTTAAGGCGGCCGTAACGACCATCACCAAAAGAATTTAAGTGCAGGCTTTGAAAGTATATCTTGGGTATGTTATGATATACATACATATACTTAGTTATAATTTTGTGACTCATGTTTTTTTAATATTAACAAGAAACACTAAACACCTTGGTGGTACTTGTTATGTCGGATGCATTAACATAACATAGCACTTAAAGCACTAAGAGCTTAGTGAAACAGCTTAGTTGAATAAGCGGATGAACCATAAACCGATATACTTGACGACCTAGATAAAACGAATTTTGCAATATGTATTTTATTTTTTCTTTGTTTTAGGAATGGGTCATCCCATCTCAAAGTTTAAATTAAGAGATATTTTTTCTAATAAAAAAAGAGATTATATTTTTTCTACTATGAAAAACGCCAAAAGTGAAAAAAAGATATATTTTCTCTACTTTAAAGTATTATCCATGATGAAAAAGATCGAAAACATGTTAAAAATTTTACTGCATAATTTGTTTAAGAAAACGACAATTTTTTATGTAGATAAAATATCTTCTTTATGATATGTATATCCATATCATTTGGAACAATGAAGTACTCGTAACTCCAATAAAAAAAAAAAACATTGGCGCACACCCATATTTACCAGGTTATTGGCCTCGAAAATTTTTATAAAAAATACGATTATCAACATTGTCAATATGGGCATCATCTTAAAGCTTTTAATGTGATATTTCAGGAAATACTAAAAATTAAAAAAGTGCTTAACCCATTAAAAGCCGATGACAGTTTTTATATTTTATAGTTCGAAAGAAAATCCTAAAATTGTCAAAATCAGATCAATTGATCATAGCCGACTTAATAGCATATACTGCGTAAATTTAAATTTTTATAGTTTAAATATAACACTATAATTATCAAGATTACGTCAATTTTGTAACACCTCTTTACTTTTCTACAGCGTTTATCATAACCGACTTAATAACATACACTCCGTAAATTTCAAGTTTTTGTCTTATAGTTTAAAAGATAACATTATAATTGTCAAAATCGCCTCAAATTTTTAATACTTTTTTACTTATCTACAGTGTTTATCATAGCCGATATAGTAATACACACTGTATAATTTTCTACTAGAAAAGAATTACTGTAAATAAAATTAATGCCTTCAATATTTTTGTCCTCCCAATAATTGCATTCCAATTCTAATTCATTTAGTTGGATAGCAAGTGAATGCATTCACGATGTTTATCTTCATAAGAAATCCGTTTATATTCTAATTCGTTTTTTGCTGGTGTAGTGCATGGACTCACACAAATTTTCTTCATAATAGATTTATTCAAATTAATGTATTTTGTGCGGCCAAGTGAATAGCAGTGAAGAATTCTAATTCATTGTGAGTGCATTCAAGTTTTGATTTAATTCTTTTTTTTAACAGATGAATGCATTCAAACATTTTAATTCTAAATTTAATTTTAAATTTGACACAATGGATGATTTTTATAAAAACAAATGGCCTGTAGTTGTTTTGACGTTGTATTTGTTTTAGACTTGCATGTACTTGATATATATATATATATATAAATATATGACACAGAGTCAAACTGTTAATATTCGAAATTTTAATTAGAACATAAAGTCCTACAGTTTTTTGGAAACTTCTTTTTCATGTTTCAGAGTTCGGAAGATTGTTTTTAATAATTGTAATAATGAACAATTTATTGTAAAAATAAACTTTCAATTTCGGACTTATACTCTTTTTTGTTATGGAAAAATAATTTAGGTGCTTAAAATGAACTATCACTAATGACTCTTAGCTCTATTCTCACTCTTCGGGTGGGACTGAAGAATGATTTTGTTTTTCTTCTGCACACAGCCGATTTTTTTTATCTTATGCTGTTTAAATTCACGGGCACTTTGCAAATCTTGAATAAAATTTCATTTATGTTAATTACTAACTATTGGCGAAATAATTTGGATTAATCGATATTGATTGAAACAACACACATTTTACCCTGATCAGACGTTTATGTATAATTTAAAACGTTAAATATCTATAAATCCCGCACTAATAGCTTCCCGCAGGATTACTTGTCCTCGGTAGAAGTAAAGAAAATTTGGCTAATGTATAGCATTCCATAATGAAAACAAAAGCTCTTGAGTATAAAACTTAGCAGCAATGCCTATTTTCCGTGTTATATGCTTCCAAGGTTTTATACATATAATGTAGTATTATTCCAAACGTAAAGCATCTTTCGCAAAATATTACCTTCCTTGGTCCGCAGGTATTTTTTATACATAAAAACTATTTTGAAAAATGTTAAATACTTAACTAAATATGTATATAAAAAGAAAATTTTGAAGCTTTCCCCCATTCTGACGCGAAATTATATATAAAAAATTTTGATGATATATATCCCGGCGTTTTCGCAACTTTTTAAGCCCTTCACCACAGGTGAAAAAGAGTATATCAAAGTTTATCATTCAATTTTGAATTTTTACAATATTCATTTTCGACCTAATTAAGTGTTTATATTTTAAGGCGTTGGACGATGTCTGTCTGTCCGACCGTGTTGAAATCAACTTTGCCAAGGCACTAGATGAGCCAGAGAAAATTGAATGAGAAAATTCGATGAGACATAAATTCGAAAATTTTGATATTGAAAATTAGCAATGTCCATGTCCTTCGAGGCAGCGGCAAAACACCACCCTGCCTCTATTTTTTCCATACCATTTGGAACAAATTAAGTTTACTGAAGTAACTTAAATAAATGAACAAAAAAAAAAATAAATATATAAGGCGATAGAGAATTAACAAATAAAAAAAGATTCCAGTCAAAAAATAGATAGAGCGAATGTCCACCATATTATTATTAAGGTGGGTATTATTGGAAAGCTTTTGAAGAGTTCTCTTTCTATGCACTTTAATAAAAAAATCCTTAACCGCTTAAGAGCCAATGACATTTTCTTGTAAAAATGTTTTCTGTCACCCCAATATTTTTTTTATTAAAGTTCCTTCACTAAGCCAGATTAACATATATGGTAAAGGGTATTTAATACTCGGCATAGCCGAATACAGTACGTTCTGTTGTCCTTAACTAAAATACTACTAACGTCATGAGCACAATGATGCCGGAAAGGCTGACGATGTGTTCGCGGGCAGTACTTGCAAAATATTAAGCGTTAAAATAGGTTTCGTGTATGGTTAATTTTTTTTCTAGAATGATCACATAAAAACGAACGAGATTACTTCCTGGCGATTTAACAAATTAATGTAAAGTAATGAAGACCATGTCGGGGACCCATATAATGTTTTAATGAGTGGAATTCAGTACTGCAAGAATTACCAAATCCTCACCGTAGTTATCGCACGTCCTGAGAATCACGATTTATAACTGCAAAAGTTAATGTAATCTCGAACGGACAACTTAATTAATAGCATATAGATTATATAGAACCCCACAATATGACTTTCAAATATTCTCCCAACACATTAATTCTTTTTTATTACACGATATTGATTTGAGTGACGCACAAAGGCGTGATATACAAAAAAAAAAATGAAATAAAAGTCTGGAACTTCTAAAATATTTATCCGATTTTGATGAAACAAACTGCGATTTATTTGAAAAGCATTTTTAATGAAAAATTTTTATTGTAAACTACGTTCATATTACAAATCAATGTTTTTTGACCTTTATAATAAATTTTCTTTTCTTGTTTTTATAAGTCAGTTTTTAAAAATAATCTCTGTAATCTCGAACGGACAACTTAATTAATAGCATATAGATTATATAGAACCCCACAATATGACTTTCAAATATTCTCCCAACACATTAATTCTTTTTTATTACACGATATTGATTTGAGTGACGCACAAAGGCGTGATATACAAAAAAAAAAAATGAAATAAAAGTCTGGAACTTCTAAAATATTTATCCGATTTTGATGAAACAAACTGCGATTTATTTGAAAAGCATTTTTAATGAAAAATTTTTATTGTAAACTACGTTCATATTACAAATCAATGTTTTTTGACCTTTATAATAAATTTTCTTTTCTTGTTTTTATAAGTCAGTTTTTAAAAATAAAATTATTGTTTATTATTCATTGTTTTTTTCATTTTTTCGCCACACCGTTGGGTGGCATCTTGAGGAAACGGGAAACAAAATTATTTAAATTATTAAACATTGTTTTGTTTTGTATTATATTATGCTATGCTTGTTGGTTGAAAATTATTTGAATTATGTTTTTTTCAATCACAAATAATAAACAATATTTTTATTTTAAAAAACTGACCTGTTGCTTAAAAAATTAGAAAAGAAAATTATTTATTATAGTTTTTACACATATTGTTTATAATTTTGATATATACTTACATATATTAGGAGGTATTATTTTAAAATAATTCGGTTTCCTTATAAATAAATTATTGAAAGTACCTTTTGTTATTTAATTTGTTTCTTAATTTTGTTAAGGTAAGTGCTAGTGCACTAAAGGCGCGTTCTCCTAAACAGTAATAAAATTTTTTATACATACATGCTTTACATATGTATCTAACTTATCTGGGGATTTTACTGAAAACGGATTGGTTTTACCAATAATACCAAGAAATTAATGGTTTTGTTCAATAATGGTGTGTCCAACAATTTATTTTTTTCCTTGCATTAAAAAAGTAATAAAACAATAACAAATTCACAAGTAAAATCTCTACAACCATCAACGAAGCATAATGCACTAATCCGAAAAACAACAAATAAACGTGCAAAGACAATGGGCAAAAAAAAAGCAAATAGACAAGAAAAAAAAAAACGAAACGAAAATAAAATAAAATAAAATAAATTAGTTTATGATAACAATGAACAACAAAAAACCCTTCCCAGTATTTAATTGTTTTCTTGTAAATAGTTGAAAATAAATAAATCATTAACCTTAATCCTCACTTTTTGCAGTGTTATTTATTGCACATTTTTACAAAATGAACTTTTACTTTAAAAAAAGAATAAAGAGCAAATGAAATATTTTTATTTTACAACAAAAGATATTTAGCTACATCTTTGAGTGCTGTCATAAAAAAATTATTAATAACAAAATTTCATTTACATTTCATTTTCTAAGGAATTTTCATATTTTTTCTAAATACCTACTTATTTGTTTTCATTATGTTTCTGTCAAAACGCAAATTTCTCATACTTGAGGATGAGCAAAATAAAATATTCACATTTCTCACACATGAGGATCAGCAAAATAAAATTTTTACATTTCTTATCCATGAGCAAAAATTATGTGCACATTTCACACACAGGAGGATGAGCAAAATTAAATATTCTTATTTCTCATCCATAAGCAAAGAAAAAATTTATCATTTGATGAAAAAGAAAAAAGCACACATACTCTCACATGTGCAGTGAGGAAAAAAAAGCAAAGCAGATTCTCACTCATGTGCAATGATTGAAAATGAGCAAAAATGAACCAAAATTCTGAGCAAATACTTACTCTGCATTTAAGTAATGATATAAACTACTTTGTATTCTTTATATACACTTCTTAGTAAAACAGTATTTGAAACTAATAGGCAACATATTCAGATATATACAAGAATTCCATTAAAACACATCAGATGGATTACCCAAGGCTTTATCTTAAAGAAAAAGTTCAAAATTTGATAAATTTATTAAAAACCTACTTAAAAAACTGGAAGTATTTTATAACCAAAATTTCACATTTTTTTTTTAAATTTTTATGAATTTTCAAATTAAAAAAAATTATTACCACTAATATAAAGAAGTCTAAGAAAAAAGTTTTTCTACAAGTTACTTCTTATAATATTAGCTCTAAATCTGTTTTAAAATTAGTTCTATCGTGCATTAAAAAAAACTACAGGTGAAAAAAAATTTGAAATCGGTTCACTTTTAATAAAGTTGTAAGCTCTGAAACATTTTTCAAATTCGAGGCTACCTACTTTGACGCCCTGTGGTACTACCCTGTACTGAAACATGGTGTATTCAATAGGCGTAAAGCTTGGGTTAATAGTTTAGAATTTATAGACTTTTATTCCATTTTTTTTTTTGTATTTCACGCCAATGTGTGACTCCTATTTTGAGATTTTTAATATGTTATCTCCCAAACTGCAATTTAATTCACAAATTCACAATTCTAATGTGTTCGAAGTAAAGCCCTATAAAAATAAGGCTATAATACTGTATATTTTGCTAAGAAAGGCCATACAATTAGACTCAAGCAAAGTCCGGTACAATAAGAAAGTTTATTTATACTTTTTGGTTAAAATGTGTTAAGTTTTTTTTAGCGAGGTTTTGAATTGTTTTTAAAGTATATATACATTTTCTTAATTTTTAGTTTTTACTAAACTTACTTGAATTGTTGGAAGTTCAAAATTTAGATAAATTTTTTTTCGATATGTATTGGAGAAAACTAATATTTTAATGTAATTAAAATTATTTTTTTTTGTATTATGTAGTTCTTTCTGAATTTTGGTATTTTAGTAAAACAAAGCAAAAAGAAAATAAAGTCTAAAAAACGATTTACATATTATTCTTGGAGGTAGTCTTGGGACTTTGCAAATTTATATATACTCTCTTCACCTGTGGTCGTTTACAATACCACATATCCGCCAGATTCGGCGTAGCTGAAATCAACACTCTACCTTGTTCTTATTGACTTTTTTCCCTATATTTATTTTTGAAACATTTATTTTTATACCCTTCACCACTTTGTCATTCCGTTTGTAATTTCTGAAATATCCATTTTCGACTCCATAGAGTGTATATATTCTGATATTCTGAGCATTCTGAAGTTCGTTGAGGAATGTCCATCTGTCCGGCCGTGAGGATAGAGCTTAAATATGCCAATCGATCAAACTTAGTTTTGAAAATTTTGCTATTGAAATTCAGCATGATCGGGTTACGTCCTTCGAAGGATAGGGCGAAATGCTACGTCTGCTTCTAATTTACCCATATCATTTGGATCAAATCAAGGTGCGTGAAGTGACTAAAATGAAATAAACAAATATATAGGGCGATAGAGATATAAAAAGTAATAAGATAACATCAAGTGAAAATATTGACGCTCATCCATACTTTCCGAGTTATAGTTCTCTGACTTTTAATTTTTTAGGAAATACTAAAATTTTTCTAAAATATTATATCTATTAAGAGCCGATGAGGCTTTTATGTAAAATTATATATTGTGCTCAATTATTTTACCCCTCACCTCACAAAGTGGAAAGTTTGTCATTTCGTTTAAAATTTCTACAATATTCATTTTCGACCCCATAAAGTATATACCTTCTGACCTCTTATGGATATCGAAGTCGATTGAGCGATGTCCGTTTGTCCATCCGTGTTAGTGTTTAAATCAATTTTGCCGAGGCACTAGATCAGCTACATTAAATTTTAACACAACAGTCGATCATACATAGTGTCTAAAGAGGTGCTGTTAAATATGAGCAAAATCAGTCCATGTCCTTCGACGCAGTGGGCAAAACACCATGTCTACATTTAATTTTTCTATATCCTTTGAAACAATGAAGTAAGTCCAATCAAATAAACAAAAAATGGGGCGATAGAGAATTAAAAAATAAGAAAAAAAAAACTACAAAAAATTAAGGGCGTCTGAGCCTTTCAAATTTTTTTAAATATAAATATGGGTATCCTTCAAAAGCTTTTGAAGAGATCTTTCAGGAAATGATTTTTAAAAATGTTTAATCTATTAAGTGTCAATGATATTTTTATCTAAATTTTATATCGTACGTATTTTTTTAATTTTTTATTTCTATGTCACCACAAAGTTTTTTTTAAAAAGGAGCTACTTCACTTAACTAGATTTACATATATGGTAAAGGGTACATAAGATAATATAATATTTTAAAGCTATTCAGGTGCACTTCACCACACCAATAAGAAAAATCGTACCACATCCACTCTTGCAATGCAGCCAGGTTGTTAGTTAATTGTTACCACAACAAGAATCTTAACGGTCTGCCTATAATGCATATATGTAGGCATGTTCTGAAAATATGTTTTCTTGTATTTTCAACAGAAATTATTTTATTTTTACCGAACTAAAATCGTTAATAATGAACTTAAACTATGTTATTAATTTTATCAATTGTTTGTTTTTATTGTTTTCTCGCCTACTGCCGATTTTATAAATAACAGCTGTTCTACTTGATGTTCGAAAATGTATTAGTGTAGTGCGGTTGAACGTGTAGTCAGTAATCAAATAGAAAATCAGTTGTTTTAATTTTTATTTATTATAAAAATATTCTGCATTTATTAATGTGTGATTAAGTGCTAAAAATATTATCTAAATTATTTTTAGAATGATGTGAGTTCCGAAAATGAATGTTATAATTAACGAAAATACTTTTAAGCTGTCAGTTTCTGCACATTAGAATGAACATTTCTTTTGATATTTATATTGAAAACAAAAAAAAAATTTATATTTTGTTTTTGTTTTCAATACAAGTATGCGAAAAAAATATTCGTTCGAATGTCTGGGCGTCCTTTTTTTATTTGCATATTTTTTTATTAAGAAACTAAACTAAGCAAGAAAGGTGCTGGCAATTTTTTTTTAATTTTATTTTGTTTGCCTATGTTTTGCACCGCAAAATCATATGTTTTAGTTTTTCTAACAAAATTTTGAAAAAAGCAAAACGTGTGAGTTTCAGAATATATAAACAAAAGTTGGCGGTTTTAAATATGCCTGATTTCTCTTCGTATATGATAATAATTTTTACTTTGTATTTAGGTCCCACGCACACTGTTCCCATTTATTTTTTAATTCGCCAGAATATAAAAACTAATATCTGAGTTACTTGTGCGAAATTTCACGATTCTACCTATTGTACTGCTCAATATACTAATATGAATATATATATATATATATATATATATATATATATATATATATATATATATATATTCACGATTCTACCTATTGTACTGCTCAATATACTAATATGAATATATATATATATATATATATATATATATATATATATATATATATATATATGTATATATATATATGAATATACTTGTATGAAGGGTACCACGTCCACTATTCCAATTCAGTCTGCATTTCGCAGTGTTAGTGGTTCGAAGGTTTATCTCTAGCTACTTTTTCACTGTAGGTTATTAATGTCTTCCGATAAACAAAGAAACGTAAAGCACATTTTGTGCATTATATGTATACATAGAAGAAATATTATTTATGATTATGCTTTATTAATAAAACAGTCTTGTGCATGTTAAGGATATTGAAGTTTGGATAAACTTCTTTTATTCGTTAAGTACTTAGTGTCTATAGTTTTGAGCAATACCCATACCAAGGCAGATAATAAAGTAGTGACCCAGCTTTTTAACGTTATAAAACAATTAACATTGTGAGTTCTATGAGATCAGATATTATAATGATTTTGTTACATTTACACCTAATTCTGTTTTAACATGGTTTTGATTTTACACGGTTTAAAAACGAAAATTTTAAATTTTGTACACGATTTTTTTCCATTTAGCACAATTCAAAATTTTTGGGCGCAAATTTTTTAAGCCAAATTATTTTTTTCAAAATACAAATGTTCATATCAGAAATTTAGGGAAATTCCCTTTTTGTGGATGAACCAAATTTACTGCGTAGATCAAGTGTAAATAGCACAGACTCAGGGGAGTTTTCCTTTTTATATATAAAAGAAAATTTATAGACAGTTCAACTAAAATGTTTTAACATTTTATAAACCATCAATGCAATCAAATATGCTTAGTAAAGAAAATTTTTTTAAAATTTTTTTTTTTTTAAAATTGAATTACCTATTTTTTGTTAACCACATAAGTATTAAATATAGTTGTTTTGAACTTATCTTAAACTTACTTTTGAGCATAAGGTGTAAATAAACATAATATACATATGTATGTGATTTGGAAAAATAAAACCGAATGCTCGTTTTTAACAAAAATCCTTGTCTTTTACTAATCTTGATAGGTTTAAGAAACACGTAACCAATCACCTATTTTTGCACATGATTAGAGTCTTTTTTATAAGGTTTTTTTTGGAACCAATCTACCGTGTAATAACAGAATTGGGTATATTTCGTTTTACGCATTATTTAATTTGTACATTTGTTAGCGTAAATGGAAAAGCATTTTCATTTAATATATTTTTAATCTTTATGTTGGAAGGTTTTGTCACTTATCGCCAATAATCTATTATTAGTTTTTAATCATGTTAGTTATATTCTGTATGTATGTTTCAAATCATAGATATACATTTTGTAATTATATTTTAAGTATCCTTGATTCCAAGTATTTGATACATTGCTAATTTTTTATTAACAATTATTTTTTATTTCATCTTAATACTTAAAATTGTTCGTGTTCGGATTTTAATTTAATTATTTTATCCAGTGTAATAGCTAAATATTAAAAATAAAATTATTCTAGAAATATTAATTTAACGTTTTAAATTTAAAGTAAGAACTAAATTTTTTATAATAGGAATATTAAAATCGTTTTTAGCGGTAAATAAATTTAAAGGTGTTATGTCAACTTTCTTTTATCTTAATGCGTCTGTTTCCTCTGGTATAAAAAATAATTTCTTTTTAATATTTTTGTAAATAACTTAATGATAACATTTTTTGGTTCGTAAATAGAAGAAAATTTATATGAATGAAATAATAAAATTACTATTTTTAAGTTTTATTATCAATTATTTTTAAATTTCTTATTGATTATCTATCAAAAGCTCATTTAATAACATTTGTTTAAATAGCTTAAAAGCCTTCACCACCGAATAACTTTTTGGATGGCATGTCTTTTCTAAAAGCCTAAAATATAAGCAGCCAAATTATAAGCATCATAATCTTTATGTATATTGTTGTTATTGGGGCTGCTGCTATTGTAATTGTAATCATCCGAGGTGATGGTTTCTAATGGCGGAAAAAACAAAGATTGACGGACAGAGAGGGCGAATAGTCCTTGATTTGGTATTCATCAAAAATTTCTAATTCTATGCGAGTCTTAGGCTTTGGCTAATTACGGACAATTTAAATTTTTTCTATTTCCGGCGGCGAATTGAGCGTTTGGTTTCTTCCGATGAGTTATAAATTTCAATAGATGTTGATATATTTGATCTACTCTTTGATTCATTTACGATTGATTTATGCTCAACGGCTGCTTTGACCGAAGATAAAAGAAACCTAAGTTGCATTAGTTGAACAGCAGTCACACGTGGATTACAATTATTTTCGAGCCACTGTAAGAATTTCTCGCCATGTGTAATAGCTTTCCAGTTGTCGTCATCTCTTTCATCGTTTTCACTCTTTGCACGCTCTTCTTCGTCGGTTTTGTTATTATGGGAACAGTCATTTATATTGTGGTGGTCGCTGTTATAACTAGCCTCCGACTCACTACCTGCACAAGAAATTTCAAGACTGATTTTATCATTATTATCGGCATTTTTGTTGATCTTATAAAGAAGGTTATCAAGAACATCCCTGCAATCTGCTAAACTATTTCTTTTTACATTTTTAAGTTCAGAATCTTCTAAATCTCTCTCAGAAGCTATGTGGATAGGACTTGGTGCTGGGGTATTTTTATTTGAATCAGTTTGTTCAGTTTCGCGTCCAAGCCTATGAATTAGGGTTGGGTGAATACTAAAAAGTGGATTTTTCGCTTTAGCCTTTTTTGCGGAAAGATCTTCTGGTTTGTTTAAAAAGTCAACGTTAGGTGATAACTCACAAGTTATTTGCTCTATTGATGAGGAACTTTGCACTGACGGACTTGTGGCCGCGTCTTTGGTGAGTTGTGTATACAAAATATTTTCAAATCCACTTTTTACGACAGCTTGACCAACTAGATTTGCTAAAGGTTCGATATCGTTAACAGATAATGCTGAGTGCTGTAATGAATCTGCGTTATGCGCTGGAGTAGCGGGTGCTATTGGGTTTAGACTAGCCCCGAATGCCTTACACCAATTGTACCATGCAGAGTTTTTGTCATCTAGGCTAGCGGAAGGGGTTGAAGATGGAGTTAAAGGTGAAGAAATAATTGGAGGAGTACTTGCGTGCAAACTTAGCTGCTGAGGGGTTGATGATCTTATTGGCGAGCTAGCAGCACCAACAGGCGCTGGTGGTGGATAAAGATTACTCAAACCTACCATAGCCTGTTGTGATTTAAGCCAAAAGAGTATTGGATCGTCAGACATTGTTGAAATAGGAGGCATATTGGGACACAATTGTGGCGGCATGAGTGTAGTATTTGAACTTTTATCGCTGTCACTTTGACTTAAGTTAATGCCATATAAAGAAGAATCAGGTAATGAAGGAGTTAAGGGTTTTTGTTTAGCCCAGTTTTTAACCGTGAGACCAGTTTGTCTCTCTGCAGCCTCGCTACGAGGGCTATTTATTTGTGATTTTGGCTTAAAGTTGCTGGCCCGTAAATTGTTTTCAGAACTTGCAAAAGTATTGAGACTAGACATCGCAGCTAAGCCAGGATTCAGTTGTGCCAATATATTAAAGTTGGATGTCAGCTCATTAAAACTAATTCCTAATGGTGATTGAGAGAGTCCAGTCAGGCCAGGAAGTTGTGACAATGGACTTACTGCAGAAATACAAGGATCAGAACTTCGAGAAATATCGGCTCCAAAAGCTTTATTTTTTGTTGTGCTATTAAATGCTACATAATCTGTTGCCAATCCGTTGAAAGTACTTATACCATTCAAGGGCTTATTTGCTCCAAAATCAAGTCCAGTAAGAGGAACTCGCTTAAAAGTTGTCAGTTCATCAAACTTTATTTTGTTAGAAAAATTTAACGGCAGCGAAATGTCCAAGCGTTGCCTTTTTTCTGATGGTCCAATTAAGGGGTTTACATTACTATCAAGTTTACTTGCTAGTGTTTCCCCAGAATTTTTTTCAGCTGCGGATTGACGAGACATAAAGCGCAATTTATCTTCATTTTTGCACCAGCCTCGCAACGTCGACTCCGGGACTCCAATATCTCGCGCCACTGAAGCTTTCGATTCGCCATCGTGTATGCGCTGAATGGCATGGACTTTGTCGCTCGGAGTTAAGCTTCTCAACGGGCGCTTGCCCTTCGTGGTCATGCGAATGTTCATGAGGGGGCAGCTGAAAAAATCCAATCTCAGGCCGTCGTCAAACAGTTTAAATTCTAAAAAAAAAAAAATATTACCAAAGTTGGTCAATAAGTTAAAGTATGAGTTTGAAAATTTTTTTATAAAAAATTGTATATTTGTTTTCAAATGTTCGTAAATTTTTCCTAGTTGATTAAATAATACAGAAGCATAATTAAGCGTTTTTTGTTTGCCTATAATTTTTTTACTTGTTCGTAGTAAGTAAAGCTATACTAAAAACCAGTAAATGCTGAATTGTTTCATGCAATATATAACAAAAAATGCAATGCGCTCTTATTCGCCAAAGTTGTATATAAGACAAATACTACAAAACGTACATAATAATATATTACGTATGTCAATGAACAAGGGTTGATTAATATATGCATATATACGTATGCAATTTATTGAAAAGTAAAATGTTAAACAATTTTTGTACTCACGCATCCAATAAAAATAAGACCCGCTTTTTTAAATCTTTTCACTGTAATTTCGCGTTTTGACTTAACAAGTTAACGTACATATTTACGTTGAAATATCACTATATAAACTTTTCTATGTAAAAATATGTGTGTTTCGATATGCTCGTACATTTATACATAAACGTAAGTACAACCGCAAGAAACGCCCGCCAAATCATCATTCATTTGCATAAATTTTACATAAGAAGACTTTAAGGGTATGAAATTATTGCAAGTAAATAAAAGGAATGCTAGCGTGGCGAGAACAGGGTAAAATGCTAATTGTAACACCACCAATCCCTCCTTCTGTTTTACTCATCTTTATGTTCAACATCAAATCTTCATCACAGCTAATATATTACAATTGTTAGCAGCTTGGGCGCGCATGGAGTACCTAGCTTTTAATGACGAATAAGCAACATGCTTCCACAAACGAAAACATGTTACGTGCCCTTGATGCACTTTATCATTTATTTACCTGACAATTTTGTGCGTTAGGGGGTCTTGAAGACGTTTGTCAAAAAGCATCCCTGTTTAAGCACAAAATCATGAACACAGAAGGAACCTACATACATTTATATATAATATAAATTAAGAATATGCCAGAGCGAATAAGAAAGTAATTTAGCCCCGCCTCAGGTTACAAAACTGAACATTTACATACAACGTAGAGCTGATTGCATACGCACAACATTCAAACTTAGAAGAGAAACCGATTTTGCGCATGACCTCTATAAAAACATTGACAGAATCGAGAACTGCTTGTAAAATGTTAATTTGTAAGAGCTAATCTTATATATAAGAGTAGTTATTCTTTAGTAATGTTCTCTTATGAATAATGTTTTGAACGGCTATTTTACGTGAAGTGTGCTCATTTAAGCACTTGTAAAACGTAATATTGCACTATATTTTTGGCAGATTGTTCAACCAATTGATATAACTACCTTAGTGAAATTATCGTGTGATGTGGATTTTTGCTCTTTATTTTAAGCATTCTCTTTTACCTATTTTTCTGTGGATATTTTATTTTCATAAGATAAAACAAATAATCTTTTAATTAGGTTAGAATCCTCTGTCTGAACAACATCGATATAAGTATGTATGTGTGATGTATTGTTTTTTAATGTTACTTGTTAAACAAACAACAACAAATGTGTTTCATTCCACTATTATTTTATTACATTTTTATCGTTTGCCACTTAGAAGTCATTCATGTATTTTAGGGAGAAATGGGCAACCTGTATTTCTACTCAGAATCCTAGCTAAAGCAGACATGAAAATATAATACCAAATATATACAGACACTCATTTACATTTTATACAGTCTGCCAAATAAAGGTCACATTTAATGTAAAAATAATATCCCGTTTTCATTTTTTTCTACAATTTTGTCTGCTTCGTAATATGTTTAAAGCTCTTTATTTTTTTGTACATTTTTTCCTATTTTACTTTTTTATTTCAATTTCAATGTATGTTTAATAGGTTTAGGTATAGGAAGATATACGATGCAGAAACTATGTTAAGGAATAACGTTACATAAAAAACGAAAAGTTATAAAACTAAATAAAGAAATTCACATGTATGTAAGTACGTTTGTACGTATATAATAGATGCCGGTCAAAACAACGCAGTAAAATGAACTTGATAATAATTTCTTATGTACTTTGAAAGTGTGTTAGTTATACTTTAATATTGTAAATCATTATTTTATAGTTTTGTCAGTATTCTTGTTCTCTTCTTCTTGTAACACATTTTTATATTCAAACACACATCAGTTTTTTTTAGTGGCACTATCTAAAGCAGTTTAAAGGCGAGAAAATGTTGTAGATTAAATCTAGCAATTTTCTACAATTTAATTTAGAAGCTGAATTTTGAGACTTTTTCATCAAAAATTTACCAGTAATTTATTTCTTCGCATAAAGTATTTTGTTTTTCATGGAAACTTCTGCTTACAATTTGCTAATATGTTAGCCTTAGTTCCTGATATTTTCTGTTAGGCTTTTGGAAATAAATGAATAACTGATGTTTTCGACTTTTCTTAAATGTACTAAAAAACAGTGTATAGCACGTTTTATACTCTACATCATAGTTTGAAAAGTGTATAAGTTTATCATTCCGTTTATAATTATTTAATATCCATTTACAATCCCTGAAGTATACATATATATCCTGAGTTCTATTGCATAGCGAAGACGATTGGGAGATGTCCTTTTGTCCGTCCGTGTTCGTGTTATAACAAAAACTTCCAAGGTACTAAATGATGTAAAGCAATTTTAAATACGCCAATCAATCTAACATAGTTTGATAAATTTTCCTATGGGTAATCCGCAAGATCGGTGCATGTTCAGCCAAGCAGCGGCAAAACACCACGCCTGCCTCTAATTTTTTTATATTATTTGAAACAATAAATAAACTTCCTTCAGAAAATAAATATATGGAGCGATAGAGAATTAAAAAAAACACTGAGTGGATAAATTGGCTTTTGCCCAAATTTTCCTCTGAACCTTATATGGAAAGGTACGGTTGAGCACCATATTTTTTATGATATCAATATGGGAAGCATTTAAAAGGTTTAAAAGAGATCTTTCAAGAAATGCATAAATTTTGTTAAAATGCTTAACCTATTAAGAGCCGGCGACATTTTTATGTAAAATTTTATATACTACTTAACTTTTTTCTTACTTAACTATCTAGATTTACATACATGGTGAAGGGTATGTAATATATAGCAAAACTTAAAGTTTTCCAAAAAAATCCTTTTTAACTATTCAATGAAAAATTTATAGTATGATGCATGAGGTTATACATATTTGGTGAAGGGTATATAAAATTTGGAATAGCTATATATAGAACTCTTACTTGTTTAACTTTTGTTTGCATTCAAAAAGTTGACGTGGCTTTATTTTCTATTTATGAGATAACAAACTTTAGCAAAACTTACAATATATATATATATATATATATATATATATATATATATAAATGTATACGAGTATATGTAAATTAGTGTGTATTCATACAATGTATATTTTTTTATGAATGTAGCTTTGTATGTATGCATTGACATATGTAGTCAAATATGTATGTATGTGTGTAGGTATGAATGTATATATACAGTCGACTTTTGATAATTTGAAAATCGTTAATTTGAATCTCTCACTCATTATATTGAAAAAAAATCTATATAATTTGATCCCTTCAATAATTATCTCAATGGAATTTTGATCGGCGACTCTCTATAATTTGAATTTTTAACTCTACGCTCTATAAATTGAATTGTTTTAACTTTGAAAAATAAAACAATCATTTATTTTTGTTTTTTGTGATGTGCTACAAAATGACATCTTGCCTGCCAACAATTAATAACTTGAAGTTCGATTATTTTTACACCTTATAATTTGAACTACTAATGTAATTTTGTGTCTGTTATTAATAGAAATTTCAATCGTTTTCTTTAGTTTCTATGCCAGCTCTATACACTCTTGTAAATTTGAATTTTTATATCTTTCTTTTGATATATATATATATATATATATATATATATATATATATATATATATATATATATATATATATATATATATATATATATATATATATATATATGTATATATATAGAAAACCTAGGCACTTGAATGCTTTTTTGCTACATGAAAAATATGCTTGCTCCACGGAACATCGCATTGAATTTTCATATATATATATATTAAGAAATCAGAAGATGTGCTTAGCATGAAAATTCCATGCGATGTTCCGTGGAGCAAGCATATTTTTCATGTCGCAAAAAAACATTCAAGTGCCTAGGTTTTCTGAGACGGTGTAAGAAATACTTCAATCGATCAGATCTCCTTGCTATCTATGTGACCTATATCAAACTGCAAATGGAATACAACTCTCATGAATGTGTCGGTTCACCAAAATTTATTTTGGAGTTACTTGACAGTATTGGTGACAGTAGGCCATCCAGCTCTATTTATTCACTGGAGTATCGACGCAATGTGGGGTGTGTTTCACTGTTTTATCGTTACTACGACGAAATGTGCTCTTACGAAATTAGGGGAAAAATTCGTAATTTGGGATGAAACATCACTGTGAGAAAAATCTCGACGATCTGTATTTCCATCAGTTGTATTACCAAAACCTCATTTAAGAAAACTTATCTAAATGTAAGAAACTTTGTTTTGATTCTACGTTGTACTGCAAATTATGAACTTAAATAATAGTTTTACTTATTTTAGGTTAAATATATTATTTACGAAGTAGTAGTAACAACAATTTTTAATTTAGCTATTTAAATCTACAGAAATTAATACAGATTCTCTAATTTAGAAATTTTTTAAATTTATTTAAGTTGTGATACAAAGTTGGTTCTTATTTTTTCCTTTTGACTAACCCGTATTTTATAGTTTAAAAAACGCGATTATGAAATGTACACTTTTCTATACTTTTTTACTCCATAAAATTTTCGTTATTTTTAACCTTTTATTAGAATAAGTGCAGTTGTTTATAAAATCTGCAAAAATTTGGCTTTTAAAAATATATACAATATCAAAATCCGCTCTGTCGACGCACTGATGACCTATAGAAAATTTATGTCCACCATTCTCTCAGACATAGTTCCGAAAGCGGTTCTATAAGTCCATAAATGGTAGAAATATGTTCAAAAGAAACGGGTGCCCTGATTTTCATTAACTTTTTCAGATTTAATTGTTTTTTTTTTTTTAATTGGTCTCTGTTGTTATTTGCTTTGTTAAATTGTAAACCGAAACTTACAAAAAGAAAAAAAAAATCTACCAGGGTATTGAAATAATACTATACCGCGTAAATTTCACCAAAATATTGCATTTGTACTATGTTTGATAAAAAATTGTTTTTGCCATACAAAGTTGGAAATTTTATTAAAACAAAAATTCAGCATAACAAACTCTTCACCAGTGAAAAATTGGAGATTCAAGAAAATTTCACAGAAATTTTAAATTTAATTTTAAATTAATTATTTAATCAAGTTTTCGGAAATTAAAAAAATAAGGGTGTGAAGATAGCTTCGTCAGTTAGCTATCATTTCCTTGTGAAAATTAAAAAAATAATATAAAAAGTGCATAAATTTATTACAAACTTAAATTTATTTATTTATAGGAAAACATAAAAAGTCAAAATAAAAAAATTTCTTAAATCAGGTAGAAGAAATCATGCGTTTTTTCTTTCTTAATACAGGCATTTATCAAATTCCTAAAATTGAGTCAAAAATGAGATGGTGCGGCTTAGCAAAAGCCAAGGCATTGTAAATTTCAGAAGTGTATAGGTTATATTCAGAATTGTATAGGTTTTTAGTAATAAAATTAAGAAAAATGTGAAATAACGCATTTCCACATATGGATATTTTTCAAATTCCTAAAAATGGGTCACAAAAGAAAAGGTGCTTAGCGGACTATAGGGGGCGAAAGCCAAATTTGTAAATTTCAGAAGTGTATAAGTTATATTCAGAATTTGTATAGGTTTTTAGTAATAGGTTTAAAAAAAAATGTGAAATTACGCATTTCCCTATATGGACATTTTTAAATTCATAAAAATGTGTCAAAAATGAAAAGGTGCGGCTTAGCGGACTACAGGGGGCGAAAGCCAAGGCATTGTAGATTTCAGAAGTGTATAGGTTATATTCCGAATTTGTATAGGTTTTTAGAAATAGAATTAAGAAAAATGAAAAATTACGCATTTCCTCATATGGACATTTTTCCAATTCCTAAGAGTGGGTCAAAAATGAAAAGGTGTGGCTTAGCGGACTACAGGGAGTGAAAGCCAAGGCATTGTAGACTTTAGAAGTGTATAGGTTATGTTCAGGTTATAGGCTTTTGCTCGCTGCCTGAAAAGACGTCTTACTGATTGCCAATTTTCAAAAATCATGTCTAATCGATTGGCGGATTTAAATTTTGGCTACCTCACCTAGTGCCCTGGTAAAGTTAATTTTAACACTAACACGGACGGAAGGACATCGCTCAATCGACTTCGCTATACGTAAAGACTCAGAATATATATACTTTATGGGGTCGGAAACAGATATTGTAGAAATAGAAAACTAAATTATAAATTTAGATATATTCTTTTTCCACCTATAGTGAAGAGTATAATAAATTGATAAATATAAACAATAATGTTTTTTTTTTTCAAAAAAGATAAGCACTGCACAATGTGGCAGAGTCTAAATATTTTGAAAATAACTCAGCCGTTTGTAAACAGCTATGCCGGTTGAATATAGTAGAGGAGCATTGGGATTTAAGTCTTAAAGCTGGGTACCATTGACTTTCCGGGGATGACGATATGTGGTCTCAAAGTTGGGTACCTCATACCTGCAAATTTTTCTAATGCCTGGCATTTCTTAAATTTTTGCCTGATTTTTTAAATTTTAATTTGGTGTTAAAGACTTAGTCAAAACCTACAAAATGGTACCTTAATCTGCATGTTCATGTTTCAAAGTGATCGAGTAGTAAGCATTTTAAAATTAGTTTTCTAGGTTTTTCGATACCCTGATCCTATTTTTTTAATATTGGGTACAAATTTCAGTAAATTTTTTATCGTAGTTAGTGGGCAAAATTTAAAACATTTTGGAAAAAATTTGAAGATTATAAATATCTCCTCTGACTTAAAATTTTACGATTTTCAAGTTAAATATTCCAAATTTTATTCATTTTTGTGTATTTTAGCCTAGAGACTGTCATTAATCTTTTTTTTTGTGATAGAAAAAAGTTTTTAAGAATTTAAGAACATATACAAATTTTTATTTCTGTTAAGGCTAACTATGTGTAATCATTCTTGTAGAAGATGGAGGTCCTTCAACGTTATTTATTTAACATTGAAATTTTTATTTTATATATATATATATATATGCATGTATTCCTAATTGTTGTTGAAAGTATTTCGTAAGCCCTAATACATATGTGGACTTTATAGGCTTCTCGGGGTAGCAAGAGCTTTTGGTCATTCGTTAAAAAAGTGAAGGATAATGCTAGTTCATCAATTTCGTCTCTTTTAGGAAATGATCAAATTATAATCGACCTGATTGATAAAGCTAACTTTTTGGCTAAAATTTTTTCCAGGAACAATTACTTGCCGAAAAGCAATTTACCGCTGCCCGCACTGAAAAGAGTATCAGTAACTGAAACCAGACATATTCCTTCGAGCATGTGCAGTTAAAAAGGTTTAAGCGGATCTCTACATAAACAAGTCACCTGGTCCGCATGGAATTCCAGCACTAGTCTTGAAGCACTGCTCTCCGACGTAAGCGTGTACATAAGCAACATTTTTTAGCATTTTGTACCATGTTGGTAAATTCCAATCATGCTGGAAGATTTCTAATGTAAAGCCAATCACCAAAAAGAGAGAGACTAGCAACCCTAAAAATTACAGCCAAATCGCAATTTGCTCTACACTTTTCAAAGTAATGGCAAGTATGTTTAATTTTCATCTTGTGAAATATCTGGAGTCCAACTGCTTACTTATTGACCGGCAGTACGGCTTCCATAGGATACGCTCTGCGGGTGACCTACGGCCTTCCTTTCGAAAAAATGGTGTCTATCTATTCACCATTTCGGTGCCAGTTTTGATATTTCCAAGGCTTTTGATAGTGTGTGGCATGGTCCATTCATATCAAAACTTATTGCTTTTGGTGTCGGTAATAGCTTCTCTCGACTTATATCGAGCTTTCTCAAGAATCGCACTATACAAGTTGCCACATATGGGATCTCATCCAAATAAGTTGTTCTTAACAACCTTCTACATCAGACTTCCAGCCCCATCTTTGCTTTCGCAGATGACAGTAGCATATACCATTCATTTTCAAGTCTTTCGAAAATTGGATGATATCCTTAATCGCAAGCTTTTGGTAATCTCCGAATGGGACCTTGCGAACAGGATTATATTTGGCGCTCGTAAAACCCAGTGCTGTGTGCTTTCGCATTGGAGTATGGCTGAATATGCTACCTCATCTGTAATTGTACCTCATCAGCTTGTGTACGGAGATTCTTTATAATTTCTGTACCTTCTGGAGTACAATGTTTAGATCTGCCCATTTGAAGTTTCATAAGAACAAATTATAGAAACTGCTTCACACTTATCATGACTCTATTTTAATTAACACTCCTAATCGCAGTTAAAAGAAGAATGATTCTAGTTTTTTAAATATTTGCGCGAAAACGTTAATGAAAATAACAGTTTTGTAAAGATTACAAATAAACAACAAGTATGTACTTGCAATTTAATATGTAACAACTTCTATATATATATATTTTTCTTGTCCCAAATAAAGCATTCAAGTGCCTAGGTTTTCTGAAACAGTGTAAGAAATACTTCACTCCATCTGATCTTCTTGCTATCTATGTGACTTTTATCAGATCGGAAATGGAATACAACTCTAATGAATGGGCTGGTTCCTCAAAATTTATTTTGGAGTTATTTGACCGCGTGCAACAGAGAACGAATAAGCTCATCGGTGACAGTAGGGTATGCAGCTCTATTGATTCACTGGAGCATCGACGCAATTGGGGTGTTTTTCACTGTTTTATCGTTACTACAACGAAATGTGGTCTTATGAATTAAGGGGGAAAAGTCGTAATTTCGTACGCGTAATGCGCTTTGCATCAAGAGCGCATTCCTCTGGTCGATTGGCCAGTGAATCGCACAAGCAAAATTCGTTTTTTTGACTGACAGTTCGTATGTTGAATAAACTTCCTTTAATGTGCACAAATTCAAATTACTACTTCCTTTATCCCCCTTCCCACAACCTAGTTTTCTAGTTTTAATCAAATGTATTGCATATGTGTGGGTCATTCCCTGAATAATGGTTTTAATAAAAACAAGTAAGAGTGCTTTATTTGGCTATGCTGCGTTTTATACACCTTTCACTATCTATGTATATCTAATTAAGTAAATCTTCTCCAATCAAAAACAAATATTGGGGTGATAAAGAATTGGAAAATAAGAAAAAAATTTTTGAGTGCAACATATATATGTGTAAGTTTACATAAAAATGCAATCGGCTGTTAATGGGTAAAGCATTTTTAAAAATTTTAATTTTTCCTTAAACACCTCTTCAAAAGCTTTGAGCGTCAATTTTTTCACTTGATGTTTTTTTCTTTTTTTTAACACTTTATCGCCCCATATGTTTGTTTTTTGGTTGAAATTACTTCATTGTTCCAAATGATTGAGAACAATTAGAGGTTGGCGTGGTGTTTTTCCCGCTGCCTCGAAGGACATGGACCGATCTTACTGATTTCCAATAGCATATTTTTCGACACTATGTCTGATCGGTTGGCGTATTTAAATTTGTTCTAGCTGATCTATTTCCTCGGCAAACTTGATTTCAACACTAACACAAATGGACAGACTGATATCGCTCAATCGACTTTGCTATGCATAAGATGTCAAAAATGGATATTGTAGAAATTACAACCAGAATCACAAATTTTTTTTCCACTTTTTGTGGTGAGGGGTATAAAACAACATTATGCCGATCACATTAAAGTTAGAAGCATTGTGTTATTTTTGTTGGACTGATGCTACAAAGGAACCTGATAGAATTAATGGCATGAAGAAACTTATTAAGGCTACAGGCTACATGAGAGTTAATGTCATTGGTACTGCAAAATTAGAAAAAAAATTTTAAGTCAAAAAATGAAATCAGTTCGCGAAAACAAAAAAGTTTAAAGTGAACTATTTTACTTGGATGGATACTGCTGTGAAATTCTCAACCTACATCGCATTAGGTGAAGCTTACATTATCTTATAATGATTTATGGTCGAAATCCAAGAAAAAAGGGTTAACTGAGAAACTAAACTAAAGAAATTTCTAAAGATGAAGTTTCCGATACGTAAAAAAAATTGCAAAAAAAAATTGGCCTGCCGAATTAGTACACATCGCCAATATTCTTTTTACCCTCTCCGAAATCTCAGTCAAATTTTACGGACAAAAAAGCTATTGCTCTTATGTTGGAAATGAGAATAAGCCGAAATAAGTCCAAATTTTGAAAAAAGCTATTATCCCGTCTCCAAAAACAGTGGATGACACGAAAGCTTGTATTAAACCATCTTCTTTACTAGAAAATACCGCGTCACGGCTTATTTCAGATATATATACCGACGAACTAAAAAAGCGATGTTGTACTAAAGTGTAAGTGGGGCTGTGATGGAATATCATCCCCTCCTGAGCGTATTAGTACCACTAAGAATTCGTTCATAATCACTGGTTGCATCTTCATCAGCATAAGAAAACGCTTTTAAAGGTATATAGAAAAGCACAACTCCAAGTTCGAAAAATTTTTGTAGGCCTATTTGTTTTGAGTATGAGAAGGAATCAAATACTTCAACAAAAAATTAGTCGAGCATATCAAAGACTAAATAAGATATTCTTTTAACTTAGTTTAAATATGATTGATGGAAAAGTTAGTAATGCAATAAGTAACCCAATTTCTTATTGAAAATGTTCCATGTGTGATGAAAAGAACTCAGAATTCTCAGATGCAAAAAAAAAATAAATAAAAAAAGTAAGCCAACGAATAAATTCTATCTTTTGGTATCCCCCTCTTCATGCTAGAATAGAATTTTTGGAATATGTTCTGCACATTGCATACAAATAAAAATACAAAATTACAACAGAAAATTTATTAACAAAAAAAAAAAAAAAAAAAAAAAAAAAAAAACAACGATAAACTAAAAGCTCTAAGGCTTCTGAGGAAAGAAGAGCCCAAGAAGAATTTAGAGTATAAAAGGGGTTAATAATTAATATGCCTTTTCGTAGTGGGGAAACACTAACGACGGAAATATTGCAAGAAAATATTTTGGGGATTTTGAAAAATTTTAAATATGAGTGGATTTGATAAAGAGTTGCTTAGAACAGTTAACGTAGTTTTATAAACAAGTATTAGCAAAACTCAAAATAATTCTTTTTGCGTGTACGAATATACAGCAAAAACACCTCAGCTACTCGTCTCACCAAATCCATGGATGAATATGACGCCCACAATACATAAAATATTATGTCATGGTAAAACAATTATAGAATCGAATACTTTTCTTCTTATAGAAGCAACAGATGAAGCCAAAGAAGCAAGAAACTGGGATTTCAAATACATTAAATTATTCACTTCTTGAGAACGTTCTCGGCAGTTATTTTCCGATCCTGTAATATCATCAATGAGAAAACTTTGGATTATTTATGAGGATTCTTCACCTTCCAACAAGGCATAATTAAAGGATTTACTTTATCTTTTAGACATGCATCATAATATGATAATTTTATAGAAATAAAATATTTTTAAGAAAATAAAAAACACTTTTACGAAAGGTTTGTAAATAAAAAATGACAAAAAAGAATATTATTTACTGCCAGTCCCACGATGTCGCAATCGTTCGTTCGTTCGCACAATTACATTCAAAACAAAAACAAATTCTTAAAAATTGTTTTTGTTTTGAATGTAATTATGCGGCAGTTAAAGTTTTTAAAAACGATTGTAAATTTTAGATTGCTTTTTAGTTACCTTTTTTTTCACGTATAATTGTTTAAATTTATAAAACTGAGATACATATTGGAACGCTCTTATTTAAAGACACATTGTTTTGCAGGTAAGAGTGATATTGGGTTGAATAAATTAATATAAATAAAATTTCTATATATTAAGAAAATCTGTGCACGTGTAGTTGGTCAGCCTAAATCAAATGGTAAAAAGTCTCCAACATTATAGTGAAGGATATCCCATAATTCCCAAAATAAAGACCAAAAATCCCAAAATTGGAATGTGTTACTCTTGTGGGTTAATCGGTTTAGCCGTTTACAAATGGCTGAGTTATTTTTTGATTCTGCTCTACTGTGTACTGCTCGTTTTATAAATTTGTTTTAAATTTTTGTGTATACATACATATTTTTTTAATTCAGTAAAACTTTTCTACTAATACTGAATTTTACCAAAAAATAATAAAGATATAAAATAAAAAAAATTGCTAATTATGTTAAGATTATATTCAAACTACGAATATCTGCCTTGACGAATTCTATAAAAACTTTGTTATTTACTCAGTTTATTCCCTACCGCAGTTTTGCGAAAACTTAGAACTCCGCTTTTTTGAAAACGTATCTATTTTTTCTTGTTTTCTTGCTTACATTTGTTAAATTAATTTTTCGTTCTAAAAAAAGGTTTTTAGAAATTAAAAAAAAAGAACTCAAGCCAAAAAAAAATTTAATTCAGTTAAAAATTTAGACATAAATTTCACCCCAAATATATCGACTTCTACTAGTTCCGTTTTTTTGTCAAAACACTTTTTAGTTTTTTCACAAAATTAAAGTTGAGGTCAAACTGGGCTTTTCTTTTTTAGTGAAAGCATGCATTGCTTGCGTCAAGTCAAGCTTAGCAGCGGGTACTTAAGGGGTAATTAGTTAATATAATGTTTTTTAATTATTGCTTATCACATTCTTTTAAGCTCGTTGATATACGTGATATTTTTCATATTTTTATTTTTAAACACAACAAATAATTTGTTCTGTTCACGGTTACTACAATCCCCAGTCCCAATTAAAATTTTTAAGGAATTTGTAATAAAATTTGTATTTTTTAAATTCTGTTGCATTTATTTAAAATTAGATAGTGGAATGATATAAAAATTTTTTATTTCTTATTTTTTTTATTTTGGCCATTGGCCCCATAATGGCACATTTCTGTTTTTTTGATACATACTTCCCATTTAATTATATGCGATTTAAACAAATTGTATGACTTTTCAGAGGCAGTTAAATTATGTGTGGCTTGATGGCTAAGTTTCTTTTATGGAATTAAAATTACAGAGTTTTACTGCACCAAAGTTGAAATCGTATAAAGTTTTTAAGATTTAAACTGATTTTTGTCATTTTAGAAGATATTTTTACAACAAATGATAACATAATATACAGTTTGATAATTATTTTTATCATTCGATTACAAAAAAAAAATTAAAATAATAAAAACGAATCGCATTTTGCAAGGATATGAGCTTATTTCTTAAGCCGAACCGGACAGACATCTAAGACGTTGAGCAACAACTATAAGGCATGATTTTTACTTAATAAATGAACTTATCTATTGACTCTGATCAGGAAAAACTAGACACTAGAATGCTGGATGGCTACATCCGTCATCAGCCTTTTCGAAATTTAACTACTTTAGATTATGTACGTTCTAAACATTAAACTTTGATATTTTATAAACTAACTAAATTAATTAAAGGGATGTTGCATAGATCGCTTCCAAGCAGTGCATCCTGGAGAACTCTAAATGATCTATACCCCCCCTGTACAACCTTTTTCTGTCCAAGGACCTCTCTCTCCGATTTTTTCGGCACATTTTGTGGTGGCTTGGGGTGGTGGTTATGGCTTCTAAGCCTATTATCACTGGGGTGAAACCTTGTGGGAACGGCTCTAGTTTAAGCTCATAACCATCTCCGTCCCGTCAAAACCCTGGCAGGCCCCATAGCACGTTCGATACCCGTCACCGTTAAGTCGGTGGTGTAGGTTTGGTTAAGACCTACTTCCAATTAGCAATGGTCTGGCTCTGAGCACCTGTCCCGATTAAGGCTGGTGCTAAACCTCGCATGGCCTCCCTGCTTGCATAGATAACCATGGGACGTGTTAGTTGACTACACATACGGGTGGGGATAGCAGCTATAAGTGGCGACCCAATTCGCATGGACAAAACCGCAAACTTAAAAATTACAAAAAAGACCACAAAGGCCAACCCTTAAAGGGAGCCAACTGGATTGAAACGGCAAAAGCCGGCAATCCAAAAGCAACCTTTGTCTGAGCCTCTACCTCTAGACCACAGTTGATTGCAACAACTCTATTGCCTGCCTCAACATCCCGCACCACTCTTTGACCTCTTTGTCTGAAAGGGACCAGACAAAACTTAAATTGGCCAAACAGAACTTGGAGACTCGCCCTCCACCGGCCTAAGACTTCTACATCCTCTTAGCGAGAAAGTTAGGGATAGCTTCGTTTTGGCTATTATAGACACTGATAAAAGTGACGGGACAATATCTCCAGATAGCTTGAGGTTAGTCCAAGCGGCTCTTCGCAGTATCTATAAGGGCTAGTATCAGGGCATGTTAAATTGATTGCTTGTGCTGATCAACGCTCAGCGGATTTGTACAAGCAGGCAATTGAGGACCTGGGTGAAATTTGATCGGGTGCTAAGTCCTTAGCTGTACCCAAGGATAAGATTCTAAACCGTCAAAGATCTTTTGCCCGGATCCCAGCAGATCCTTCTACTGCCGAGGAAATTCTGGAACTAATTAAACTTAGCAACAAAGAGCTGCCTTCGGCCGACTGGAAGGTCGCTAAAGTAAGCGAACCAAAGGGTCACTTTTGCGACACTTCCATCGTCATTACCGACGAGTCCCTTGCCCCACTCAACGCCTGCAAGAGGGAGATCAACTACGGTTTCGATTCGATCTCTCTCAGGATCTATAAAGGTGACAACAGACGGCCCTGGCCTCTACATGCGGTTCAGATACGTCGGACGACACAAGAAATGTCATTTCTTCATCCGGGTTTGCCGGTGACTTTTTCCGGCAAACGAGGCTCGGACTCGAACATTTGGCAGAAGCCGTGGAGTCATCTTATTCTTCGCAGATTCAGTGACAGAGACAGCGTTGCCATAGCAGTGGAGACGGGCTCGAAGGATGTCTTGTGGTCTCCAACTATATGGCCACGATCATGGGGACTAGCCACCACATGACATGTTGAAGCATATGGTTGCAGAGGCTAACAACCGTCAAAAGCCGGTCATCATTGGGGACATCAATGAACGAGGTGAGTCTCTATTTGATGACTTGGGTATTGTCAATAGGGGAAGCGAGCCCACCTTGGTCACTTCGAGTAGAAGGGAGGTCCTCGATCTTACCTTACAAACGAAATCTTGTTTGATATTGCCAGAAATTGGAGTATCTCTCAAGAGTGCTCCTTTTCTGACCACAGGTATTTAACTTATAATTTAAATCTAGAATCAGTAGATTCCGGAGTTTTCCACTGCTACATAAATAGGAAGCAAACGGACTGGAATATATTTCAGTCCAATGTAAAGCTTGGCCTAAGGCCTGCTCCCTCTGAGATTTATGACCACTGCAATATTGATCGGGCGGTTGAATTCTTAACCTTGCAGCGAAAGTGGCCTATAATCCACCGAAGCCAAGGGGTAAGCCGAAACCCCCTGTGGTGGAGCACGCAGATCGCGGAGTTACACAGAGAATGCAGAACACTCTTCAATAGGGCCAAAAATTATGGAAACTGGCTGCCCTATAAGGATAAACAAAGGGAGTTTAAGTATGCCATACTAAGATCCAAAAGAGCCTAATGGAGAAACTTCTGTGATAACATAGAAAGCTCGTCCGAAAATAGCAGGCTGCGCAGGATTCTTAGCACTTCCCCGAGAGCTATTGAGAGTATTCAGAGACCGGACGGTTAATGGACGGACTCTGTTATCAATACCTTGGAGACGCTGTTCGATACTCATTTCCCTGGTAGTGAGGGGATTAGCGAAATGACAGGAACTATAAATTCCGCATCGGTTTGCCCATCCACTTTCCAGGTGACCAATGCTCACATAGAGTGGGCCATCATGTCGTTTGATGACTTCAAGTCTCCTGGAATTGACAATATCATCCCAGCGCACTTGCAACATGGCATGGACTTTATAAAACCATGGCTGTTGCGGATCTACAATGGTTGCCTGGAAAATACTTACATATCGGAAAGTTTGCGTGTGGCCCGAGTTGTTTTCATCCCTAAAGCGGAAACGACATCTCATATTAAACCCAACGACTTTAGGCCAATAAGCCTGTCGTCTTTCTTACTAAAACGCTGGAAAGAATTCTCGATCTGCAGATCAGAAACTTCATAAATCCCGCGCTTATCTCTAGCTCGTGTTAATATCCGATGTTGAAAAGTCCCTTTCAAATAAGAATTTTACGCTTGCAGTATTTCTTGGCAAAGAAGGAGCTTTCAATAATCTTGATCTGAATGCAAATCTGGTGGGATTCATTGAGCTACTACCAAAGACACGTATCATCACGTCCACTCTAGTAAATGATCACGTGGAAAGGGTAGTGAAGAGAGGTACTCCACAAGGTGGTGTGATATCTCCTCTCGTCCGGAATCTGGCAGTTAATACGCTGCTACGGCGACTGGACCAAACGGTAATAGGGTGATAGCTTATGCTGATGACATTGCTAATGCGATCTCGGGAAAATACCTAACAACACTTACAGAACGGGTGAACTATTCGCTCAATGTTCTGTCTTAATGGTGCCGTGTATTTGATCTCGATGTTAACCCTAGCAATCGGAAGTTATGTTCTTCACACGGAGATACAAAGTTCCGATTTTTACTGTGCTCAGTATAAGTAGAAGTGTCAAATACCTTGGGGTGATACTTGACCCCAAACTTCAATGAAAACCTTCGCGCTCTACCTCTGTCAAAGAGCTATAGGACCAAAACGGGGACTTCAGCCTCGAATTACCTCCTGGCTCTATAAGGCAGTAATCGAGCCGAATATTCTCTAGTGTTGTTTTTTGGTGGCCCGCTCTCTAGAAAGTGGGTAACCAAAAGCCTCGTAGTAAATTCAGGAGAACAGCCGCCATTTTGATTACTGTGCCCATATCATCAATGGTGGACTACATCTCTTCTATACCTGCTCTTCACCATGGGTTTCAGAGCCATATTCCAAGTAGGGAGGAATGGGTCTGTAACGAAGTGGTTGTGAGCAATACTATTGACATCTTCACCGATGGCTCGAAACTGGACGACAGGTCGGTTGCGGAATCTTCTCCAATAACCTTGGACTGAGACTCTAAGATAAACGAACTAGTCCAAAATTTCACTTCTACCTAGTTCCATCTTGAACTTTGCTTTGTGTTTGAAGTACTTGATAAGTTGAAGTTAAATGTATTTATGTATAAGTCGTCTCATTGTTAACTTCTTTTGATGCTATTAACGAAGCAAATAAAACATAACATAGACCGATATTAACTTAATATTTGCATTGATTTCTGAAACAAAGAGGCTACCTTTGATATAAAGCATGCCTCAGGGTTCTATTTCAGGACCACTATTATTCCCTCTTTATGCAAATTACTTACGAAGACGTCTCACGAAATGCAAGCATCATTTATATGCCGATGATGTACAACTTATTTTACGTAGCTGAGTTAAAAACATCAGTTCGGGCGTGTCCGCTATAAATGAAGACTTACACAAAGTTTACCATTGGGCCACTGCAAACGGACTCTATCTAAATCCGCACAAATCTAAATGTGTAGTTATATGTAAAAAAGCGTAAGTTCTGTAATTTATAATCCTATTCTTTTAAGTGGTGAGAAAATTAAGATTGTAAATTCTGCAAACAATTTAGGAATAGTTTTTAATAGAAACTTGACTTGGACTAATCATATAAACTCACTAGATGGTCAAAGTTATATAAGATTGCGAGCTTTTTGGTCCACACAATATTCTACAGCTATCAAAATTAGAACATTATTAGCAAAGACATATAAAGTTTCTTTCTTAATATATGGGTGTAAATTATTTGGAAGTTGTGACTCAGTAAAACAAAGCTTTGTGGCATGTTTAATAACAATGTAAGATATGTTTTTGGATTACTCAAACTCCAATATATATTTGTGAACAAATACTTTTTTTTCAATCGTCAGGAAACAGAAACATTGTGAACCTCTGAATCAATGACAAGATCAAAATGGCAGTTTTATGTAATAGTCCACTTTGTTATCACATAATTCTTAATATTTTTTAACAAACTGGCAACTTTTACAAATGTCAAAATTCGGTACATAAGTCGATTAAAAAAGTGTAGCAGACGGTTGTGTTTTTAATAAGCTCCCAGTTAATGTCCATTTAAAAAGTCAATAGTGTTATTAAAAAAAAACTCATTATATTATTAGTTTGTTCCAAACTCAATTACGAGGGCTGCTATATATATTTCTGGCCTGGCAACACCATCCTATAGTACTGTGAAAAATTGGTATAATGAATTTAATCACGGCCGAAGCTCGCTCAAAGACGAATTCCGTGAAGGTCGTCCAAAAACGGCTGTTGTGCAAGAGAACATTGATGCCGTGCGTGAACTCAGAATGCAAGATCGACATGCGATATACCGAGAGATAGAGACATCTTTGGACATTTCTTCCACCAGCATACATTCGATACTGCATGAACACCTGGCGGTAAAAAGGTTTGTTCTCGTTGGATCCCGCACAATTTGAAAGTCGCTCAAAAAAAGGCTCGTGTCGATTAGTGCAAAGAGATGTTGCAAAAATACGATTGCGGTGCTTCAAAAGACGTTTATAAGATCGTCACAGGTGACAAATCATGGATCTATGCGTATGAGCCCGAAACGAAGCAACAATCGACCGCGTGGGTCTTCAAAGACGAGCAAAATCCAACGAAAGTTGTTCGTGGAAGAAGCACTTCGAAGCAAATGGTCGCCTGTTTCTTAGGCAAAACTGGTCATGTGGCGACTGTTCCGCTTGAACAACGTAGGAGGGTCACTTCTGAGTGGTACACTACAATTTGTTTGCCTGAAGTCATCGGAGAAATTCGAAAAACCAACAAGAGAAGACTAATCATCAATGAGACAAATGTATGCTTAATATAAAGTAAGCCTAAGCATATAGCTAATTGTGATCAAAAGTAAAAAAAAAAAACAGTCGTGTACCATTTACAAATACTGGTCAGATAAATGATGCCCAGTTTCTTATTCTGAATATACAAATTAACAGTTTTAAGGGCTTTGCTAATGCCGTACGTTAATTTTTAAAGCAACACCATAAGTTGATCTAATCAATGTACAATCTAAGAAAAAATAAAAAGCACAATAAAACTACTAGCAATAAACCTAAACTAACAAATAGTAACGAAATTACAAACACGCAAACACCTGTAGCAAGTTCATCACGTTTGTCAATTGTTAAATTGTATGGATAAAAGATTTGACAAATTTACTGAGCAAATTATGTGCAAAATTGATACCAAATTTCGAGAATTTAAGAAAGATCTTTTAAATGATACAAAACTCTGGAAACTGAATTACTCGCAATTAATAGAGGGGTAAGTATTCTCGAAAATACAGCTATTCAAATAGAAAATATGAACGAGAAAATAAAAACCTTGAAAATAAAAATAAAACAACAAGAAAATCACACCGTTTCATCGGAGCTCAGGATAAATGGAATTTCCTTAATCGAAAACGAGAATTTAATAAACATTTTTCAGCATATTTGTAGTATCATTAACACCCCTGTACCAAACTTAAAATCAATATACCGGCTTAACAATCAAAACAACAAGAACAAACAAAACTCTTAAGACGCCGTCATAATTGTAAAATTGTGTTTTGCATATGACAAAAACTTCTTTCTTAAATCCTTGGCAAACTACAGAAAAATCAATAAGCGTTTTACCTTTGCCTCATGGAAATTGGTTTCAACTCTGACAACAAGTTTTCCCTTAATTAAATCCTCACGCAGTCAAACTTCAACATTTTGCGAGCGGCAATTCGTCTAAAAAAGAAGAAAATTATATGCTCTGCTTTCACTTTGCGTGGCTTAGTTACATTAAACAACAAATAAATGGTGATCTAATACAGATAGATGAAATTGGGCATTTTAGTCAGTTATTTCCAGGCCAACTCATCTCATGCTCTCTTAACCACAATACTTTTTTTTATTAAAAATTTAATGACGTTATGTACAATTTTTTTATGCAATATTTCACTTGTCTGTATTAGAAATATATATTTATACCTATCATAATCAAACAATCTTTTGCGTTGCCTACCTATTTAATAATGTGTGCTTATAATAATTTTGGTTCCAAGGAAAGCGCTTTTAATATGCTACGAGTTCTAGCAAGACAGAAAGTGGGTCTTAGTATCGTACACATAAACGCACAAAGTTTGCATTGTAAAATGGATGAATTAAGATATCTATTTGCTTCAGCTGGTGTGAATATAATATACATTTCTGAAACTTGGTTTCCCTTTGACATCAACAACGCTACTTATAAATTGGAAGGCTTTAAACTGTTTCGATCGGACAGAACAATTATAGGGTATGGAAAAGAAAACCAAAGGTGGTGGAGTTGCAATTTATGTTAGATGTGGTATCAAATGTGTTGTAAAAATAAAATCGGACTCAGGCAGTGCAATTGAATACCTATTAACAGAAGTGACCACAAAACGAAATCAGAAAATTCTGGTCAGTAGTGTATACAGACCCCACAGAGACATAACTGTTAGTGTTTTTATGAATGTTCTGCAAAATATATCTGTCAAGTATAATGACATTATTGTTATATGCGACTTCAACAACAACTTATTAATAAACAACCCCCTAATTGATCCAATGGCATCTACTGGGTTGATACCAGTAAATACAAGCAAAAGTTCTCCTATATCACCAAATTTCACCATCAGTCTTTTCAAATCATGACTTATTATACATTACATATGATTTCTGTGTAGAAAATCAAGCTATGTACTATACATACCGGGATCTTCATAACATTGATTATAACCTTTTGAATCTCCATTTAGGAAGCATTAACTGGCAAATTATTTATACTCTTAACGACGCAAACGATCAGCTGCGGCTTTTACAAGATAACATTAATGCATTATTTGACATTTGTGTTCCTCTAAAAACCAAGTGCATAAATATAAACCAACAACCCTACTCACTCAAGTTGGAAAAGATTTAAAACTCCAGAGCTTAATAAAATATTTCAAATATGTAGACGAGAAGTTGTAAAAAATATCAAAGCGTCAAAAAGCTCGTTTTATCAAAGAAAATTTACCACGATGATTCATAACAAGTTAAAATGGAAGGAAATTCGTAAAATCGGAATAGGTCAACAAAACGACTTATATCGTGGAATCAATGTAAATATTAATGATTTAAATAGAAAATTTCTAAATATTAATATCCCTTAACCTACACGCAACCTATATGATGAATTGTATTCAGTTCCCATTTAGAGTTCATTCAGTTTTCGTCGTGTAAGCCAATGCGAAGTCATGCTAAGTATATTAATGCAATTAAATCGAAGGCTATTGGTGTAGATAGAATAAATCCCACCTTTTTAGGAGTTTTATTGCCAAAACTCTTGCCATTCGTCACTCACTTATTTAACACCATACCCACAACTCCTGTATTTCCTGATGCATGGAAGCTGTTTAAAATTATTCCAATCCCTAAGCAAAACAATGATTATAGACCAATTGCAATTTTACCCTTCTTATCTAAAGTTGTGAAAAACATTATTAGCAAGCATAATGAACATCTTAAAAAACAGAATCTCTTATCTGATAAGCAATCCGGCTTTGTAAAGGGCAGAAGCTGCATTGACAAGAGCATGGTCTTATTTTTAATACTACTCGATCATAGCAAGGACTTTGACACAGTCGATCATTCAATTTTATTGATGAAACTAGGGAAACTTTTCTATTTTTTAACCACAGCCCTCAAGTAGTTGAACTTAATGGAAAATTTTCAGAAATCATTAGTGTAAACAGAGGTGTTCGACAGGGCTCAATACTTGGGCCTTTGTTATTTTGTCTTTATATCAATGATTTACCTGATGTTATAGAATACCGTTAAGTACAAATGTATGCTGATGATTTCCGCATTTATAATAGTTGTAATGCCAGCGATATTCATTTATGTGCGGACAACATAAACAGGGACCTAGAGAGAGTTAATAAATGGGAAATGAATAATGGATTGTGCATCAACCCTTTCAAATCAAAGTGCATCTTTTTGAATAAAAACAATATATATATATATATATATATATATTGGAAGGGTTGATGCACAACATATATATATATATATATATATATATATATATATATATATATATATATATATATATATATATATATACGTGTGTTTTTGATTGGGAAGCCTAGAAAACCTTGCTGTTTTAAAAATAAAAACGTTCCTGTTACAAATAAAAATAGTTGGAAGACTGTTGTTATCTGGAATGATACACTTTCTATTTTGGACAAAGACATGAGAAAAAAAAGGAAAATAATTCTATTTGTTGACAATGCGTCATACCATAAGACCACAATAACTTTTTCGGTATCTTCTTCCGAACACTACAGCTATTATCCAGCCTATTGATCAAGAAATAATTCACTCGTTTAAGCAGCAGTACACGCAGATCGTCGTTAAGAAGCAGATATGTGCTATTGAGAGAAGAAAAACCGTACCTGAATACATTAAAACAATATCCATATTGGATACTTTATATTTCATAAAGCGTATTTCGTAAAGCCTGGTGGTTAGTAAAGCCTGATTGTATTAAAAACTATTTCAAAAAGGATTTTTTACTTACACCCTGTTCACGTATTGGAAAAAATAGTTTTCATTTGTAAATTTATGTACTTAAGTGCTTTGTTTTTGTTTTTAAATTTTTAATACCTGAACTGGAGGTTAGTTTTTACTCAGAATTCGTATGTTCATATGTGTGTATTTTAATTTTTTTTTATATAATCAGGACGGCTTTATTAATAATAGTGATGGTCATGAGATTAAAGAGGAGGAAGATTGTGTAAGCGAAGTTTTGACATTTTCCTCAGAATATAAACATTAAGATGACTATCTTATTTGTCATGGAATCTTGAGTGATGCTGATAACTTGTAAGATTGTAACTTCGGATAAATCTACGGAAGAGTGTATTAATGTTTCGAAGATAAAGATCCCCACGATTCTAATGTTGAAGTTTTGCATTGGCAGCAAATAAAAATTACTTCAAAAATGTTTTGGATTACGTTGAAGTTAAAAAAAAAAAAATTGTTCTGACAGCGAAATTTATGAAAACATGAATTTTGAAAAAATAGAATCATTTATTGTAATACTTCTTTAAATAAAAAACGGCCTAAGATTACAGAATTCTTTTGAAAACGTTAAATATTTTTCAATTTAAACTTCATATAGAATCTATGAAACTGACATCTAATTTGTGTTTTATTTAGTCATGCAAAGAATAGTGAAAATTATCTATGTACCATTTTGTTTTATTGTAAGTCTTTAAAGCATCTGAATTAATTGAAAATAAAGGCTTTGTTTTACTCAAAATTAATACCTGTAGTGCGATTCACTACTCTTTTTTGACGACTATTGCATGGTTTAATTGACAACAACAAAATCGTCGATTTTGCTATTCAGAAATACTTTTAACGATGTTCCTTGTTTCTTAAAACCATTTGTTATAGTTAGCGAGTTGCGCATAGTTAAAAAAGCGACTTTAGTTTTTTGGTTGTTAAATTTTTTACACATACATATAAGCATAAACGTAGAGAATATATACATATTTGAACACAAAATTAATATGTAAATAAAATAAATACTGTTTGCTCTTAATTTTATTATGTAAGTTAAACACTATTGTTTTACTAAGTTTAACTAAGGGCATTAAAAATTTATTTTAAAAATTAATTTCTTGTTAAAAAAATTACGGATAAGCATATGTTTTGCTGCATTCAAGAAAAGGTAACCGCAACTCTTAAACCAAAACAATTATTATGCTTTTCTTAATTTCAAACTCCATACATGCATATTGTATATATATTGACATTGAAGAAATAAAAACATTTACTTGCCTTGCTTGAATTCACATGTTTTTATTCTCCTCTTTCGTGTTTTTCGTATATTTGGTAACGGAGATGCCACTCAGTTTTAATTTGTCTTATAAGAAAATTAAAAATGTCTATTATCATTAAAACGAAGTTAGTGAACCACATAAGCGTTACTGCAAACAACAGAAAATGACGACTAATATAACAATTGTCGTATTGTTTAAAGTTAGTGAATCGCACTACTAGTTATTTTTTAAATAAACTCTTATTTTGTTTAAAGGAAAGTGGTTTTATTGAATTTTTATATAGATCAAAATATGGACTATATTAGGATTCGCTTATAATCCTTAAAGTGGCTTATAAAAAAATCGGTTGTAGTCCAAATTCGCTTATACTCTACATAAGTAGAAATTTGAAATTGAATTTTGAAAATTGGAAGTTTAAGATAAAACGCATTCAAATTAAAATAGATTCTAATTTCGTGCGGATTCATTGAGTGTTTTATATTGTCAAAACTTCATAATGAAAAAAAGAAACAACCGCATCCGCAACCGTGAGGTTGTATTTATACTCTTACTTACCCCATGTACTGCATGTGAAATTATAATTGAAAAAGATTTCACTGCGACTAATGTTAGCAAATAAAATATTCTTTAAACTACAAGAGCTTTTTTGAACTAAATTTAGCGGTCACTAAAATAAACTCTATGAAAAAAGCTTATTAGTATTAGTATCGTCATAATATTCATAATTGTTGAAGTAAAATTCAATTTCAACTAAAATGTATATGTAAATCGCTGTATTTCGTTCTGTGCTTTTGGTTGTAATTTTTTGTGCCAAATAGTTTCATTTTTTACAAGGTACATTTATTTTACTAGGTAATAGCGGCTCTACAACAAATACAACATTTGCAAAAACAACATGGTATTTTATTTTTGCTTTGTGCGTGGAAATGTCAAAAATAGAAAGAGAAATAAAAGAGCTTGCTTTGTTTCGCTTATGCTTATTGTTGGTATTTTTTGAAATTCGTAAACAAAAGTACAAAAATGTAAACAACTTTTGACATGTCCAACTACAAACCAGCTGAGCGGACGACACTACCTAGTAAAATAAATGTACCTTGATTTGTTATAAGGCGAATTAGTTTACATATAGCCCAGCTGGTTTTGCTTACGTTCAACGTTGTTGTAAAATTTTGAAATAATTTTACAATTAAATAATTTTAAAATAATTTAAAAAGTAAAAACTCGTAAATTTTATAACATTAAATTTTAAAACCGTAAAAAGAAAAATGAGGTGCTGCTGCACACGCAGGAGATAAAAAAAACTGATACATCTTTATTTAAAGTAACAAATGATGCTGAAAGGATAATTGAATTTGGATTCCTTTTGTTTAGTCAGTTATTTTTGACGCCAACGTGGTGCTCTGCAACAACAAAACTAAATAAATTATTTTGTTAGCCGTGTGGGATGTATATAGCTTTTTTAATGTATTCTTCTTTTTCCGATCCCAACTTTGGGATTTTAGAAAACATAAGGTAAATTCCAAATTCCGATGTAAAATAGGTCAAGTTAGAGGACCTCTCTCTTAAGCGTCATTTCGTTTAAATGTACAAGCATATAGTTAGCTTAAACAAAAATAATAATATTTATTTATATTTCTTAATTTCCCAAATATTTTGATTCTGCCTCTTTGTGCACTGTTTACCCCAGCGAAATCTTTACTTACTATAAAGCTTTTTAGTAACGAGAAATCGTTGTCGCAACTACTTACAATTTGACTAAAAGAACTAATAATTTTTCCTCTGGATCCCGCTAAAAGAATCCTATAAAAATTAATATTCATAACCCAAAAAATAAGGCATTCTTTTAAAAGACTTAATATTTTTTATTTATTTAATTTAATTTATTTTTTTATTCTCTTATAAAAGAGATGCGATATTTTGAGTAACGATTTTCATCAACACTGCATTTAAATGTATTACAATTTTAAATTATTCATTACAGTATTATTTTGACATAAAAAATTGTAGAAAAAAAATTAAGGCAAAGTAATAAAAATGACGAATAAGATTAAATTGTGTTTGCGGCAAAATCGCGAAAAGAATTTAAAAGTAACAAAAAAGGGTTTAACAGTAGAAAAAATTACAAAAATTTACTGCAAATACAGATGTAAATATGTACAAGAACAATAATAAAACAAAATGTTTTCGTTGTGGTACAAGGGGACACAGAGAACTAATGACTTTGCTTGCTTTTTAAAAGAAAATAAATCGTCGCATTTGTATGTATGACAACGCAAAAGATAATTTTAGCATCTGAAGAAACTACTTATGCTTAAGGCATTGGAAAAATATCAACAAATTTTTGCTCACTTACTTTAAATAATGTATGGTTTGTCCCACATCAAAATTCGAACTTTTTATCTATAAATATAACAAGAAAAAAACGGTCATATTGTTCAATTCGCCGCAAACAAAGCAATAATGAAAAGTAAACAGAATGGGTGCGTTCTTGTACTCAATTTTGATATCTCGCAGGATACCAATGCTACCAAAAACTGTTCCCGTACTACAAGTCTGGGTAGAAGAGAGAGCTTTTGATATAATAAAATTCTTCATCTTTCTGCACGAAAAAGCCCAGACTTTTTTTTTGGGTAGATTGTGAAAACTAAAAAACAATCAGCTGATTGAAAAGTAAACAGTAGCAAATATAAAAAATTCGATGTTTCATGCACGCAAATGTTTTCAGAAAGTATCAGTTATAAGTTTTATTCCTAAAAATATTAAAATAAATTCAAGATAATACAAAATATTTGCGTTCTTATGTTTAATGTAAAAAACTGCATGTATATTTTGCTCGACATCTTGTTTTGGGATAGAAATTATTTTTTTTTGTGTTCCCGTACATTTGGACATTTTCTCTTTAATTGAGAATAATTTATGTTTACTTACATTTTACCGAACTTTACCCAAAAAGTACGGGAACGGAGCTATTAGAAATATATAAACAGCTGATTTAATAGATGAACTACCTGTTTGTTATGAAATAAGAAAGAATTAAGGATTTTGAATTTGTAAATTGAGTTGTTGATGAAAAAACTGTAAAAAAGTGGCAAGTAAGATACAAACATTTAAATAAGTTATCCACTAGAAATATAGTGAAATAGCTTTATGTTTAAATGCTCAATTACTTGTGAATAAAATTACTGCAATACCATACACAAACTATTCAAGTGTGCAAACGAGTGAAGTGTAAGAGTTGGTGCATACAGATTTATGTGGTCCAGTTGGTATAAAATCTGTGAGAGGCTCATAATATTTTATTACCTTAATCGACGATTATTCGAGATATATTTCTACTGTACTCACTACACACACTCACACATTTTAGTAGGCTCGCAGAGAAGCAGACAGGAAAGAATTTATAAATTCTATATTTTAAAACTATTTTATGAAAAAAGGTATTGTCCACCAAAAAACTGTCAATTACCACGGCAAAACGGGGTTTCTAAACGTGCGAATAGAAATGTAGAAATGGAAAGGTGTTTGTTGAATTCGTCTGGATTACCGCAAAGATTATGAGGTCCTACAAAAGCACTTTGTGACGTTACACCTTATGGAGGATAGTGTGGAGGAAAACCATCCGTAGCGCATTTAAAACATTTGATTGTGACGCAATGGTGCCAAAGAAGGGTCCAAAGCCCAAAAAAGCAAAATTTTTGTCCAAAGGCACAAAAATCAAATTTGTTGGTTATCAAGTTTACATAAGGACATATCGTTTATATAATGTTTCTTAAAGGCAAATAACTATTGCTCTAGTTTTTGTGTTTTTTGAGAAGTCCTTTAAAAAGACTTTGAATGAAAATTGATTTTTTTTTTAAATATGCAAAGCAAAAATTGCATACATCTGGTGACGAGGTTTAATAAAAAAGTGATGGTGATAATTATCAACAAAGTGATGAAGAAATAAAGGATCGACAAAAAGATGAAAATAAGTTGGGCAGTGAAACCTGTAAAACAGATATAGAAGACACCCCTATTGTGAAAAACAAGAGAAAACGTGGAAGATCGAAATTGTTGAAAGCTGGAGGTAAGGTTAGACCAAGAAAAATTTATTGTACAGAAAGTGGCCCTCAAATTTTAATTATTATTTAATTATTGAAAAATCTAAATACTGTGAAGGACGCTTTGAATGGTAATGATTCTAATAAAATGGTTAGAAAACATAGAAGTTGACTATGAAAAATGATACTTGGGAACTGGTTGGTAAGCCATTTGGAAAAAACGTTTTTAGCTGCAAATAGGTATTTACCTTAAAACATAATTCTGATGGCACAATTAAAAAATATAAATCGCGACTTGTAGCTCATGGTTGTTCTCAGGAATATAACGTCGATTTTCAAGAAACTTTTGCAACAGTAGTTCGCCACTCAAAAATAAGATTGCTATTAGCTTCATCTGCACAACACACATTGCTCGTTAATCATGTTGATATATTTAAACGGTCACTCAACCACAAATGTTTGAAAGCAAAAAGTATCCCTACAAAGTCTCCAAATTAAAAACGGTCCTATATGGCTTAAAGCAAGCCGGCCATGAGTGAAATAAACGAGTAAATGATATTTTAATGGATTTTTTGAGATGTAAATCTGACACTTGTGTGCATTTGAAAAAAAATGACAACAATATAAGAATAATTGCTTAATATGTCGATAACATATCAGTGACATGTTTAGGTAAATTACAGATGAAACAAATTATTGCAAGCTTAAATAATTCGGCAGAGGCAATTGACCGTGGTCCTATATTTTTTTATTTTGGAATGGAAATTATTCGTGATGGTCTTCGGGGCGACATAGATTCATTAAAAAAAAAATATACTAAGGAAATTCTAAAATGGTGGAGTATGACATAATATAAACCTGCAGCAACACTGTGGGCACGTGAAAAATGTGAAAACAATTGTGAAAACTTGGGGTTTTAAACAATGTATTAAGAATCCGACTCCTATTTTATGTAATAATCAGTCAGCAGCGTTTATGGTAAATCATCCAACGCTTCAGAGAAAAAACAAACATATCGACATCGATACCACTTATCCGTGAAAAGTATAAAGAAAAGGTGATAGATTTACAATACGTTCCATCTGACGACAACACAGTCAATATTCTTACGAAAGTGGTAACCAAGCAAAAGCTTGCTTTCGTGGGAGATTGTTGAAGTGAATCCCATTTAAACCCAAATGTACATACATATATGTACTGTTATGTTATTTGGCCAGTTTAAGCAGAGGAATGGTGATAGTTTGGCAAACTTGTATTGTTGTGCACTTGGCTGTCTACCGGCTGCTTCAGTCAGTCATGGGTCCGATTTTCAGTACTAGTTAGCCGATCCATTTGCCTAGTCAAACAAAAATACTATGTGCACTTTAGTCCTAAAAAAAAATTTGAGACGGACCTGAAAGCTCAGGAAGTGTTGGTTAGCAGTACTTATGTGGTGTCTGCTCCGTGCCCTACCCTTTCCATGTTTCCATAGAAGTTATTGGAAACCCACTAGACAATCTAATACGAACAAAACTTTCAAATAATTTCAGACCAAAAACATTTTAGCTTAAGCCGCCATATTACGATTTATTCTTCTACAAAAACAATCATATTATAATTTTTTTTTTCATATATGAAACAATTTTTGACCTTAAAAGCTAAAATATATATATTTAATATCAGTGGCAAATCTATAATGACGAATAAATATATATACTACATAAATAATAAAAAAATTAGACAATATTCTCTCTTTTTGCCGCGAAGTTCATCAAAATAAACCTATGGCCAGTTTACACAAATTAACTAAAACAAATACCTTAACTTACTTTAATCTTAGCACGCGTGTATATTAAAATGTATTTAATTGATTGAAAGTGAAGTAAAGCGTTAAACCATACTTTAAAAAAAATAAGAGATAAAAACAAAGAAAGTTGAATCAATGACGTAAGCTGAACTGAGATTATTTTTTTTTTCTTAGAACAAACAAGAACGGCAATTAAACATAGTACAAGAGAATACGTTAATTAAAGACAAAAATATAATAAATAATGGATATATAGGAACATACTGAATGGAAATATAAAAATTACAAAAACTTACATTATTGTTGTTGTTATGCAGTGTAATTCTCTGGTTTGAAGGCCTTCATCCGTTGAATATGAGCTGCTTCTTTCTTTCTTAGTCTAATTATAATTGTAAAATCATTATTTTTTTTTTCAATTTCCATTCGTTTAAAATATAATAATGTCTCGCAATTTAAATGTAAACGTTCGAGATTATCATCTTTCTTTTGAAAATAAATTTAGCACTCTCTCATTTACTACTTTGTTTTTTTTTTTTTGCAAAATTACATTTAGTTGTTTCTCTCGCGAATATTACAACAAACACCAGGAGCCTGGGCTGCTAAGACTTTTAGATTTGATTATTAATGAAATTTAGGTATGTACGTTTACTCTTTCTGTGTTTGTTGTTTTTTATTTTTTTATTTTTTTACTCACTACTTACAATAGCTCTTACATTAATTTTATGACGGAGACGGGAATTGTAAAAGTCTATTCCAACTTTATAGGTTATAAATATACGTAATAACCTATAAGTTTGTTAACACAAAATCGTTAAGCAAACCGAAATGACTGCAACTAAATCTACCTACAGGGCTGGAGTAGTAAGACTAATTGCGAAAGTTGTTAGTTTTATACTGACGATTGCGTGGTTTATAAATCATTTGGTAGAATATCTGGAATAGATGGCCTTTATGTTGAGGCTCGGGATGGCTACCCCAAGCCGAATGTTTTAACGTCTGCTGCTGCAATCTCAACTTGGAAATTGATATGCCGGCCAATTGACAATTTTTCTTTATATACGAATACAGATTCGGTCAATGCCGTCCTAAATAATACAATGGCTTTAGCTCAAATGTTCTAGCTTATGTTTATCTTCCTCACCTTTAATCAGACCATTCAACGTACACGTTAGTATCGTGATGCAAATTTTTACATAAACCACGTTGCGTCAAGGCTACTGGATTGCTAAATAAATTGAACTTGGTAATAGTCAATGCATCAGAATTACATTCGTACCTGTAATTAGGTCTCCGACAGGTTTTCAAAATTTAATAGTAGATTAACAGCTTATTGCTTATTAATTTATTCAATATATATATATTGTGTATACACATTCACAAAATTTACAATTGCCGTACTTGTGCCACACACATAATACTAAAATGCCGGAAATGCTTAGACTTACTAATTTCTCGTTGGGTTATTAGCGAGTAAACCAAATTTATGAATGAACTAGTACCGATGTGAATGAAATTCGGTTTGCCGTTTTTACACCCCAACCAGAGTTGTTCTTACGTATCTCAATGATTACAGTGAGAAACAAAAATGTTATATTTTCACAAAAACCCAGCACAAAACATGTTTTACGGCCCTGGCGTTAAAACATGAAAGGGGTTTAATTGGATTTCTTCCCTCTGATATCCTTACCATGATAAAATTCCCTTTTACCCGTAAGCTTATCTTTCAATTCATAAATATTGTTACCTTTTGTACTGACGACTACGGCTTGAACAAACTTTGGAGCAAATTTGGAACAAAACTTCTTGCCGGCGCAACTAGCGACAAAATTCCTGCGAAAAACTGTGTCTCCGACTTTGACCGCACTATTGGTACTCCTTAAATTATATCTTTTAGATGAGTTTTTAAAAGCTACGTCGATGTTTTTTAAAATATTACTTCGCACTAGTTCCAACCTATCTCTTTGGTCTAATATCTCACAATCAAACGAACCTAATTTCTTCAGAAGCGGATATTCCCTTCCATGCGATACCATGTTTTGTCCAAATAGAGCGTAATAAGGGCTATACCTCGTAGATTGGTGAACCGAACTTCTGAGAGCCTCAGCTATATCCTGAAGATGGGCATCCCAGCTGGTGTGATCTTTTGATATATAGCTTCTGATACCTCCAAGTATAGAGCGGTTTACACGCTCGCTAGCATTAGATTGAGGGCTGTATAAGGCCGTGAGTATATGGCGTATACCACGATCTTTAAGAAAATTTAAAAATAAATTACATTTGAACTGTTTACCGTTGTCACTAAAAACTATTTCTGGCGTACCGAAGATGGGAAAAATATCTTTTTTTAAAAACTCTATTACTGCCGAAGTGGTAAATTTTTTTACAGGCTTAATAAAAGGAAATTTAGTTAATTTATCAAGTAATACTATAGCACCATTGTGGCCTTGTTTAGATCTAGGGTACGGACCAATAAAATCTATGTACAGGCATTGAAACGGACGGACGGCGGTGAAGTTATTAGTCATAGGTGGTCGCAGCGGCCGATTTGGAGATTTAGTTTGTTGGCAAACATCACACTGGGAAATAAACTCTTTTACATCCTTTGCCATTTGGGGCCAGTATATGTTTCTACGTATTCGCTCTATAGTCTTGCTGATTCCACCATGGCATTTGTTTGGGGGGGAATGTGATTTTTTTATTACGGCTGCCACGAGTGATCGTGGAATCCACAGTTTCCACGAAAGTGATTCATCTTCTTGGTTTCCGTTTGCAAAATCGCACCGTTTGTAAATTTTATTATCCAGAATGTGTAGATCTGGAAGTTTAGACTTATTTTCTGCAATATTCGTACGCAAATCCACATAATCAGCAGATTCAAATTCCGGTGAATCTAAATTTACTAGTGGACCAACCTCAAGCTCAGATATGTCATCAAAATTTTGCCTAGACAAACAGTCAGGAACCACATTCTGAGAACCACGACGATGCTCCATATTAAACTTGTAGCCTTGGAGCTTCAAGGACCAACGCGCAAGACGCCCTGAGAGTTCCGATTGCCTCATCAGCCACTGAAGGCTCGCATGGTCGGTAACGATAGTAAATTCTTGGCCCTCGACATAAGGTCTAAATTTTCTTAGAGCCAAAATAACTGCCAGACATTCAAGTTCCGTTACACTATAGCTAGACTGGGCTTTGTTCAGTTTTTTTGAAAAGTAGGCCACAGGCATTTCCTGACCACTTTCGTTGACCTGTGCGAGAACTGCACCTACGCCAAGCTTACTGGCGTCGCATTGGAGGATGAACGGCTCAGAATAGTTCGGGCTAGCCAAAACTGGTGCTGAAGATAACTTCTGTTTTAACAGAACAAAAGCAGACCTAGCTCCTTCAGTCCAATTAAAACTTTTTCCTCCTTTCAACAAGTTAGTAAGCGGTGCCGTCAAAGACGCAAAGTTTCTCACGAATCGTCGGTACCAGCCTGCCATGCCCAGAAACCTTCTCAGTTGTTTCACCGACGATGGTTCCGGATATTCAGTTACCGCTGATACCTTCTCTGGGTCGGTTCGAAGAGTTCCGTTTCCTACAACATAACCCAGATATTTAACTTCTCTAATGCAAAATTTACTCTTCTGAATATTTATAGTTAAGTTCGCCCTCCTTAGTTCAGACGCGACTTTGGATAGGACAGATATATGTTTATCAAAGGTTTCAGAGATGATTAATAAATCGTCAAGGTAAACAAAGACTTCATCTTTTAGACTTGGTGGTATTACACGATCCATCAAGCGACATAAAGCTTGTGGGGCGTTGCATAAGCCAAAAGGCATTACGCAGTATCTATACAGCGGACGATTAGGGACAGTGAAACAAGTTAGATCTCTTGATTGCTCAGATAGAGGAATTTGCCAAAATGCTCGTCGAAGGTCCAGTGAGCTTATGTATTCGGCTTTGGGCAAACGACTTAATATACCATCAATGTGCGGGAGGGGGTAAGCATCTTTAATAGTAACGCTATTTACTTTACGCGAATCTAAACACAGACGGACTTTATTAGGTTTTCGGACTAAAACTGTCGGACTGGACCACGGACTATTGGGGGCTTCTTCTATTACTCCTAGTTTCAGCATTTCATCGATTTCTTGGTGAACTAATTTTTCGATAGCGGGAGAAATTGGAAAGTATCTTTGTTTTATCGGTCGGACATTTGGCTCTAATTCTATTACATGTTCAATAAGAGATGTTTTTCCCAGACCTTCTTTTTCACAGGAGGGAAACAAGCTCTTTATGGACTCCAATTTAGCTTCTTGTGAGTGAGTCAAGTTATGCGTTTCATAGTTTTTTTCTGATGAAGATACGCTTTCGATTCCAGCTATTACGTCAGGAGCTATCTGATATATCTTCCAAAAATCTACACCAAGTATAACTTCTTGTTTTAAAGAGGGAACAACAAAAAATGTTATTTCTTCGGATTTATTTCTAAAAGTGACACAGGTTTTGATTTTGCCATAAACGATCTGTTGGCGCGAATCAGCTGTTGTTATATAAGTACTGTGGCCCTTAAAGTTATTTTTCTCTGCTATTTCTTTCGCAAATACTCCCCCGATACAAGAAACTTGGGCACCACTATCTAACAATGCTAAAAACTCTCTGTCTAATATTTTAACCTGAGCATATGGTCTTAAATCTTCATTCATATTAGATATGGAACAAATGGCAGAGATAAGTGTCTTTCTATCGGACTTCACTTTCTTCCAATAATTCGCTTGTCTAATAGAAGAGCGGTTACGCTTTGTATTGATTCCAAAAATTTGTTTTCTTTTATCATTATATATTCGCAAACGATCTTCATATGGTATAATTAGTTTGAGTTTAAGATTGTTAAGCGAATCCTCATTGGGCTTGGATAATGGTAATCTCAATTTAGGTCTTGGCGAAGGTTCCATTTTGACCCTTCGCTCTTTCTCGGGTTTCCCGAATTACACTTTTTACAAACGGGTTTGTACGTATCAGCCGCGCCACATCCGTAGCAAAACGTAGATCTATCCTCAGTGCAGTCAACATATCGATGACCGTCCTTTCGACAGTTCCAACAGTTAAGTTTTTCTTTATTGTCTTTAGCTATTTCTTCAACATTGACTTCTGTATGAAAGACGCTATCTGTTCCTTGTAAATTCCCTTCCACTTCACTAATTATCCGACGTTGAAAGGTATTCCTGTTACCACCAGAAGATGTGACACTACCTCTCGACACTTCATCTAACAAACTTTCTCCTTTTAAACATAGTTTACGCAATTGAGCTACTGAATTAATTGGGACATAGAGTAATTGTTGACGAATTTTCGGTCTAAGACCACGTTGAAGGATTTCGACCATTTCTGATTCTCTAAGCGGTATATGTAAGCTTTCAGCCATTTTACAAACAACGTTCTTGTAATCTGCGAAGGATTCGGTTGTGCCCTGTTTGCGACTTCGCATGTCCTCCTTTATTTCGGTGTCCGTGCGATGTTCTTCAAAGTTAGTTCGAAGAGCCTCACAAAGGACAGGCCACGTAACTCTCTCCACAGACCTGCGGAAACTCCAGAACCAATCCTTAGCATCTTTCACAAAAAGACCTTGGATGTTATCACACAGAAGATTGAAGTTACCTCCCAATGTATCTAAAACTAGTGACTCAACGCGGTAAATAAAATTTTCAACCGATAATTTTGGAGTTCCGTCGAACTTAACGTCCCAGTTATTTATTAAGCTAGCAATTTTTCCCGCATTGCTAACTAAAGTCGAGTCACCCCTCAATTCTTGACGATTTTGCGACAAGTGACTCCTTCGGGCATTTCCCAACATTGGCATATCTCTAGGCCACTCATAGTTTGGAACCCTATCACTTGAGTCATTTATATTTTCGATATTTGGATTCTGATTAACAGAATTAAAATCAATTCTTCTAATAGCATTTGACAAAGCCGTATCTATTCGCTCACTAATAGTTTGGGTGAAGCGGTTTTCCATATCCTCAAATATGGATGCCTGCCTAGCAGATATAACTGCTGAAACAATATGTCGGATTCGGGTATCGTCATATCCCACGGCTGCTTCTACCTCATTGGCTTCTGCGTCAGGAGCCTGATGTGAAACATTTAAATTATTAACTTGGGGGGGACCAGTGTCCTGACTTTCACTTTGAGATTGCTCAAGGTTACGAACTGGCTGAATAACAATATTATTATTAAAAGCATTTGCTCGGGATCGAGTTCGAGCCCCTCTAGATGGTGTTTGGGCTATTTCAATATTTCTACTGTTACAGGGGGTTCTACATTGTGGACAAGAAGAATTTCTTTTAAGCCATGTTTGCAGACAATTTTTGTGAAACTTATGGTCACAATTAGTCTTTAAAAATTCGCATTCATTACTTATAGTTTCCCTACAAATTGTGCAAATACACAAATTCTCTATGCTATGGCGGACAGACATTCTTATACGTTTAACCGGAAGATTTAATAAGTTTAACAGGAAGATTTAATATTATGAAAATTATTTCTAAATCAATTATAAAAATTACAATACAGATTATTTGTATCGCAACTTTCCTACGAAAGTAAAAATTTTAGAATACTTTTTGGGTTTTAATCCGATAATGCTTTGATGGTCCTAATATTATTTGAAAGCTTGAGTTGTTTTATTGATTGTCCTATACCAACACTTCCTGGAAATAAATTTGAATTCTGAACTTAACAAAAAGCAATTGATATGTTCCCTTCCCTTTTTCTTTGGTAAAACGTAATTGTAATAACAACTACAGGTTCAAATCCAAAAAAAAAAACGGTTGACAAATACTATAACTCGGAAATTGTCATTCTGTAAATCGGCGGACTTGAGACCAACAACCTTAGTCTAGCAAAACATCACACGATTTAATTTACCGCCAGACACTACATTTTCCATAGCTAGGGGAAGGGTTAAACGGTACCTGTCACTGTCCTATCTAACCAATGTACATGTATTCGCGAAATTACCTCCCCTAATCCACCTCAAAAGAAAATGATCCGAAATTATTACTACAACCAGAGAGTCACTGTAATTGCCTTAAGTCTGGAACCCGCGAATCCTTCGGGCCCCACGTTAGGCGCCATTTTGTTATGTTATTTGGCCAGTTTAAGCAGAGGAATGGTGATAGTTTGGCAAACTTGTGTTGTTGTGCACTTGGCTGTCTACCGGCTGCTTCAGTCAGTCATGGGTCCGATTTTCAGTACTAGTTAGCCGATCCATTTGCCTAGTCAAACAAAAATACTATGTGCACTTTAGTCCTAAAAAAAAATTTGAGACGGACCTGAAAGCTCAGGAAGTGTTGGTTAGCAGTACTTATGTGGTGTCTGCTCCGTGCCCTACCCTTTCCATGTTTCCATAGAAGTTATTGGAAACCCACTAGACAATCTAATACGAACAAAACTTTCAAATAATTTCAGACCAAAAACATTTTAGCTTAAGCCGCCATATTACGATTTATTCTTCTACAAAAACAATCATATTATAATTTTTTTTTTCATATATGAAACAATTTTTGACTTTAAAAGCTAAAATATATATATTTAATATCAGTGGCAAATCTATAATGACGAATAAATATATATACTACATAAATAATAAAAAAATTAGACAATATTCTCTCTTTTTGCCGCGAAGTTCATCAAAATAAACCTATGGCCAGTTTACACAAATTAACTAAAACAAATACCTTAACTTACTTTAATCTTAGCACGCGTGTATATTAAAATGTATTTAATTGATTGAAAGTGAAGTAAAGCGTTAAACCATACTTGAAAAAAAATAAGAGATAAAAACAAAGAAAGTTGAATCAATGACGTAAGCTGAACTGAGATTATTTTTTTTTTCTTAGAACAAACAAGAACGGCAATTAAACATAGTACAAGAGAATACGTTAATTAAAGACAAAAATATAATAAATAATGGATATATAGGAACATACTGAATGGAAATATAAAAATTACAAAAACTTACATTATTGTTGTTGTTATGCAGTGTAATTCTCTGGTTTGAAGGCCTTCATCCGTTGAATATGAGCTGCTTCTTTCTTTCTTAGTCTAATTATAATTGTAAAATCATTATTTTTTTTTTCAATTTCCATTCGTTTAAAATATAATAATGTCTCGCAATTTAAATGTAAACGTTCGAGATTATCATCTTTCTTTTGAAAATAAATTTAGCACTCTCTCATTTACTACTTTGTTTTTTTTTTTTTGCAAAATTACATTTAGTTGTTTCTCTCGCGAATATTACAACAAACACCAGGAGCCTGGGCTGCTAAGACTTTTAGATTTGATTATTAATGAAATTTAGGTATGTACGTTTACTCTTTCTGTGTTTGTTGTTTTTTATTTTTTTATTTTTTTACTCACTACTTACAATAGCTCTTACATTAATTTTATGACGGAGACGGGAATTGTAAAAGTCTATTCCAACTTTATAGGTTATAAATATACGTAATAACCTATAAGTTTGTTAACACAAAATCGTTAAGCAAACCGAAATGACTGCAACTAAATCTACCTACAGGGCTGGAGTAGTAAGACTAATTGCGAAAGTTGTTAGTTTTATACTGACGATTGCGTGGTTTATAAATCATTTGGTAGAATCTCTGGAATAGATGGCCTTTATGTTGAGGCTCGGGATGGCTACCCCAAGCCGAATGTTTTAACGTCTGCTGCTGCAATCTCAACTTGGAAATTGATATGCCGGCCAATTGACAATTTTTCTTTATATACGAATACAGATTCGGTCAATGCCGTCCTAAATAATACAATGGCTTTAGCTCAAATGTTCTAGCTTATGTTTATCTTCCTCACCTTTAATCAGACCATTCAACGTACACGTTAGTATCGTGATGCAAATTTTTACATAAACCACGTTGCGTCAAGGCTACTGGATTGCTAAATAAATTGAACTTGGTAATAGTCAATGCATCAGAATTACATTCGTACCTGTAATTAGGTCTCCGACAGGTTTTCAAAATTTAATAGTAGATTAACAGCTTATTGCTTATTAATTTATTCAATATATATATATTGTGTATACACATTCACAAAATTTACAATTGCCGTACTTGTGCCACACACATAATACTAAAATGCCGGAAATGCTTAGACTTACTAATTTCTCGTTGGGTTATTAGCGAGTAAACCAAATTTATGAATGAACTAGTACCGATGTGAATGAAATTCGGTTTGCCGTTTTTACACCCCAACCAGAGTTGTTCTTACGTATCTCAATGATTACAGTGAGAAACAAAAATGTTATATTTTCACAAAAACCCAGCACAGTACATCACCGTATTTAGTTCTATAATTTTGGTTGCCAAATTTTCTTGAGCCAAATAATGAATTTTATATGTACATACATAAAATTTCATTCGTTATTAAAACATAGTTGACGCCAAAAGTTTTTCTTTAAATATTTAAATAAAATTACTTTTAGTTTCTTGAATTGAAGATACCGTGTATTACTTGTGCCACTTAGATTAAAAGTTCTTCTGCTGCTCTACAAGGTTTCAACTAACAGTAATCATTCGATATTAATTTGGTTAGCCGATGTTTCAATTTTGTTCTCTTGATAAGTTGTCAGATATACATTTATTTATTTATTTTTTGCTTTCTGCTAAAAGTAAGCATACTTAGCATACAAAGAAAGTAGTACTTTTAGTTTTATAATTATTAGTTTAACTATTTAAGTATTTTAACCAAATGATTAAAAAAAAATAATGTAAAGAGTTTGATACTTAGCATACATGTCCAAGTGTATTTTTTGTTTTTCATGCACCTAAACGGGCAAGTATTTAAGTGGAATTATGTTTTAAATAATGTATTAAAAAAGGATATAAATTATAAAATTTTAAAATGCAGTTTTTATAACTTTTTCAAATAAAAACAAGCAAGAGGATGAAACTTATGAGGATGAAACTCTTCACCATATGTATATAACCACGTGGACCATATTGCAGGTTTCCCATTAAATAGCTTTAAAAAAATCGGCATAAGAAATTCGTTCTTACCATAACGTTTAACTGTTTAAAACAAGCTTTTTCCGAAAATTGTAAGTTTTACTTATGGTTGTTGTCGGCAGCGTGGTAAATGAAAAGGTTACAGTATCAGATCCTAGAATAGTTCAGAAGTGAATAAGAAGTAAGTGGTAAAAAGGTCACCAATGTTTCTTACCTTTTCCATTAATTTTTTTATCATAAACAAAACAACCTGCAGGAATACAAACGAAAGTTGAACAAAATATTTGGAAATATTAGAGGCAGGCGTGGCATTTTGCTTGCTGCATCGAAGCATATCGTTGATCTTTCTGACTTTTAGCAGAAAATATTCTATTTATTTATGTATTTAAATTATCTCTAGCTCGTCTAGTACTTTGGCCAAGTTGATTTCCACACAAATACGGACGGACAGACGAACATGGCTCCATCTTGTCTATGCATAAGTAATCAGAATATATGTATATAGTTTATGGGACGGAAGTGGATATTGTAGAAATTACAAACGGAATGACAAACTTTAATATAACTTCATTCTACCTGTGGTGAGGTATTTTTAAAAAAAAAATCGTATATTTATTTGATAATTGCTAAACAAAAAGTTATTATTTTATTCCTTGAGACGGTGCCTTGTTTCTGTACCTTTCTTACATATTGAATTTTATAACTTAAGCTAATGAAAAAGTTAAAAGTTTATTTATGCTTACTCTTGAATAATCAAGATAGTCACATATTTTAAGCGACGTTTATATACGTATTACAACAATTATGTATAAATATTTATTTATATTCTTTAAGAGCTTTTGAGTTACTGAGCATAATATCTATACAGTTTTTATTTATTTATAATTAACGAATCTTTACATACTAAACGTATAAAACAAAACCCGTAGTTGGGTATTTAAATGTAGAATAAATTAAGAATATTTCTTAAAAAAACTTTATAATAATGATAACTTAAGTGCTTAAAAAAAGCTGATAAACTAACTCTGTGGCTTTAAACAATTGTTGTTTCATTGAATACCCTGTTCAGACATGTTTTCTTAATTGAGTCAATTTAATTTTAATTGCGCAATTTAATTTGGTGTTCACACATGCTCAATTAAGCTTATTCAATTAGCATTTGACAACTGAGGGAAAAACACTTTTATTGTAATCGCGAAAGTTTCTTGTTCTTAAAGTTAAAAATAGGTGAAAATCACTCTTTGGTAGTTTAGAAATATTGAACTACTGCAGTAAAAGTAAAAACTACTGCAGTAAAAGTAAAAAAGAACAAAAAAGAATTTAATATTTCTGAAAAATTTAAGAAAACAAGAACTACAGCTCCTTGAAATATTAAACCAGAACACAAATCAAAGAACAATTGTTAAATTTTAATAAAATAAAATATACAGGCATGTCACACATTCTAATCGAAATGGTTTTAATTTCGTATTAACAATTACGATCGATTGTGTTTTACTTTCTTCAGATTCCGATCGATTTTTTTTATTCCTGAAAAGTATTGAATCGCCACTATTTAATTTAAATGAGGAAATATTTGGCGCACCAAAGTAAACAACAAGGCTAATCTAAGAAGGATACATCATAAAAGTAAATTTAAGAAACGCAAATAACAAAATTTCAAAGAAACTAAATCCACTTTGAAATTTGAAAATGGTTTCATTCCGAAGAAATTTTGGTTTTAAGTTTTCTGAAGAAGCAATTTGTTGAATTTCGATCGGAATTGAGTTCTGTGACATACCTGATATATTCAAAATTATTTAAATTTCTTATTAACTTACCTTCAGCTTCGCTTGCTATTTTCTTTTTATTTATTTGTTTAAAGGCACATTTATTTTACTAGTAAAATAAAACAACTACAAGCCAGCTGGGCGGATGAAACTACCTAGTAAAATAAATGTACCTTGGTTTGTTTATATTCTTACATACGACTTGTCAATTTTATGAATTTTTTCTTCTCACTGAACATACTTCCCAGTAAACATACTTTTTGGCAAGGGTTGTATTTCGTACTTTATTCAATTAGTGAAGCAATTAAGTATTAATTGCTCAATTTAGTAATTGGCTTCTTATATAGTAAATTGAGCTCAATTAAGGCCTTAATTGCGTACATTCCTTAATTGCGCAATTAAAGCGTATGTCTGAACAGGGTATAACTAAAGTTTATTGATGAATAAATCGAAAAATTCTTTACATCAAGATTTCAAAGTTTTTCCAAAAACAATAAAGCTAGATTTGTTAATTCTTCGTAAAATATATAATTAAATTATAGTGCTAATGAATGAAAAAAAAGGTAACTAATAATTGAGGCAGCGAAGGGACAGATTTACTTAGTTTTTACACAAGAAAACTACATAATTCAGCGAAGACCTCCTTTTTGCGTTAATACTATTTAAATAATTAAAGTAGCGTGATGCAGTTAAACAGGGGCTTTTTCAACTGGGATAACTGTAATTATTATTTTAATAGCATTAAATGAAAAGTAATGATATTGATAATAATGCTAACAGTAATTGACTATGAGCTTATCATCGTATTTTAATTTTAAATTTAAATAAAGCGATTCAGACAATGTGTCAATACTTCGTTTTTTCCGTTTTTTTTTTATAAATTAATAGACAAATTTTTAAATAAAGGTTATTTCCTAATAAATTTAGAAGTTAAAAAAAATATGTGAACTCAAGCCGGATTAAAATTACCCATTTCCATATTCCTTTATATGAAATTTTGTATATACATTGTATTTAAATATTTACTGAAAGAAAATATTGTTATGTTTATATATATATAGTGGAACAATATTCATTGAAAGTGAATATCTGAATGCAGTTATTTCTTAGTTACCCCTTTTTTGGATAAATCCCCTTTTTGTTACTTTTTCAAAATGTTCTTCTGTAATTTGCAAGATATGAGTTTTTAATTTTAAAGAACTCATAAATTCCTTCCGACGAAATATGATGACGCTATGTCTACTAAATATTATAAACTGTTGAATAAACGCTTGCAGCAACAAGAAAATTTAAATAAAACAAACAAAATATGTATATATATATATATATATATATATATATATATATATATATATATATATATATATATATATATATATATATATATATATATATATATATATATATATATTTGGCTGTAAAGATAGATAAAAGAAATACGTTTGGTAAAATAAATGAAGTTTCGTTTGAGATGTTGACCTTTACATTAATTTATTCTTCTTTCTGCTAACCGTATTTAATTTATCATACATTTTGCTTTTCATTACAGTAAATTCTCTTATCATATTGATTGTTGTAGAGGAAGTATGAATGCGCGGGCCTTTCTAATGAGTTTTAATAGAAATGTGCATTTGTTAATTAGTTAAAAAACATAATCATTTTCCTTCATTTGTTTTATCTTGACCCTGCACAGTAGGTCAGAAACAAAATATTTTGGATATAACTTAGTAAACGACTAGGCCGATTGATCCAAGATCTTACACGAGCCTAGCAGAGGAGCTTATTTTAAGAAGCTGCATACTATGATGGTGGTATGTGGTCTTAAATTTGGGTACCCCGTACCAGGATATTTTTCTAATGCTTGGAATTTCTTTCGTTTTTGTTTGATTTTTAAAAATTACACATGGTCTTCTAGGTCTAGTCAATACCTACAAAGCTGTGCCTTAATATGCATGATCGAGTGACAAAACTTCAAAATTTTTAATTTTTCGATACCGTGGTCTAGTTTTTTTTTTTAATTTTGAGTAAATTTTTTACATTTTTTTTAATCTTTCATCGTAGTAAGCGACCAAAATTTAAAATATTCTGGAAGATTAAATCATTTCTGGTTTAATGATTATATTTTTTCTAACTTAAAAATTATACGATTTTTAACTTAAAAATTCGAAAAATATTGTATTTTTGTGTATTGTAATACATACAAATTTTTCATTTAGTTAAAAAACGGAAAATTATGTTTGCCGTTGCACTAGTTATCTGTTTTTGTATTTAAATATATAAAACAATACTAATATTTCAAGGTCAATGCAAATAATGTGTTTTTTGTGTAAGATGTAAGCAAACTTTTTTAAACATTCGGGTAGATTATGCCAACATATTACTGTAATGAATAATTTAAAATTTTAATACATTTAATTGCAATGTTGATGAAAATTGTTACTCAAAATAGCTGTAAGCTCCTATCACTTCTCTTTTATAAAAAATTCATGATTAAAAAAAAAATCATGACATTTAGAATTTGTATAAGTATTTAAAGAATGGCTTTTTTATGTAATAATTATTTAATTTGTAAAGAATTCTTTTAGCAACATCCAGAGCAAAAATAAATAGTTCTTTCAGTCAGATTGTAAGCAGTTGCGAGAACGATTTCCCATTACTAAATAGCTTCTTAATAAGTTTAGTTTTTGCTGGGCTGCTTTGCTGCTTTTAACGTTTGTGTTACAAAATGCTTGATGACCTAATAATATAAATATCAACGCAAATCCATTGGACATTATAACTAAAGAATCATCATTTCGTTCGCATTGAAGAATAAGATATTGTGTTGTGTTAATTGGATTACTGCCACCAAGGGATCTGATAATGTTAAGGCTATGCAGAAACTTATTAAGGGAACTTGTGACTCCAACTGTTATGCAATTATCAAAAAATAAAATCATTGCACGGAAACAAAAACAAATTCTAAACGATGTATATTATTTTTGTTAAAATTCTTAACCTGCATCGCATTAGGTGGATCTTCCGCGAATCTTATAATTATATTTGTTCGAAGTCCAAGAAAAAAAGCTGGTCGAAAAACTTTCTTTGGTTAAAAAAGTTTCTGATTCGTTCAAAAAACTGCTATAAAAGAGAAAATTTACCTGCCAAAGCCGTACACTTGTGCAGTATTTCTTCTAGCGCTTCTCCAAATCGTTTAAAACAAATTGTTAACATCGAATCTGCTCCGAAATCCCAGTCAAATTTTACGGAGAAGGAAACTAATGTGTACAAAATTTTGAGAAAGACGTCTCTCTAGAAGCGACATTTAATATTATTATTAAGAAGAGTTAAGAGCACAAATGGGGGCAATAATCGATAAGACTCTTTATAGCGAGTGAAATACTGCCGATAGATATACTACAAATTTTTTTAAAGATTTTGAAACTAATTTAAGCATAAGTAGCATTGATAAGAAGTTGGTTAGAATAGTTAACATAGTTTTAATGACAATTTATACTAAAACTAAAATCAATTGATTTAAAGAGAGCACAGAAAACTTCTCAACTAATCGTCTTCCTATATCTACCTAGGGATATGTCGCCCGTAGTACATCGACTATCATGTATAATTGAAAATTCTTGCAAGAAACACCAATTTTATTTACATTAAACTATTAAGTTCTCGGCTGAACTCTGTACTCTCGTCAATGCGAAAACGTTGGTTTAGTTATGAAGCTTCTTCACCTTGTAAGGGTAAATAATTGAAGGGTTTAATTTATCTTTTAGATATGCACCACCATACCACAGGTTACTTCATAAAAAATATATAATACTTTTAAGAAATTATCATATAAAGAAAACAAGTTAAAGTGCTATATTCGGCTACGTCAAATCTTATTAACCCTTCAAATTGTCACATTGTATATAAGTCTAGTTTAGGAAAGTATCTCCTATCAAAAAAACAAACATTGGGGTGACAGGGAATTAAGAAATAAAAAAAAAAATAACTATGAAATATAACTTTACATAAAAATTTCATCGGCTCTAAACGGTGTAAGCATTTTTAAAAAAATTTTGTTTTACCTGCAAAAGCAAAAGCTTCAAAAGCTTTTATATGATACCCATATTAACCATATTTATAATCGAAATTTTTATAAAAATTTCATTGGCCCATAACTCAGAAAATATGGGCGAAAACAAATTTTTTTACTTTATATTTTTTTCTTATTTTTTGATTCTCTACACTCCATACATTTGTTTTATTTATTGAAGTCATTTTGACGTTCAAAATGATATGGAAAAATTATAGACAGCCGTGGTGTTTTGCCTGCTGCCTCGAATAACATGAAGCGATCTCGTTGATTTTCAATAGCAAAATTATCGAAACTACATCTAGTCGATTTGCTATAACTCATATAGTGCCTTGGCAAAGTGAATTTAACACTAACACGGACGGACATCGACTTCGCTATGCATAAGGACTCAGATTACATCTACTTTATGGGGTCGGAAAAACAAACTTAGACATACCCTTTTCCCCTTTTTTGTGGTGAAGGGTATAAAAATGCTTAATAGCCAATATCTTTAGTCAATTTAAATATATTGTTAAAAAAAAATAAAAATTATGTTAAACACTCAATAAATTAGAAAAAAATGAAATTGGCAGCCAAGGACCAAATAAAAAATTTGTTCTTGTTTATATTTTTTTTCGGCAGTGTTTGGGTAAAGATATGTTTTATGTCGAAATTTTTATTTGTAATAAAGTCTTGACTTACATTGTGCATTTTCAGATTTAATGAAAATTTGGTAAAATTAAAACTTTTAAATGAAAATATGATATAGCGAATTATCGATTGTTAAATGATGTTTCGCTTTTTTGGGTTTTTATTACAACAATTAGAAAAACAAAAAAACAAAAAAAAAAAAAACAAAAATTAGCAAAAAAAAGAAAAATTAACAAAAAGGGAAAACTTTAGAAAAATTAAATACTTGAATATTTTCGAAAATATTTTAACCGTATGAACCGTTTGGCCGATTTGAACGATTTTACATATTACAAATGAAGAAGTGATTTTATCATATATGGCCTTTTGACCCGTACAAATAGCCACCTGAAATAAAGATTAGTGAGTGCGGTTATTAAATAGTTTTTTTTTTTTATAATTACGTGACTACCAAATATTATATTAACAAAATCAAAACAGTGTTGCCACAGCAACACATTTACTTTAAACATCCTACTTAAGAACAGAATTGATTTTAATTGCAAAACCTGAATACATATTTATATCCTTTAGTTGTAAAAATTCTTAAAATATCTATCATGAGTAAGTGATGAAATTATGTAAAACCGACTTAAATTTAGTATAAAATTGTCTGGAATTATTAATAAGTGATTTATTACATTATTGTATAAACAAAAATCTAAGTTTGTAGTTCAAATATATTGAAACAAATTAAAAATTAACGCAAGGATAGTCCAATCTATATATATAAAAATGAATGTCTGTCTGTCTGTTTATTTGTGCTTTATAGGAGGCCAAACCCTTGGACCGATCTTCCTGAAATTTTCACAGCATGTTACTGTGACTCTGGAAGAAATAATAGGCTATATGAAGTTTTAATTGGACAAAGGGGCGTGGCACCGCCCATATAACCCAAAAATTTAAATCGCCATATTTTGGCCATTTTTTGACCTACGTCGACGATATTTGGTACATATGGTATTGGCATAATTAGGAATACGTACCAGGAGAAAAGTGGGTGGGACCCCGCCCCTTTTTAGAAAAATTAAAAATCGTAAAATAGTCTTAACTACTGGACAAATCGTCCAGTCGATGACTGTTAACAAAGCTCAAGGTCAATCTCTGCAAGTCTGCGGCTTAAATTTAGCAAATCCATGTTTCTCGCATGGACAGCTTTATGGTGCATGCTCGCGTGTAGGAAAACCCACCGACTTATATGTGTATGCTCCTGATGGGCAAACTAAAAATATTGTATATTCTAAAGCATTGCAATAATTAAATTAAAATTAAAAAAATTAATTTTTGTAAATATATAAATACTTTTAATTTTATTTAATAACGAGGGGGGTAGCGAAGCACACCGGGTTCAGCTGGTCACTTATAAAACTGAGCTCAGATACTTTAAAGATATCGAGAACTATTGTTATAAAAGAAAGAATCCGAAAGTTTTAGCTTCAACCAAGAACAGAAATATCTTAAGAATTATAAAAACTTTCTCTTTCAGCAACATAATTAATTTTTCACATCTACATGCAGGCTAGTATCGTTATGATAAAAGAAGTCAATGCAATCTGTGAATATCTGAAATTATTTTGAAAAAAAAAAACAAAAATAATAATAATAATAATAATAATAATTATAATAATAATAATAATAATAATAATAATAATAATAATAATAATAATAATAATAACAATAATAATAATAATAATAATAATAATAATAAAATAATAATAATAATAATAATAATAATAATAATAATAATAATAATAATAATAATAATAATAATAATAATAATAATAATAATGGGGCAAAACGCAACTGAATAATCATATACATACATGAATAGCGTACTGTGACTTAATTTGGGATTAATAATTGAAGTCATTAAGGATTCCTGAACTAAGACTTCCGTATTATTTTAAAAAAACTTTAAAACTGAACAAAAGCCGTATACATATAACCAAATTGACGAAAAATTCAATAATATCTCCACGTTGACACAATTATAAAATTATTCTTGGATGTATATAAACCAAAATGGTAATACCGATTACAAGTTAGATATAAAAAAACAAACACAATTCTTTTATATGGGCATGTGTAACGGTTGTAAATAACAATTTCATTTTTCCAACTACCAAAAGTTCATTCGTTGATAGTTTGAAAATCTAGAAACAAAAATTTCATAAGTATCGAATATTGACCTTTTATAGGTCACAAATAAGATAATGTTACATATGTATATACAAAAACAACAATTGCAATAATCGGTTAAGATAATGCATGGTTTAAAAAATTAAAACAAAACCAATTGAATAAAATAAATTCTAAGCATACATATATCGATTTGTAATTTTGTCAACAAGTAAGTTATTTATAGGCTTGAATTTTATTTATTTATATTTTGTGGGTGCATTCTAATTTTGAATGTTTTTAAAACTTTAATCTCTAAACGGTGCTATAGAGTAAAGTTACTACTTTCCAGAAATTTGCGTTTTTTAGAAGAAAACATGTTTTTACACACATACATATTCAAAAATACCAAAATACTGTTTCTCGATTTTAATCCTTTTTTGCGGACGCTAAATAGTTTCCAATTAGTTGTACACCAATCAAAATACTGTTTCTTTCCCACTGATGACACTAATAAGGTATTTGATATCATTTGCGACACATTTCAACACCGTGAAGTAACGATATAGTGACTTTTTTTATAGAAAATAGTTGAAGGGTAAAAACACGAGAAGACAAAACATTGCTAAAATGTTTTTGACTTCAAATAAAAGACGCAACAGTAAAAAAAGTTATCTGTTTAAATTACAAATATTAGTTTTCTCGTATACAAAGGATATTCAATAACCTCTCACATAATCACCTCAGTCAATGTAAAAAGTGATTTTTCGGGGGCAGGTTACACTACGATGCGACATAATGTCCATCAACATAGTCATAACGTCCATTGATATTATAGTTATATTTTAAGAAATATAAAACATTTTCATAAACTGGCTTACAGAAAATCTTTGGTAAGCGAAGCGGGTGTTGGTTGTACCATAGAGGAGAATACGCCCCGCCGAAGGCCGGCTATGAATGAAATCTTTCGTTAGCGAAGCCGCTGTTGTTTTAAATGGATACATTCTGACGCTTTCAGAGGTGACACTATATCCATACCAAGTTCATGAATATCATATCCGTGGACACTATGACATGCCAACAAATTTTTAATCAAAATAATTAAATCATAGATGCAAAAATATCGCTCGCCTCAGATTGAAGTATTGGAAATGTATAAAAATTTAAAATACATATTAAAAGTGTCCACTTCAATTTTTTTAGATTGAAAAGAGCCAGAGACGTCTTGTAAATATTACAATTTAAAACAATTTAGACGAACTCGAACAAAAATAATTGTTTAATTTATTATTATACGGTTTTTGTAAAGTACTAAATCAATTGATATATAAAGGCGTGAAATGTGTGATGTAAAGATGACTGGTAAAAGAAAAAGAAATTTTCTCACAAGATGTAGTTTGTGCATTATTTTTTATAGAAAAATTAAACAATGCATTCATCACCAGCACGAAAACCAAATTGCGCTTCGTGTTGCTAATCATTTTGCAAATATAACTTACAATTTACAAGCAACAATAAATAAATTACAGCTTTAATTCAATGGACTTCGGCACATTGCTAAAGTTATAGGCCCTTTAATAATCCTACACCATTGGTGAAAAGGTATTGCACAATTTCAGATTTAACATTTGTGTACCCTTCACATAAAACAGTGGAAAAAGGGTATATATAAGTTTCTCATTCCCTATGTAATTTCTATAATATCCATTTCCGACCCCATAAAGTATATATACTCTGAATCCTTATGCGATGTTGTCTGTCCGTCCGTCTTATTGTTTATGTAAAATTATATATATATATATATATATATATATATATATATGCAGTACCAATTTTGTTTCTATTTTCTAATTCTCTGTCAATCCAATATTTGCTTTTTTGATTGGAGTTACTTCACTGAACTATATGTACATACAAAGTGAAGGGTAATATAAGATTTGGCATAGCCGAATATAGCACTCTTACTTGTTTCACAACACATTATGTACGAATTACAAACCTTACAATAACTACTTTTAATAAACTACGATTTATACCTGAAGGTAAATCTGTGTTTGTATGTTTCGCTAAGACTAAACTGGCTCTCCGCACAGTGGCAAATTTCACGAAAAGGCGGTCAAAAATCCGTACCTTTTGAATGGATCGGAATTTTGATATGCGGCTTTTTTCTGTTTCGTCGACGGGATTTTAAACTTTAATTTTTTATAAAAAGCATAAAACTCGACCGACAAAAAAAAGTAACGAACATAGTATGTCCCAATCTTATTTTTACAAATTATAATTATTAATAGTTTTGTAAGTTAAGGAAACTCCAAATTTTGGCCCCCGTAATATTTTTAAGGTTAAAAGAAACATGGGCCAAAGGTTAGTTTTTTTTTAATATCCTTTTGAAATAAAACATTAAAAATTTTTAATAAGTTAAAATTTTCTTAATAACGAAAAGTTTTAATGAAAAAATCCTAATTTAGTTAAAGTTTTATTTTTAAATATTTCTATAACAAAATATAAAATACGTATTAGTTAATTTACATAAATACGTATACTTTCAAATCAAAGAGCCACTATACATTAAGCAATTTTAGTAAAAATTTTCTCTAAATAGCATTTATTCTCATCTTCTAATAGTTGTTTAGCCTCTTCTTCTAATTCGACTGAAGTTGTTTGTGAAGTTTAAAGTTTTTAATTCATATGTAGGTCCTGTGCACGATATGGAGATTAAAAGAGATAGTATTCTGAATTTTTTTTTTACAATATGAATTACTGTATAGCGAATAATTTTTTATGATTTTTTTAAAATTGTATTTTTTGAGTTATAACGTTGTTCTAGTAAATGAGCGATATATGGATTTGAAGTAAACAACAAAATGGTGATAAGGTCTTCATTAGTACAACATCTAGACATTTTTCTTGTGCTATGTTCCCCAAAGAATCTGTAGTCTTTGTTAATTTTTTCTTGCGCTTCTTCAAACAGATCTCCTATTGGTAGCATATTATGTTGAATGTTTGTTTGTTACCAAAGTTTATGAACCATTGAAGACGTACATCTCTAAGAGTATTTTTCATTGTAAAGTGCACTTGTTTTATTGGCGTAATCACCAACTTTTTGGCATTTATCTTTCTGCTGCATGCTAAAACTTTTAATATGATTTTGAATCGTCTTATTAACTTATAATCTACACCTATGATAGATGCTGCAGTTTTTCTTGCAGTATTTTCATCATTCGAATTTCTTTCTCTTGGTTTAGGTTGGCCGATTATAAGGCCTAGCTAAAGATATATTTCTTGAATTTGTTCTTTTTTCTTTCGGTTTTCTGCAAAAATAAACAGGTACTAAGAATAATCAGGTACAGATCATCCCATGCAGCGTGTGCGCACATATTTTGTGTACAAAATTGTGTTATTCAGTTAAGCAAGAAATTAGCTTATATATCCTTACCTATGTGATAATAAAAGTTACATTCGAAAGAATGCCATAATAAACATGTCCATTCACTTATTTTATTAAAGACTTCCTTTTTAATTATTTTATTATTCTAGATTCATAGTTCTTTATGATCTTATTGTTTTATGATACATTTGCCATTACCAACTCTAATGGGTAACCAATATTTCATTGAATATTAAGATTTTGCAAATGTGATAGGTACAATATAGTGCATTTGAATATTACTAGATTCCATCGCTAAAGTTATAAACGTCATCTTTCAATGAGGTTTAAAAATAATTTGGCTTTACCTCTGTGTTAAAAAGATAAAATAATTAAAAAAAAATAACTGTAGAAAAATTTTTTTTTAGATATTTCTTGTGTATTCATAATTTTTGTACAAAATATCTGACCTTTGATCAGAAATATTGCTCTGGTGCACAAGGTAGCAACCTGGTATGTAGGGGAGGTTTTGGGCTATAATACAGAAAAGACATCTCTTTGAGGTGGTTTGACGGGAGGGAGTTATGCCCTCTTAAGCACAAGACTTTTGAAAAATTTTGACCTTTTTTAAAAGCAAAATTTTAACAACTTCTAAAAAACGTAACGACTTTATTTTGATATCTCTGATAACTAACGAACTGCGTAATTAAAGAAAATTTACTTTGAATATTAGAATTTACTAAAAAAAATTTCATTTTAACAAAATATGCGGAAAGCCTATTTTGGATCACCATGTTCAGTGTGTTATAGTTGGAACATACTTCTAAGTTTTTGCCTCTCGAGGTTTACTGGTATGTTCTTTCAAATGATTAAGAAAACACTAGGATCGGCAACCACAAAAAATGATTTTTCTCAAAATATGTGCCATACATTTCTGTGGTACTATTTCGTATATCACTTAAATAAGGAATTCTTTTAATATTAATCAGGAGGGGTATGATTTGATTTTTTTTAAAATAAAAACGGCTAGAAAACTTATAATTTGATAGTTTTCAAATAGTTTTTATTGCAAATGGAACGTAAGGTTCCTCATAACTCTGAAAAAGAAAAATTCTTATTTTTATATTTCGGGGTTTAGAAACCGGTCCAAACACATAAATAGAGGAAAGACAGTTGTATAAAATTATTTGAATAACGAGAAAAAATAAAGAAAAACAAACATTTCTTAAAATTGCATCAAATTCTGCTGTGTTTGTTTTAAAAACACGTAAAAAAGTGGAGTTAGTGCCAGTCTAAGAACAGTGCATCATATTTTAAGGTCGTGCCCATACATAGTCCGATAAAAATTGCAAAAAACACAACCTAATGAAAAACGCAAATCACATCAAAGCTTACTAAAAATGCAACGACATGGTCAGCAAAAGGTTTAACGTTGTATTTTCCGATGAAAAATTTTATATTGATGTTCACCACGAGTATAACTATTACTTTGATGATCTAAATAAGGAGGAATTATTTTTGAACCGCAGAGAGAGCGGTATGGGTGCCATTTCGTATTATGATACCTTAGAATTGGCTTTTGCATCCCACAAGATGACTGCAACGACTTACAAGAACATTCTGGAAGAAAAAGTTTCAAATATTAATTTCTTTGGACCTATATCTTGGACGTACCAACACGACATTGCTCCTGTTCATACCGCCTGAGCAGTAAAATTATGGATTAATCAACAAGAATTGGCGCTATATTAGATTAGCCTTCATACTCACTAGATTTGAGTCCAATGGAAAAAGTCCGGCGTTGGCTTACAAAGGAGGAAAAAATGTAAAAAACAGAATCTTCAAAGGATCTAATAACGGAGGCATCACTAAATTACTTCGAGTCATTATACAAGTAGATAATTAATAGCATTTTTGAGGATATTCCTCATTACTACTTAAATGCTAATAGATAATAACTTTCATAATTATAACCTAAAATTTAAAATTAAATTACAGTTTTTTGATTTTTAAAATATTCCTTATTAAGTAACACAAGAAAAAGCACCACACACGTGTATTTATATAAATGCATAATCTTCGTAAAATAAATATATATATACATATTTCTTATTTCTTCAGGAAACTAAAGCTAACAACTTGAAATTTAGTTAAGGAGATTTACTTAACTAAAGTAAAAAAAAGTGATTCCTTATTCAAGTGGCAGACAGTATATATATCTTTCCTAAAAAATTATATTGTTATCCTGCCGATAGCATGTCATTCGGGTACGGCTACAGCCATATAATATATGTGTTCAGTATTTAATTTTATTCTATATATATATAGATATATATATATATATGTGTTCAGTATTTAATTTTATTCTATATATATATATATATATATATATATATATATATATATATATATATATATATATATATATATATATATATATATATATATATACGTCTTTCCTCTATTTATGTTTTTGGCTATTTGGACCGGTTTCTGACTCTGAGATATAAAAATCAGAGTTTTTCTTTTTCAGAGTTTTGAGGAACCTTACCACGTTCCATTTGGAATAAAACCTATTTGAAAACTAAGTTCTCTAGCCGTTTTATTAAAAAATTTAAATCATACCCCTCCTGATTAATATTTAAAGAATTCCTTATTTAAGTGATACACGAAATAGTACCACAGAAATATATGTCTTCAAGTAAATGCATAATTCTAGTATATCAAAATATGTATATCTTCTATTTCTTCAGGAAAAACCTTGAAATTTCAACAAAACTCAACCAAAAATAAAATTTCTAATATGTAAATACATAAATTTAATTTTATTTATGTATTATGTAATAAAAACTTAACTAAAAAAAACTATGTATGGAATCGTCAGTAAGTCTGGTCCAAAAATTTAAAGCGATCGGCGCACAGTGGTTACCGATCTTAGTGTTTTCTTAATCATTTGAAAGAACATACTAGTAAGCCTCGAGAGGCAAAAATTTAGTAGTCTACTCCAACTACAACACACTGAACAAAGTGATCCAAAATAGGCTTTACGAATATTTTGTTAAAATGAAATTTTTGTTAGTAAATACAATATTCAAATTACTATAGCTTTTTTGTTTTAAAAGATATTAAATCAAAATAAATTTTCTTTAATTATGCAGTTCGTTAGTTATCAGAGATATCAAAATAAAGTCGTTACGTTTTTAGAAGTTGTTAAAATTATTCTTTTAAAAAAGGTCAAATTTCTTCAAAAATCTCGTGCTTAAGAGGGCATATTTCCCTCCCGTCAAACCACGTCAAAGAGATATTTTTCTGTAATATAGCCCAAAACCTCCCTTGCACACCTGTACTCCATTATATGTGCGCCAGGTTAATACCTTGTGCACCATAGCAATTTTTCTGACCTAAGGTCAGGTATTTTGTACAAAAATTATTAATACATACGAAATATCTAAAAATTTTTTTCTACAAATTTTTTTAAAATCTCCTTGAAAGATGACGTTTATAACTTTAGCGATGTAATCTAGTAATATACAAATGCACTATATTGTACCTATCACTTTTGCAAAACCTAAATATTCAATGAAATATTGGTTACCCATTAGAGTTGGTAATGGCAAATGTATCATAAAACAATAAGATCATAATGAACTATGAATCCAGAATAATAAAATAATTAAAAAGGAAGTCTTTAATAAAATAAGTGAATGGACATGTTTATTATGGCATTCTTTCGAATGTAACTTTTATTATCACATAGGTAAAGATATATAAGCTAATTTCTTGCTTAACTGAATAACACAATTTTGTACATATGTGCGCACACGCTGCATGGGATGATCTGTACCTGATTATTCTTAGTACCTGTTTATTTTTGCAGAAAACCGAAAGAAAAAAGAACAAATTCAAGAAATATATCTTTAGCTAGGCCTTATAATCGACCAACCTAAATAAGGAGAAAGAAATTCGAATGATGAAAATACTGCAAGAAGAACTGCAGCATCTATCATAGGTGTAGATTATGAGTTAATAAGACGATTCAAAATCATATTACAAGTTTTAGCATGCAGCAGAAAGATAAATGCCAAAAAGTTGGTGATTACGCCAATAAAACAGCTGCACTTTACAATGAAAAATACTCTTAGAGATGCATGTCTTCAATGGTTCATAAAATTTTGTAACATGAGGAACAAATCATTCAACATAATATGCTACCAATAGGAAATCTGTCTGAAGAAGCACAAGAAAAAAAAGAGCAAAGACTACAGATTCTTTGGCGAACATAGCACAAGAAAAATGTCTAGATGTTGTACTCTTGAAGACCTTATCACCATTTTGTTGTTTACGTCAAATCCATATATCGCTCATTTACTACAACAACGTTATAACTCAAAATATACAATTTTCAAAAAAGTAATGCAAAATTATTCGCCATACCTACAGTAATTCATATTGTAAAAAAATTAAGATTAATATCTCTTTTTTAAAATAATACAGAAGTCTTAGTTCAGGAATCCTTAATGACTTGAATTATTAATCCCAAATTAAATCACAGTACGCTTTTCATGTATGTATATGATTATTCAGTTGCGTTTTGCCCCATTATTATTATTGTTATTTTTTTTTGTTTACAAAATAATTTCAAATATTCACAGATTGCATTGACTTCTTTTATCATAAAGATACTAACCTGCATGTAGATATGAAATTTTAATTATGTTGCTGAAAGAGAAAGTTTTTATAATTCTTAAGATATTTCTTTTCTCGGTTGAAGCTAAAACTTTTGGATTCTTTCTTTTATAACAAGAGTTCTCGATATCTTTAAAGTTTCTGAGCTCAGTTTTGTAAGTGATTGGACTGTCCTTGCGGTAATTCTTAACTTGTTTCAATATATTTGAACTACAAATTTAAATTTTCGTTTATACAATAATGTAATAAATCACTTATTAAAAATCCAAGAAAACAGAATCTTCAAAGAATGCAATAACGGAAGCATCATTAAATTTCTTAGAGTCGTTATACAAGTAGATACTAAATAGCATTTTTGAAGATATTCCTCATTACTACTTAAATGCTAAAAGATAATAACTTTCATAATTATAACCTAAAATTTAAAATTAAATTACAGTTTGTTGATTTTTAAAATATTCCTATATTCATTAAATAAATGAAATATTTAATTACAAACAGGTTTTGTTATTTCACAATATTTGATGTTTTTACTTAGTAATCTTTTTCAAATTATTTTTTAAAATAGTTATGAGTACCATATTCATTCAGTTATGTTTACGGATTACAAATAATACGTACAATCGACAAAGTTCATTTGGCAAGAAATTCGGTTGTCATAACGAATGTTTTTTCTCTGTGAATTTATAATTTTATAGTAAAAATTAGGATGAATACTTATGTATGAGACGTCATCTTCTAAAAGCTTAGTTGGAGTAAAAGCTGTTTTTTATGTCAGCTAGGAGTTTCAAAAAACGAACACCAAGAATTTAAATAAGAAGTGATAAATACAATTATTTTTAAATATGTGTAAATATGTGACACTTGAAACATACTTCTACATACGATTTCGATCTTTATATACTTCATTTCAGAATATGTTATTATCAACTAAATAGAACATCATGATTCATGAGTGTGTATGTGTCGGTGATTTTATAAAAAAATTGAATGAGAAGCTTGATAAAAAAATCTTACCTTCAGTATATAAATAATTTTTTTAAATTTGTGAGTTTATTCTGTAGTCTTATTATTTAAGTTTTTTTCTTTGTTATAATTATTATTTATTTGTTTTTCCTTTATTAAAAAAGAATTATTAGTTTTTATTTTTATATATAGTAAAATAATTTGGTTTAGAGATGTTATATTAAATTACACAAAATCCTTTTTTCTTTTATAGTATCCATATTTCTTGTGAACATACAATACTATAATATAAGGTGTTGTTAAAAGACGGTCAATAAGACATTAGTTTCATTCTTTTGGAAGCCGACTTGTTATTCAAATGGCCAAAAATTAATTTCTTGTCAATGATATCAATTAACTTATATGAGCTGAGTTTTAAGATTTGTTCGTCTTATGCTTCACAAGTAAAATACACAGAACAAGGTGCAAATATCTCTCTTTCCGAGCGGCCGACAGAATGTCTCTTAAATGGAAACACTGGTAAATTTTGTTCGTAACTAGATGCCATCACTGATCAACATATATTGTTATGAGACATGATTTAATCCACTTAAATTTCATTAGGTTTATATGTTATTTTTTTTAGTGCAACTTTTGTTTCTTTCAAATGAATAAATATTAAATCGACTGTTCTTTTTTGGTGGTTAAGATAATAACGCGCCTTCGCAAATTTTATGTTGACTCGTTAGAATGTAAAAAGGATGTGACTGCGTTTTTCTCAAAGTTGTGACAGAGAACCTACCAACTTCGCGTCTGGCGACAAACAATCGCGAGTATTTTAAGGGAATATTGAATTTAACCGAGAAAAGGATTTATGTTTATGAACACACAAAACTAAAAGTTTCCTTGTATAAATGGTATGTATTTTTGTAGTTATGTATGTATATGTTGCGTAGATTGTACAATTTTAATAAATGGTGGTGGTGGTTGTGATTTTTTTTTTCGGTCACTTGGCCTGACCATGGTTTCTTATGGTGTTTTGTAAAACTACCCGCTGTATTCAGTGACAGTCAAAAGTACAATGATTAACGGTGATACTGAGAAGAAATAATACGTCAAAGATGACGACTATGAATACGACGACTACCAAAATTCCAACGACAAAAGCGACAGTGCTTTTGTCATTCTACTAACAACAATTACATTGGAAGAAATACTAACTAAAGAAAGCAGAATAAACAAGGCTGATGAGACATCTGATGATGTTGTTTTTTCAACAAACATTTCGCGCAGCACCACACACGAACGCACACATCCTGTGCAAACACGACAAAATCACTTTCTGTTGACTTCATTCCGTACAGCATTTATTCGGGATTACGAATATTCTTTAAATAAAAATGTGTTGTTAAATTCTCTATTGTATCAGTTTAGTAATTTGACCACTTTATATTTGTGAATGTGTGAGCGCGCGCTTTAAATGTGTTGCAATCGATGTTCCGAAGCAAAATAAATTTTTATGGTATCAGGAATCTTGCCAGCTATTAGTATGTTATCAAAAGTATCACTAATGCCTTTCTTGCCACATGTCATACCAAGTCATAAAAGAACATGACGAATAATTCTCAAGATACTGCCAGCCAGCCAACTAAATACTTTGAGTATTAGGAAAGACTAAATCCAATGAACATTGGATGTTGGTCACTTGAGGTTAACAAAAAGAAAATAAAATATTTTGCTATATATATATGTATACATATGTATATCTGAATAAATATTCTTTAATAAAGAAGAAGCCAAATAAAAATTCTTAACGCTTAATAGTAACATACACATGTTGCATTTCCAATATTGTTGCCTGAAAAAATGTAATCCATACATCCAACAAATAGGATCATACAGCAAGACTTTGAAATCGTCACACACATGTTTGATACCGACAGTCTTTGTTGGTTAAGGATGTTTCACTTTACAAAAAATTGACAGAACAGTAAGTTGTTTAATATACACTCTCGTGTTAACGAACGATTACAAACACACATATACCAGTTATATCTTATGGGGTATGTTCTAAGCCGGCATCATTTAAGTGATACAAATAAATGGAACATTCCCACAAGTACAAATTCTGCAATTCAAAATAAAAAACTTACATACATATACTGTATATCTACCTGGCGGATTTTGATTATCTTAAAACTTCAGATGAGACAATACAAACCCGCTCTGCACAAATTTTAGATAACTAACTGTGTGTCAGTTTTTAGAGCGTTTTGTAAAATATAATTTTTAAGTAGCATTTCTAATACTGACTTTCCCCTAAAGATGCGTTTATATTTAGTAAAATAAAGTCCGAAAAACAAATAGAAACGCATTTTTGCAACTTTTTCTTTCAAAATTTTACTAAGGTTTTAGTCGTTTTAATAGAATATGCCTTTTTAATTTTTTTTTTTTTCACTTTTAGCAGTTCCGTAGCCAAGGGGTAGCCTTTTATTTTCGCGAAATTAAATATTTATGCGAAATTTAAGGATACACGTTAAGCTCTTAAAATTTTTAATTAGGCCTGTTTTAAAAATCAAGTGATTTCAAATAACGACCTGTTTTAAAATCAAGCAAATGATTTGGCACTGTTCTGCAATTCACGCAATTTTAAGTTTTTCGAATTTATTTTAAATGTTTTGTTTATTTATTTATTTTTTGATTTCCAATTAAAATATTATTAGAATTTTAAGAAAGTTAAAATGCCGTAAACAAAACTTAATCAGTAATTTTTTTATAATAAATATGTACTTCTATTTTCTTTTCGGTTAAAATTTGGAGTCAAATAAAAATTCAGCAACATGAGAACGCGAAAATTAATATGAAAATAACAAAATTATTAACCTGCGTTACACTTTGTACTTGTTTTTATTTTAACTGCTCAAAAATAACTTAATCATTGACTGATATTTCTTAAAAACAATATTAAATTTCGTCCTAAATTAAGAGTCTTATACGTCGTTTAAAGACTGTGTCAATTCTAAAAAACGCTAGTTAGAATCTAAAGACAATTTTTTATAAAACAAGCGGTGCACAGTGGTTTTCCCCATAGACGAAAACTTAAAGAATATTTTTTTTCTAAGCTTTATTGCACTAAATTTATGGATGACACTCTAATTTATATAAATCTAATAAATTTTGTTTTTTTTTTTTTCGAAATTTAATGTTTGTGTCCGTTGAAAGTGGAGGTATGTTTGTATTGCTAATATGTTGGTTGCATAGCCATAAAAGGAAACTTAAGTTTATTTAAAAAGTTATTCGCGGTATTGTGGGAAAAATCGAAGCTGCAAAAATATAAGCACATTTTTTGTCCTTTTCAAAATGTTCGTTTGTTTAGAAACTATTTTTTAAATATGCTTTTAATTGTTTGGCTCTAATCCACCCACAACGTTTTATACATTTAATTATAGAATTATTACCCCTCTTTAAGCTAAAAAATATTTTCGTATATACATAGTCATCCGACGAAAAATAATGATAAATCATATATTGTTTTCTACTATTTCTTTTTAAGATTTTTTTAAAATGTCAACCTTTCATAAAAAATAACAAAAATAAATAAGGATATATTGCAAAGATGTGCTATCCAAGCTATAAACTATAGATTTGAAATTGATGCCGTAAAGTTTTCGGAATATGCTATAAAGGCAGCCCAAAAACTTGTTGAGGAATATCCCTGTTACTTTCACCCTCCATCAGTACACAAAATTCTGATTTATGGAGCTGAGGTAAGTAAGTATGCATTGGTGACAACAGGTTAATTATCGGTGGAAACAGCACTTTTTAAGTTCAAATGCATTTATTTCCCGAAACTTTCAAGCAAAGAAAAGAAGAAGTTTAAGTCAAGGAGTTTTAAATTTACTTTTAAAAGAAATACTTCAATATTAATAAAATATTATAAAACTTTAATAAGGGGTCATTAAAGAATATGTATTCTCAAAACTTCAGATGTAATTTAAATCATTTTGTTGCTGCTGTTGTTGAAGCTTTTTGCTTTGTGGACGAATGAGGTCCTATTTTTTCTTAATCTTTGTGGCTGCTTTGTTGTTTGGTGCTGCTCCCTTTTTAATTGAATTATGCCTTCCACTCGAAATTTCAAATGTGAGGTGAGTGATTCCGTTGTAGAAAATATAAGATTAAGAAAATTTGCAAATGCAAATTATGGCAACACCGTACTTGTGCCAGAACAGCACCTTGCTTTTTTTTAGTGAAACGCGAGTTGACAACTCTACCTCAACTTTAATTGGTGCTCTAGAGATGAAAAAAGATTTTCACTAACGCGCAACCAACCCCGCAAGAGTTGTAGCATGTGACATGCCACCAGGCTTGGAAAATAACTACATCCAAAATGTTTTTGCTTTGCTCTGTTTTTGACCTTACAAGCTATATACCAAGTCTGTAACATCAATAATTACATAATAACAAACTTATTTTATCAATTTTGGTAATGTGCCCTTGGCATACCGACTAATGAAGAAATATTTTAAAATGGATCTTGAATCTGAGTGATGTTGTTGGTGGTGATACTGGCAGTAAAGATTACTTGAACGATCAATATTCCCTCCTGCATCGAAACTGAATAATCTCATACAAAAATCATTTTGGTGTACAAAAAACTAAATACTGACAAGGTAAGAGTTCAGCTTACTTTCATTAAGGATGTTACCAATGATATTCATGAATGTGCAGCTCTTTTTAACAACAATTCTAATTCTATATTATAGACATACATTTTTAATATTAAATCTTTTTCTGTTATTATCTGTTTAATTGAAACTTTTAATGATTGCTTGTTATACCCTGTATCTTTTATTTTAATATCAATTCTATTTGGTTTTATGTCTGATTTTATTTATCTTCTTGTTTGGCTTCTAAGATTAATTGTGTTGTTGTTGTGGTGAGTATTGTATCAATTCATTTAAATTAGTGTCGTTTAGAACGTGTTGATTTCGTTTAAAAGTTTCTAATGTTTTGTGATGGTAAAGAGCTGAGATTTGGGTTATTATTATTAATTCAATACTGTGTCTACTACTACAGTGTCGAAGCTATGAGAATATAGTCAATGGTTCTTTTGTGTGTTTGTTTTGCTAATTTTTTTTCCTAAAAGTTGCATATTTACGTAATTTTTGATCTTTCTACTCATGCTTTTCTATATTTGGATAAAGTTTTTCGCACTACAAAATGTCCACTGCGTGGCATATTGTTTAATGTTATAATTAATTCCTTTTGCATTTTGTATATAATAATATCAATGTCATTTTTCTGTTTAGAAATTTCATCGTTATCGTATAGACGTACTATAAATTTAAAATTTAAGTTTTAATAAAAGTTTCTCCAATAATAATTGGAAAAACATATGATTTTCGCTTTTACTTCACATTGTACTTGTAATGTTATCACTCAGTTTCTTTTCTTTTTGTTTTCTTGCTGCAGTTTTTTTTATCATATATAAACTGTACTCTTTTGAGGCATCCTATTATTTTTTTGACGTACATTCCCACATGTAAAGGTGATTAATCTCGTTCTGACTTAAGCAGGTCGTTTCTTTCCATTTTTTATTTATTTCATTTTTGTTTTTTTTTTTTTTTTTTTTTTTTTTTTTGGTTAACCATGCCACTACGTGTTATTGCCATAGTTTTCTTTTCTTTGCCATCAATATTAATTTGGATCATAACTATGGTTTGGGAAACGGGAAAACCTATACACAATGTCCTGGGCAATTTTTGGCTAAATTTCCGGAAAACGAGAAGTTTAAAATCATTAGCACCTTAAAAAAAACCTAACTGTTTTTCAAATATTTTAGTTTTAACATTTAAAAATTTTCAAATATCTCGTTTCGTGTGAATTCGTGAAATATTTTTATTAAATTTTGATGTTGGTGTAGATAGTAATCGATATGGAATACAAATCACCTATTTTTAGAATTTTTGTCTTTCTGTGTTTGCATCAAGTAAAAACTGCTGAATGCATTTTAACAAAATTTTTTTAGGAGATTCCTTAAAATCTTGGTTCAAGTATAGGAAAATGAGTACGTCTAAGTTTGCCATTCCGTTTGTAATTTCTACAACGTCCATTTCCGATCCCATAAAATATATATGTTATAGTAATTATGCATAGCGAAATCGATTTAGCGAAATGATTTATCGATTTAGTCCATCTCTCCGACCGTGAAAATTTAAAAAAACCAATTGATCGAACATTATTTCGAAAACTTTGCTATTGAAGCCTAGCAAGATCGGTCCATGATCTTCGAGTCTGTGGGCAAAACAACACACCTGCCTCTGATATTTCCATATTTGGAACAACGAAGTAACTCCAATAAAAAAAAACAAATATATGAGGCGATAGAGAATTAAAAAATAAGAAAAAAGATACCATGAAAAAAATTGGCACTCACCCATATTTTTCGAGTTATAGGCCTCTGAACTTTCCGCACAAAAGTACGATTGTGCACCTTTTTTTTTAATATCAATCTGAGTATTGCTTAAAAGGCTTAAAAGAGATCTTTCAGGATATACTAAAATTTTTAAACAATGCTTAACCCATTTAGAGCCCTTGACAATTTTACGTTAAGTAATTTAATTTTTTTTTTATATTTTATAATTCTCTATCAGCCCAATATTTGTTTTTTAATTGGAGTTACTTCACTAAACTAGATTTACAGAGCTGAATAAAGCGCTTTTACTTGTTTGTATATAATTTATAAATTATAGTCTGATAGGTAAAGTCTAATTTTATTTAGTTTTGATGATGGATTTTTGTTAAAAATGGTGCAACGAGGGACCTGTGATCTGTAACAATAGCAAATTTTCTTTCGAAAAGATAAGGTCTGAAGAATTGTATAAACCAATGAATATCTTATAATTCTTTTTAAATGATTTATTCTTTTTGTGCTTGTTAAGTGATTTGCTTGCATTAGAGATAGGCATGTCGTAGGCAGTGTTCCCTGTAAAAGTACTGCCCCTATGTGGTAGTATGAATGGTTTATCGAAGTCAAGATATTGTAAAATAAGCGGATCTCTTTAGCTGTCAGTCTTCTATCCAGTTTAAGGTGAGTTGCTTGTTTAGTAAGGTGTTTAGGCAACTGGCCGTCTTTGCAAAGTCTGGAATGAGTCGTCTTTAATAAAAAAACCAAAAGCTATAAATCTTTTGACGTCATCTGTGTTTTTGTATTATTCTATAATTTTATATTATGTTACGTCAGTTTTGATACCGTCCTCTGTAATAACATGTCATAAATATAAGACTTCTGACTTAAATTATACTTTTTTAGCCTTTCAAATACTTTGATAAGGGGTCTATTATTCCGATTTTATAACTAATCACCGATATTGGTTATTAAGGGTGAAAGCACGTCTCGATGGCCATTTCACTACCGCTGAGTCAGCTCTTCAGGAAACTTCTCACAAACATTTTAAATAAATTAAAGATTTTTGTCACAGCAATAACCAACAATGATTCTATTTTTCTTTTGTCACTCTATACTAGCCGTATATATCGGTAATTTATTTATAAAATGGTACAAGAAAAAAGATTAAGATTAAAAGAATAAAAATAAAAAAATTGTATAAATGAAAAATAAATTGTGTTGCTTTTTTATTAAAAATTGTATTAAAATTTTTTTTGTACCTTAAATTTTTAGAATTTTATTAAGATTTTTCCTTCTCCTGTAAAGTAACAAAAAATTGAGTTAGGCCTTTTTTATATTAAGCCATCGATATACTGATGTGTCGGCTGTAGTCTCAATGTTTTTTTTATAAAAGTTATTTGTTGTTAATTTTTCATTTTCAAGCTAAAATATTTCTTGGAACTGTTTTAATATCAACTTTAAAATTTACTGCTTTAATCGGTTGGGTTTGTGGCTTTAAAAATTTTGTAGTCTTAAAGGTATTGTAGGAACTTTCAAATTTAGAAGTCATATTGGTGATTCTGTCGTGTTCATAATTTTAACGTTCCTATTACCATCCTTTAGTATTATTATATTTGATACAGAAATACCAATTATTTTCCTTGTTCTATTTTTCTTTAGTTGTACTATATTTTCAGTTATAGTTAGAATAATAGTGTTGTTTAAGTGTTTTGTATTGATTTCTATGGGGATTATTATATTATCTCAATTTACGCAAGTATATTGTAATCTGTTTTACAATTATATTTATAAAAGATTCCATATCTAAAATTTCGCCCGTCTCGATTGGAAGGTCTCTATCATTCAGTTTTTATTTTAATTGTTTTGATCCGATAGTATACACAGAGTCATTGTTATACCATTTTATTTGCCTATATCGTCCCATTGACATTGTATCCATGAAACACAATTTCCTTGTATAAAGATATATCATATAATATAATAATACCAGCATCATTTAGAAATGTAAGGCTGTAATATACGTTTTTGATTGACAATGGCAATGATACTTTTTCATCTAAAAGTTCTTTATTTTTCCTTCTTTGAGATTCGTTTTGAGTCCCCAGGGTTTCCTTGTTTCGCTATATCTTTTCCTATTATAATTATTGAAGTTGTCGTTATATCATTATACTTGGTATTATGTCCAAAATTTCTATTATTTCTACTAAATGTATTATTAGAATTCATATTTCGATGACAAGGATTGTAATTATTATTATCGCTATAGTTGTAAGCTTTATAGTATTTATTTTGTTTAGAATATTGTTTTCTTAAATTCGTATTATTATCATTTGTGTAACTATTTCTATTGTTGTATTTGTAGGTATTATCGGCTCGTTGTTATTTATGTGAAAAACGTTTAACTACCTGTTTTTTTTTTTTTTTTTTAAAGAGAAGTAGCACTTCAGGCATTAAAACCTATTTAGTTATTTTTCGTAACCGTGCTACATTCTTTAGGAAAGGGATAGATGAGAGATAAGACAGGTGGTGAAAGGAGAGAGAGAGAGAGTTATTTATTTTACTTCGCCGGCGAGTCTGCTATGAGAAAGTACCGATGAAGGAGACTGCACGTTTTTTGTTCATTCTGAATTTGTATTTATACCATTAAACAGAAAAAAAAAACATTTTTTTGTATATTGATTGCCACAGGATTTGAACCCTGTAACTAGGTTTGTAGTCAACGTGTTTACCACTTTGACTACAGCAGCCTGCTTGTAAGAAGGATCTTGCATGCTATCTATATCGAATACCTGTATCAGAGTCTCAGGTTGTGTAGCTACCACTGCACGGTAGGGAAGTGTAAAAATATTTTGGTAATAACTCAGCCTTTTGAACACGTCTAAGACGATTTATCTAAAATTTTACAAGAGTATAGCAGAGGAGTATTTGAGCTTATTCGCACCTGCAAAATTTTCTAACGGCTGACATTTTTTCAATTTCGTCTGATTTTTTAACACTATACATCGTCTTAAAGCCGTGGTCAATACAACAATAATTATTAAATTTAAATCTTTTACGTAAATTATTTTTAATATATACACAAAAAAATCTATTTTATTTTATAAATTATAACTAAGCTGTTTCAAACTCGGAATCACTTGCTTTTTTATAGCGCGAATATGAAAATATTTAAATTTTTGTTAATTTATATTGAAACACAATGCTCACATTCAAAGTGGGACAGTTTAAATTTTTTTGAATTACCGTTAACTTTGGCACATGCAATCAATTTTTTCGGCCTTAAATCAGTGTTTTATAACATTTCATATTGTTTAAAATATTATTTTCTTAAAAATGGATCAAACTACAGTTGAAGAAAGACATTTGTCCTAAATAATTATAAAACCCACAAAACTATTAGGGAAATTGCACAAATAATAAACAAAAACAAAAGTACAGTTTTTTACATTATAAAAAGATATAAAGCTACTAATAGTGTCCAATTAAAAAAGGGAATTGCGCAAACAGGTGCAAATTGTCCGACCGTGATAAGCGGTATTGTTTGAAGCTAATCAGAAACGATCTACTTTCGTCCGCAATCAACACAAAAAACAAATTATATGAAAAAAATGTTAGTGTTAGTGCTGAAACAGTCACCCGAATCTTTAGAAGAAATAGTTTACAAGGGAGGTCTTGCCACCGGAATCTATTAATATCAGAGAAAAATCAAAAACTGAAATACGCTTTTGTTCAATAGCATGCAATAAAGGTGTGTCATTTCTGGTAAAAGGTAAGTACTATTGTTGTAAGTTTTTCCAATTTATTCGATGCTTATATTATCATCTTAGGTTACTTTTACAGACGAAACAAAAATAAACCTCTTTGGACCAGATGAAAAAAGATTCGTTTGGAGAAAACCTCCTACTGAATTTCTAGACAAGAACAAGTATAGTGGTTGCGAAAATACATTTTATAAATGGAACTATGGACTTAAAGTATTATATAAAAATTTTAAAATAAAACGTTAGGGAAAGTGCCGAATGCCTAGGCATACCCGATAACATCGTGTTCTGTCTAGACAGTGATCATCAACATAAATCTTGGAATGCACGAAATTGGCTTTTATATCATTGACCAAAAGTAATGAAGAGTCCTCACCAGTATCCATACTTAAATGTTATAGAAAAAGAATTAGAAAAAGAGTATCTAAGCGGAGGTCAAAAAACAATGCCGCATTGAAGGAAGCAGTAACAGAAGAGTGGTACAATACTGAACCCGATTTTAGTAAATATTTGGCCAAAAGTATACCTCCCCGTCTTCAAGCTGTAATTGTTAGCAAAAGAAAGTCAACCAAGTATTGAAAATTTATTTCACAAGCAATAAAAATACGAAGACTGCAATGTCCCACTTTGATTTAAGAAGTTGCAATACAAAATCGTAAATATTGCAATATGTTAATGTAATGACTAAATTGTTTGTTTGTTTGTAGTATTAGTACCTTTGTTAAACGTATATAAGCACTGAGTATAGCTGTATATAAAATAAGTAAATATAAGATAATTTTTTTTTAATTTTTGTGGCTAATCTCCGAAAATTTAGAAAAATTCTTGTAAAAGCTGTTTTGCTTTAGCAAAGTAAAAATATTATATATGCAACAAAATTTTCAAAAACTAAGCAAATCAATAATGTGCGTGTGTAGGTCGTCAAGTAAACTGAAAAAATAAAAAATATGAAACAGTAATCTTAATTTTTATTTTTTATCTATAAAATCCACATATAGACTAGGGCTCATGAAATACTTTCAGCAATAATTTGGAGTATATGTAAAGTCTTTTAAAAGTAGTCTTTTTTCCGTCCCAACTTTAGTATTTTAGAAAATATGCGATAAATTTAAATTTCGATGTAAAATAGATAAAATTTAAGGACCTTCATCTCCTACAAAGATGATTAATTTTGTACGAAATTTGGTGCAAACGTACGCACATAGTAAGCTTAAACAGATATAAAACATTTTTATATATTCCTAAGAATTTTTTCTTTATTAAAAAAATAAGATTGATAGGTCCTTTTAAGAAAAAAGACAAAAAGAAAAGATAAAATAATTTGCAGGTTCGAGGTACCCAACTTTAAGACTACGTTGCCCCATCTCTGGCGCTTAAGTTCAGATGCTCCTTTGCTATACTCATGCAAAATTTTTGATAAATCAGCCAAGCTATTTACAATTAGCTGAGTTATATCCAAAAATTATGTTGCTGCCCCACTGTGCACCTCTTATCTTATATATTCTTGTAATCCCTTTTGAACGGTTTCGAGTACACGGTTTCGAGTACACGGTTTTTGTTCATTGCCTTAATTTTTGACCGTGCTATTTAATTTAGATTTTCCCCTATTCTTTGATTTGTATACTAAGGTTAATTCTGTAATTAATGCATTGTATTTTTCTCCGTAGATTTCATAAGTATTTCGAGTATTTCTTATTTCTGAGTGCAAAAAGTAAAATTTTTTGTTGTTTTAAAATTCCTGAATAATAATATCTTTTTTCTATTTGTTTTATTTACATAGTACTGTAAACATTGCGAGAATTAAATGGATTGTCCAAACTAAGGTTTGAACACAAAACTTAAATACTTAAAAAAGAAAAAAAGCTAATACATTTTTTATGAATTAAATCTTACTGAATTTTATTATATGCTTTAGATGTCACTTATTATCTACCGACTTTTTTGAAAATGTATTCGTATTATTACTGAATTATACTTACCTTATATTATACTTACCATAGATATCGTAACAAATTGTAAAGTTGCCCATCTGGTTAACAATGAAATACATAATTCCAGTTACCAAATGTGCTAACTTATTGTCACCTAAAAGAAAATAGTAAAACGCGCAAAATGTTTCCGCACTTTGTAATCATTAATTCACAAGGCAACATCGTTGTTCGAACCATAAGCTACAATTCTTAAACCCTAGTTGATACTTACTCTAAATTTAATTAAAATAAAAGAATTTAAATAATTGAAATCATAGATTATTTATTAAAAGTGGCATTTTTCAAGTTTAAAAGGTGAGAATTTTTCTGGTACCCTAATATTCTCAATAAAAGACAAATTATTAAATAACCCCTTTTTTATGTTACCAAAATTATAATTATCTCGAAACGAGGAATTATAATTCGTAATTCTCTTTCAGAGTGATCAATTGCTTCTTCCTCTTAACTCCAAATCAAAGATTAAACAATCATCAATTAGTTCATGGTTCTCATCGAAGCCGTCAAAGAACAGAAGTAAATAATCAAATTCTCTTAATTAAAGGAAAAAACTGAGAAAGCAGCACAGCAAAACCACAACTAAAAAGAAGAAAAAACTTTATGAGGTAAAATTCACAGTTCTAATAATTTCAAAGTGAGTAGACATCTAAGTGCATTTAATTGAAGTAAAATTATTACAAAACTTACCCTGAAAAGCTAGATATAAGTGTATGAAAAAGAATAAAAATTCTTACATATATATATATAATACTTACCCTTTTGAATGATTGTGGAAAAAACAGATCCTTAAATAAAATAAAAAAAGGAGGAAAAAATTACATAAAAGTTAAATAACTACGTTTAATATACTTACCTATCTATACATATAAAAGTTGAGTTGTGTTATATACATACAAGAAAAAAACCTAACCCTAAAGTTCTATCGTGCTTTAAAACTGAAGACAGTGGAAAAGTTAAAAAAACCGCTAATTCCTTTAAATAACAAAAAAAAAAAAAAAAATATATATATATATATATATATATATATATATATAATACAAAAATAACATGAATTTACATACATACATATTATATACACGCATGCATGTATAAAATTTCCTTCTATATAAAAATTAAAAATAAAATATAAGTACAAGAAAAAAAAAAACAAAAATCAAAGTGTAAGAGCAATATTTTAAATAATTTGAAAATATTGTGATATACTCAGTGCTTAAAAACAAAAAAAAAAAAAACATTACATGCATTTAACAAGAAAAAAAAAAAATAACCACCAAAATTGCATTTCTGCGTTGGTGTTCTCTTTCGTTTATACACAAGTAAGTTAACATTTAATTTTACTTAAAAAAAATAAGGGAAAATTGTTTCTTACTCTTTATATGTTAATACGTATTCTTTTATTAATAAAATATCTCAGGAACCTGTACAGTTTTTCTTTAAAAGTTCTCTTGATCATATAAAAAAGGCATTTAATATTTTTATATCTTCTTTTATATTTTGTTTAATAAGTTGATCTCGTGGTTGCTAAGAAAAAAATTTTTTTCTTAAACGTTTGTGCTGAATTCTCTTCGGTTAGATTATTCCCCGTTAATAATCATACAACTCAAGAGGCTTAAAATAAAAAACTGGCCAAACGGAGATTACGTTTATTTCATGCAGAGAAATCTGAAAATCTCTTAATTTCCCATACAGTCCGCTCAGCAATTAACTTTTATTGAGACTTACCCTTAAAATAAAAAATACAATCAAAAGGAAGAGAAACGTTGAAGATACATCAGAGACGGAAAGGTTATTATATTGCTTCAAATATAAAATAAATATTTACGCAAATTCATACCCAATTGCCTTATAAACTTTCAACATCTTTATATATTTCAAATTATTTTAATAAAAAAAATTAAACATTAAGATGCTTAAATAAATTTAACTCTGAAAAAAAAACATTTTTTTAAATTCATAAGGCTGGAATATCAGTAAATAAGTAATTCTCTCAATCAGCGTTACCGTTGGAAATAAAGGAAAAGAGTATATATACCAATAGTTAAAATTTTTTCTAATACACTTTTAAATAAATTTAAAATTTAAAATTAAACAAAACTTAGAGCACAATAAAAATCAATCAATAACTCTGCTTTATTATCTCTAAGATTATTATTATAACTATCATAAATTTGAAAGTTATATATAAAAATTTTCTTTATAAAATTAATCAACACTTTGGTAGCTCTGCAGATAATAAGCTGTATTTAACCCTTTAAAAACCAAAGTGTATTTATTTGTGCTTTTAATTTTGAAAGTTGTTGTTACAAGAAAATAACTATTTGACCTGTGAATCAAAATTTATTATAATTTTTTGTAATAAAATTTAACCAATTTTTAATTTAGTTCTTTCGACCGAGATAAAATATATATATTCAACCAGTTACTCAGTTAAGCTTTTCTGCCTACTTTACTTTTAAACTAGAACAAAATTCTAGTGCTTTAACCCAAAAGCCCTTTATCATACGAAGTCATAGAAAAGAAAAACAAAGTTTCATAAAAATTACTAGAGATTTTAACTAATTATCTAGTGCGCATTTTATCTCTCCTGCTAGCTCTACATATCACTACTATCCTATGACCCTTAAGCTTTTCTTTCAAAGAAAGATAAAATACCAATCCTCTTTCGCGAAAGTGATTTGAATTTTTTTCTAGAAAAAATTTCCCTTAATTTCAATATGCCTAATAATTCCCACGATGATTACAACCCTTCTTCAAAAGATCATTTTGAATTTGATTCTGAGCATTTGTTGAAATTCTGTGAGAAATTCGATCCAACTTCAGTGGAAAATCAAAATGAGTTTATTTTAGAGGTAAAGCTAAAAGACTTAGAGCAAAGGTGGAGTAGAGTAAATGCTTCCTATGAAGGTGTTATATTGTCCAAAGCCAGGAATATTACACCGGAATTAAGACAGGAAGTCACGGGGAAATTCGAGGTATGCGCAGAATCATATTACCAATGTACCTCTCAAATCTTAGACTTAATGAGAGTTGTAAGATTGGACATCCCAAGTAACCCAGATTCCACTCGACGACCCGATTTTATACCCAAAATCAAAACCCCTCTAAAAATTTGTACAAAACGACTCAAATAACTGCATAAAACTTTCTCCCTGTGATACTGAAGTTTTTAAAGGCAGTTACGAACAATAGCCCTCATTTCGTGACATGTTCACGGCCGTGTATATAAATCATCCAAAACTCTCCCCCGTTACGAAGTTATACCACCTCAGGAATAAAACAAGAGGTGAAGCAGGGGCGATAATAAATCGATATCGACTTTCTGACGATAACTTTGAGCTTGCATGGAATGAACTTAAGGCTCGTTATGAAAATAAACGAGTTCTGGTGGATAATCAGATCAAAATTCTCTTTGACATTCCACCGGCAACCAAAGAAAATAGCGAATCAATTCGAAAAATCCAGTCATCAGTAAGTGATTCTTTAGCGACCCTTAGAACGCTAGGCATTGAAGTAGAAAGCTATTCTGATTCGTTTGATATCCACAAAACTTCCCGAATTTACACTTTCACTTTGGGAACAGTCATTAACGTCTCCGCGAGAACTTCCGAAGTGGTCTCAAATGTCAAAATTCCTTATTGACAGGTATGAAGCAGTGGAATGGCTTACAAATATTAAAACCTCAAAAGATTGTTTCAGTCTCGCAAGGTCAAATCAACCCAAAGTTCAAACATATGTATCTCAAGATATTTTTAACGAATATTTATGTAAGCTGTGCAATGAAAATCACTCTTTAAGAGCATGTCCCAAGTTCCGAAACTTTTCAGTAAAACAAAGAGTAGATTTCGTGTATAAGGATAAATATTGCAATAACTGCTTAGCTCTTTCTCACCTCAAAGCAAATTGCGGAAGCAAACACACCTGTCTCCATTGCAAAAAATACCACCATACTTTGCTTCATATGAAAGAGTAGCTCAAAACACTTGCTCTAACACGACTCAAGATGTAATGAATAGAAATCGAGAAGAACTTCCACAAACATCAAAGCAATTTCAAGCAAAATGTGTTATAAGTAATAAATACGTTCTCTTACGAACTGCTTTGATGCAAATTGATCATAGAAATCAATTATTCACAATAAGGGCTCTCATTGACCCAGGTTCTCAGCGTACTTTTTTGTCAGAAAGAATCAGAAGTCGCCTTCAGTTACCTTACCACAAATCGCACTTTGAAATTATCGGAATTGGTGGACAGAAACATACTGCAACCAAAGAGTGCGAACTTGTTTTGTATGCAAAAAGATACAATCTCAGAATCCCAATCATAGCGATTGTATTGCCCAGGGTAACCAAGCGTCTTCCTGCTTGCACTTTTGAAATCCCTTATTCAACCGAACTGAAGGAATTGGACTTGGCAGATCCTACCTGCAATAAATCGTCCCAAATCGATCTCATACTAGGCAACGATTATGAAAATTTTCTTAATATTGAAGGTATAAAAAAGAGCATCTGTGGTCATACTTCAGCCTACAACACTGTATTTGGATGGGTTCTCAGTGGTCCGATGAAAAGAAGAACGGGTAAGCAGTTTTACTACCTCAGTGCAAGTATCGGACACGGCAGGTATGTCGTAAGATTACCTTTCAAGCCCGAATTTCCTGAAAAGTTATTTCTTGGATTATCGCGATTTGTCCCTCTGGCACAGTATGCTCGAATGGAAACAACTCTAAATAAAGATCCCTACCTTCAGTCACAATATCAAGAAGTTTTGAAAGAATACCTATCTATTGATCATATGGAAGAGGCTTTTGCTCATAAAATTATATCACAAGGCAAATATTACTCATACAATTTGCCACATCACGCAGTCGTTATACCAGAGCACAAGACCGCTAAAGTCAGAGTTGTATTTGATGCCTCGAGGAAAACAAAATCACAAGTTTCCCTTAATGATATTCTGTACACAACAATACTTAACTGGAGAAAGAACAGATTTGTGTTTAGTGGCGATATACAAAAAATGTACCGCCAAATATTGGTCCACCCCGATGACCGGCCGTTCCAGCCAATTTTATTTCAACCTCTACCCAACGGCCCTATTAAAGATTACCAGTTGAAAACCGTTACTTTCGGTGTAAACTGTGCGCCTTATTTAGCAATTCGGACCCTTCATCAACTCGCATTAGACTCCGAATCTGCATTTCCGAAAGCAGCGTCAATTTTGCGTACTGAAACTTATGTCGAAGACATTCCCTCTGGCAATTATACGATAGAAGAAACCCTCGTTACACAGGCCCAACTCTTAGAAGTTTTAAGTTCAGCAGGTTTCCCTTTAAAAAAGATAACCGCAAACAACCCTCAATTAGTCGCGAAGTTACACAAGGAGGATCTTTATGATTCAGACTTCCTTCGATTTCATGAAACAAGCTCAACTAAGACCCTAGGCATTAAGTGGAATGCGCTCAATGACTCATTCTCTTATAATTTTACACCCATTGAACAAGCCACAAAAATTACTAAACGAAAAATTCTTTCCGCTGTTGCAAAACTTTTTGATCCCGCTGGATGGCTTGCACGCTTAATTATAAGGGCAAAAATTCTGATGCAGCAGTTGTGGCTAGAAGGACTACAGTGGGATGAAGATATTTCATTGGATTCACTTGGAAAATGGAATAGTTTAGTCCAGGATCTTTCGAAAGTTGAAACTATTTCTATACCTCGCTGGTTACAATATACCCCTCACACTTTATTCAAGTTCACGGATTTTCAGATGCCTCAAAATCAGCTTACTGTGCCACAGTGTATATAAGATGTCAAGATCCTACCCATACAATTTTTTCGAATTTATTAATTGCAAAATGTAAAGTTGCTCCTATTCAGACAGTATGCCTACCACGTTTAGAGCTCAATGGTGCGGTTTTACTGGCAAAACTTGTTAGCTATATTAAATCATCCCTGGATCTGAATTTTAGTGAAATATACTTATGGACTGACTCGTCAATAGTATTAGGATGGCTTTCCAAACCTCCTTCATCATGGGAGACATACGTTGCTAATCGAATTGCTCAAATTCATCTTTTAACATCAAATGCAACCTGGCGGCATGTCCCAACTCACAACAACCCTGCGGATCTAGGAACCCGAGGCTGTAAGCCCCAAGAACTTGTGCATAATACTCTTTGGTGGCAAAGACCATCATGGTTGTTTAAGCCATCCTCAGACTGGCCAAGAAGAAATTCTCTTAAACTAGGTAGCAAATCAGAAAATGAATGCCACTCACTACACTCAGAAGTCAAGGAAGATGTTCTTAACAGGTTCTTATCGTATAGCAGAGCCCTACGCGTATTAGGCTATATTTTTCGATTTTACAATAAAAGTTTGAAAAGTAAAGGACCGAATAATAATCGCTCTAAGTCACATGAGTTGACTCAAGAGGAAATAAAATAAGTGAAAGTGACTCTCCTTGTTATAGCTCAAAAAACGTTCTATCCCGAGGAATATCAAAATCTACTTAACTCTTAGATAATATCTAATAAAAGCGCACTTAAATCTCTTAATCCAATTCTCGACTCAAAATTTATTATGCACGTAAATGGAAGATTATCTCAATCATCTCTTCCATATAACGAACGTTATCCGGTTATTTTGCCTGGCAACTCCCGTTTTTGCCATCTGTATCTCAAGCATTTGCAGGAGCTGTTATGCCACGCAGAATGCCGTCAAATAATCCGAATGGTGCAAACATAATTTTTTATATTCAGACTTACACCTCCTGTAAAAAACATAATACGTCTTTGCAAAACGTGCCTTATTTCAAGCACCAAGCATCTTCACAGATAATGGCTCCACTACCTCCAGAGAGATGCAACTTGACTGATCCCTTCCAGATCACAGGGATTGAATTTGCCGGGCCATTTGAAATAAAAACATCGCCTCTCAGAAAATCTCCAATGTTTAAAGCATATGTTTGTGTGTTTGTATGCTTCAGTACAAAGGCTATACACTTAGAACTCTGTTCAGACTTATCTTCGGCTGCGTTCCGGGCGGCATTTCTTCGCTTCGTTGGGAGGCTGGGGCTCCCCCAAAGGCTAGTCACTGATAATGGTAGAAATTTCTTAGGTGCCAGTAAGATATTAGAACGCGAATTTTCTACGTTTGTAAAGCCTGCAGCTCAAGACATATCCCAAAAATACATTACTCATGGGTTTGAATGGAAATTTATACCGCCATACGCTCCGCACATGGGCGGTCTATGGAAGGCGGCAGTTAAAAGTTTCAAGTTTCATTTGAAACAAACAGCTGGTGCTCAAAGATTCACTTTTGAAGAATTTTCTACTATCCTAGCCAGAAGTGAAGGTGTTCTCAACTCCCGACCGATATCTGCATTATCTGAAGACCCAACAGATTTAGCTGCTCTTACTCCCGGTCATTTTTTAAAAGGAGCTCCTCTAATGGCTTTCCCTGACCAGACCATTGAAAACATGTCTCTTATCAATAGGTTGGAAAAGTTGAAGTTTCTTCATCACCAATTTTCTATTCGATGGAAGGAAGACTATCTCAAGTCCTTGCATAAAAGATATAAATGGAAGAGCTCGGTTCCAAATATGCAAGTAGGCGATTTAATGACTATCAGCGACGACTTACTACCTCCATACGAATGGCGGTTCGGTAGAATAAAAAGGACTTACCATGGTACGGACACCAATGTACCTATTGCTGATATCCGCACAGCATCAGGAACAATAACTCGACCTGTCGTTAAATTGTGCTATCTTCCATTCCTAAACGATTAAAAATTTTATTTACCTCTTTCATATTTATCGCAATTAGTTCATCTAAAATTTCAGCTAGAAAATGACTTCAAACTCTATCTTACCAAATCACTTATTTATAATGTATTCTCTTTTTCCTATAGATCCAACAGAAGATTAGCCACCAGTAGACCAATTGCAAGCCGTACAACGCAACGTCATTTGCAATCTCGCGATCCTGACGTTTATAGATGCATATTGTGCAATCGCTGTCATGCTTTGCGGTTCTGCAGAAAGTTTCTAAAAATGACACCTCAAGAAAGAGAGGACGTGGTTGAAGACAACCGGTACTGCATAAACTGCCTGGCTAGAAGCCATGACTTACGAGGTTGCACATCCATGGATACGTGCAGAAAATGTGATAAGTTTCGTCACACACTGCTGCATCAATATTCCAAAAAGCAGGGAGGTGAAATATCAAAACGTAATCGTTAACCTAAAAGTGCAAGGATACCACAGCCAGCCAAAAAAAAGGAATGTCAGCAGTCGTCAACAACTGTTACAGCAGACACCAAAATCCTCGCAGAAGCTATTAAGTCACTCGCAAATGAACTTTGTGCTATGGATAAATCGGCATCTGTTGCCTAACGCAAGGCCGACTCCATGTCCAAACTAAAGTTTGAACACAAAACTTAAATACTTAAAAAAGAAAAGAAGCTAAAACATTTTTTATGAATTAAATCTTACTGAATTTTATTATATGCTTTAGATGTCGCTTATTATCTACCAACTTTTTTGAAAATGTATATGTATTCGTATTATTACTGAATTAAACCTACCTGAACTATACTTACCTTATATTATACTTACCTTATATTATACTTACCTTATATTATGCTTACCTTATATTATAATTACCATAGATATCGTAACAAATTGTAAAGTTGCCTATCTGGTTAACAATGAAATACATAATTCCAGTTTTCAAATTTGTTAGCTTATTGTCACCTAAAAGAAAATAGTAAAACGCGCAAAATTTTTGCACCGTTTGTAATCATTAATTCACAAGGCAACATCGTTGTTCGAACCATAAGCTACAATTCTTAAACCCTAGTTGATACTTACTCTAAAATTTAATAAAAAAAAGCATTGAAATAATTGAAATCATCGATTATTTATTAAAAGTGGCATTTGTCAAGTTTAAAAGGTGAGAATTTTTCAGGTACCCTAATATTCTCAATAAATGCAAATTATTAAATAACCCCTTTTTTTATGTTACCAAAACTATAATTATCTCGAAACGAGGAATTATAATTCGTAATTCTCTTTCAGAGTGATTAATTGATTCTTCCTCTTGACTCCCTATCAAAGATTAAACAATCATCAATTTGTTCAGGATTATTGTTAAAAAAAAACTATTAATCTGTCCTGATTTATAGTTATCTTACTTTCATAAATATTATAGCATGTTCTTCTATTTTTGTATCTGCGATGCCCATGTTTATATTTTCTGAATTAAAGTTGATTGCATTTATTTTTATTTCTTCCATTCGTAATCTTCTAATAGCTTTAGTTTTTTATAAGTTCTTTTTTTATCTTCCTACTCTTTTATTGATAATTCCTTGCAGATCCCTGCATTTACTCCGTAATTTCCTTTTTTTCCTCTATTTTTTTTAAATTTTATAATTTTTCTTTGAGTTATAGGATCAAAAGTCAACAAAAATTTGCAGGATAAAAAAATGCATCAAAAAAATTGGCATACAAAAATTTGCATCAATAAATTTAAGGTTTAAAAAATCTGCAGGATTGCCATGTTATGTTTTATTATTACAAAATTAGCACTTCTGCTGAAATTCGACGAGCATCTTAAGTAGAATACTATACAACATATTCTGACTTTATTGCAGCTTTTATACTAAATTTTATTATAAATTATTAACTACGTCAGCATTATCTAACGAGATCAGTTTAGTGCAAATATTTATTTTATGGTTACTGGACTCCGTAAGATTTGCTGACAGCACACAAAAATAACTTTTTCCTTAAAGGTTTTTTAACTAAATTAAATTTTAAATTAAATATACTCTTATTTTATATGCAAACAGTTGTGTTGATAAATATAGCACGTACAGTGATGTACTATTTTAAAGAACATACACTTCACTGGTTTTGAGCAACATTTTATTTCGCTGAAGTTCTTAACTTCTTAACTTCTTAATAATTAATTAAGGAATTTATTATGCATTGCATTAAAATATTTATTTATTTTATTTGTCGTGTTGTTTATTGCTGAAAGAAGTGTAATAGCGTAACTTTGGCAATTTCTCTTAGATATTTCGCTTATTTGACATTTCAGGTTTTGTTTTAGGACCCCTTTTTTATAATATACTTAAACGATCCCTCTTTGCACATTGAAACGATAATATGTAGGTCTTTTTTATTTGACGATGATGTTTTTTTTTAGTTAGTCATCTTAGGGACAATATTGACGTGTTAGAATCTAATATAAATTAGAGTTTTCAGCATTTTTCGCAGTGGTCCTCTATGAATACTTTGTTCATTAACTATAACAAAAATATTCTTTCTTTTTGGCAGTACTGATTCTACGTTTAATTTCTCTGTTGATGGTCAGATTATTACCTTGGTTGATAGCCTTAAATGTTTGGATACATATATTGTCAATAAGTTTAGCTTTGATTCTTGTGAATCTATGCTCCAGAGTCTTGGAAATATTGAAAAATTTATTACAATAACATTTATTTTATGGAATGGAGGCAGTATTTGAGAACTTTGCTCGTATAGTCACCAAGATGAATCGCATACCTAGGAGAATGCATTTTTCGGGGTATGCAAAGACCTTTTTAGGATATTAGTTTAGTAATTTTATAAAAGTTCGCTTGTTGCTTTTTTACAGTAATTTCCGCTTAATTGAATTTCCAAAAATGCACGACTTTTGGTTCAATTAACCGGGTCACTCATTTAAGCGATACTCTTTTAATTGATTTACTGGTGCAATTAAAAGAACCCCGCTTAATTGTTCCACGGTCTAAATTAAGCGGAATCCTTTAACATACATACATTTAATCATAAATAAAATGCATTCATTTAACATTAAGAAACAAAAACAATTCATTTATTAAAAAATAACATAACATAAAAAGAACCTAAAGTAACTTCACTTAAAATGACACCAATAAAACACGTTTGTATTTTACAACTATTTCATAGTTAAATAGGTCTAAAAAAGTCTGTTATCACACCCTGTATTTTTGATTTATAAAACCGCTCTATAATATGTTTTTCCATACCATCGAGTTCAATAGAAAAAAGATTAATTGGAAGGAAAAATTCGCGAAGAGTGTTAAGAGCGCTCAAAACATCTTTACTTGAGGGAGAATTACTGACAACCTCTTCATCGTCATCTTCGGAGGAAGAATCGTAAGTTAAGTCTTTGGAAATTTCGTTTACAATTTCCTCATCCGTAAGTTGTCCACAGCAAGGAAAGTCATTATAGCAGGAGACGTAATTTTCAAATTCTCGTTGTTGTTCCTCATCAAGACAGATTTCTAGGATATTGCCATCTATGCTAGTACATTCAGAGGAACTTATAAACTTTGCCTAAAGAAAAAGTAAACGATAAAAACTACAAGTGTACTTACATATCGCCCCATTAGTACAACGTAGTCAGTATATGTAGTAGTATACGTGAACTGGTATTATGTAAAAAATATTTGATTGATTACTGTTTTAATGCTCATAAATGCATTTCGCGACGAAGAAGCCAACCAGAACTTGGGTTAATTTCTTCTTTTAATTCAACTGCAATTTTTTTTGCTTTTTCAAATCATATTACGCATTTGGTTGAACCATGTTAACAAAGCACGCTCTACCTTAACGCATGCGCCGGTTCTTTCTCTTTTGGAAGACAATTTTTTAGTCTTTGCCCGTTCCATAACTGCATCACCATTTTTAAAAATTCTGTTAATTGTGGACTTAGAACAATTATATTTTGCACACAATTCTTGTCTGCTATATTTTTCAGCATCAGCTATAACATTGAACTTTTCCTTTAAACTTAAACTTTTATGTTTTCTTCCACTCATTTTCACTAAATGATAGTTTTTGAATTTTGTTAACAAATAAAAAACACATATGGTTTAAAGAGTTACCAAATGTTTAAATAATATTTACAGTACCCTATTGTAAAAAAAACTTCCAATTAAGCGAGTATTTTTGTATATTATTATTAAAAAAGCGATTATATGATAATTCAATTAAAGGGGAAACGCAATTAAGCGAAACTCAATTAAACGGGATTTTTTATATAAATCTTAAATGGAAAAATTTCATTGCTTCTTTTTTAAGTTTTTTAAGCGGGCAAATCAATTAAGCGGGGTGCAATTAAGCGGAAACTACTGTACACAGTTGCAAGAAATTGTCCACAGATAAGCCTTTTTCTAAATTTAAATTTTCTTCATCTTTTAGAAAACCTCAGATTACTAGTTACATATGTATATACATATACATATGTAGATGTAACATATAATTCCTCAATTACCTAATTAAATCTCCCTAATGCCTTTACATTATTATTTATTTCTTAAAATATTTTGTTACTATGCGCCCTCGTTAACCAAATATTACGTACTTATGTACGATCAATATATTTTTACTGGTTAATAGTTACTAACTGTAATCATTGGGCATGCAGAAATCTACTGTAATATGTTCGATTCTTATTGTTACTAAGAAGAATTTGGATATAAGTAAGTCATTATTGGGCATGCAGAAACTTGCTTACGTTTGTTATAATTAACAATAATAAACATAAATGCGCACATGTTTAGATGTAAATGCATACAAACAATATTTTGTTTATTGCTCACTTGCTTACGCATGTTGCGTAAGAAAGATAGAGAATCAAAACCATGAACGATCGTGCTTGCGCATGCACAATCATTGTCATTTAATAATAAATACATATAAGGCAATAATTTACGAGGAGGAGTTTAGTTTGCTACAAGTGTTAAAAAAAAGAGCAAACAAAAAAAAATAAATTAAATTAAAATAATACTTAAATAAAATTAGAACTTTTCAAACAGAATAAATAAAATTTTGTATTAAAGTCCTTAAAATAAAAGGCCTTTAAATAAAAAAAATATTTAATAAAAAAGGTTGTTTTATTTAAAAGACACAACAAAACTATTATTATCTCTTGTTAAGATGTAATTTGTTAGCAGAAAATGAAAAAGATGGTCGGTCTAGTGGTGTTGATAATTAATTATTCAAAACGGCTTAAGAGTTCATCAACCTCAAGGTAACTGGAGGGAACTGTTTAGAACATTTTCTAAACAATGTCTATCATTTATTAATTTTATATTTTTGAGCACATTTCTAGGTAATTATGTTAAATGATAGTTGATGCCAATTAAAATCTTTAAAATTCTATCTCAAATACGATGTATTTTTTCAAAGTATCTAAGACTGAAAAGATTTATTTTATATGCAAATTGCAAGTTCAAATTTTTTTTTTTTGGAAAATTTTATCAAGAACTTAAGTTTGTATTCTAATTATAATAAAATGCCGTCCAGAATTAATAAATCGTAACGAATTTTCGTACTAAAAAAGTCTATTACTAAAGTCTATCGCATAACCCAAAGCAATATCGTACTGACATACGTCCCGATATTTTGTTCAATAAATTCATCAAAGCGTTAGCTTTTTTTTAATAATTTTGCAACCAAAGACAATAAATTTAATAAATAATTCTTACAAATAAAACCGACTTCAAGACCGATTGTAACTATCAGTCTTACCGGTTCAAATTTCTGGCCACATATCAAACGAAATTATCTATTGGGATGCCCTCAAATTTCCAAATTTAAATTTTTTACTTGTTGCAGTATTGGACTTAGCAATACAGCTACTAAATTTTAACCCTCTATCTACAAATGTGTAACTGTCTACAACTGTCTAACTGCTTAACAGTTTAGATATGGAGGTACCCCTTAAATTCCAAATTCAAATTTTATACTTGCTATCTATAACGGTTAAACAGTTTGATCATATACATCAAATTACATTAACTATTGTAACCCCTTTATTTTTTAGTTATATTATACAAGACAAAATAGTAGACATTCCGTCTAATTTTCAAGTGTATGTACAAAACGGTTTAAACGATAACACCATATATGAATGTGAAATTTCCAATTTCAAATCGTGTACTTGTTGTTTTAATGGACATAGCATCTACGACTATTCAACAGCTTGGAGATATACATAAACCATAGGAACACCCTTAATTTTATTTTTATTTTTCATTCACTGTCACCTCAATATTTGTTTTTTGATTAGAGTTACTTCACTAAACTAGATTTACAAACATAGTGAAGGTTATATAAGATTTGACATAGCCGTATGTAAAACTCTCACCTGTTTTTTCTCTATTGCTCCGTATAGTTGTTTTTTAATTGGAGTTAAGTTTACTGTTGTAAATGATATTGAAAACTAGAGGCAGGCGTGATATTCTGCACGATGCCTCGAAAGACATGGACCAACCTTGCTGATTTTTAATAGCATCATTTTCGAAAGCACGTCTGAACTTCTCTATCTCAGGTAATGCCTTGAAAAATTTATTTTGACACTAACACGACTGAACAAAAGGACATCGCTCAATAGACTTGGATATGCATACGAGCTCAAAATATATATACTTTACTGGGTCGGAAGTTCATATTGTGGACATTACAAACGGAATGACAAGCTAACATATACATTTTTTTCACTTTTTGTGGTAAAGGGTCTAAGAATGTGGTGTTTATTAGTGTTTTGATGTTTACCACATACATTTGAATGCCTGTTTTCTTTTTTGTTGTTGCAGCGACATTGCCACCTATTATAAATTCGCCTTGTATCTGAATTGGGTCACTAATAATGCAGGTTAAATCGTACAATAAAAAAAAATTTATGACTTCGCTACAGCAGCACAGTCAGTCAATGAATGCATTAAAGTACGTTCCCGGTTAAAAAAAAACATCGCAGTTAAGAAAAAAAGCTAAGAATTAAAAATTTTTCTTTTTTTTTGCAGAGAAGAATGCCCAACTAAAAAATATCGAAATATTATTCATCATAACTTAAGTCATTATTAACAGGAATTTTATGAATATGAATTTAAACCTGCTCGCTTGAGGGCCTTTCAAACACATAAACTTTACAAAACAGTGTTTGTATGCGTGTTTCTTTCTGAAAATTTATTGTAATTTTGTTATTTTACTCTTCATTTCATTTCTCATTTGTAAAACACAAGTGGATTTTCGGAAAATCCATACAAAAATTCATCACTGTAACACCAATGTACGGCAATGCAATATCTTTATAAACTTATTATCTTCACACAGTTTTCTTTGAAATGAAATATATTAATTATTAATTAAACACATAGTCTATGGCTATCAGGAAAAGGTTCAGTTTTTGCAATATTGCATATTTATGGCTTTATGCTGTTCATCGGGCGTAAGCTGCGTCGCTATTAATTTTCAAAAACCTTATAATTGATTTCCAATTAGATATTTTACTGTCAAGAATTCTCGTCTACTGCTTCAGTTTCTTCACTGGGTTCATTCGAACTACACAGAGATCTTGAAATTTTAAAATAGAATTTTGAAAGGTTTTACTAAGCAAATAAAAGCAATGGCCATTGTGCCTAAAAATCTATTCTAAATAGTTAAATAAAAAATTTGAAAAATGTGTGTACACACATATTCCTATGAAATTGTGGTTGGACACTTAAAAAACAAAATAAAAAACTATAAGATGTAATATTTCTTCTTCGGCAAAGAATTATACACAATAATAAGTGCGTGAATTTAATGTTTACACAATGGTATAAAATTGTGTATGCGTATTTTATGCTAGATCATACCATACATAAACAATAATGCGCATTCCCCAATTTATTTAGGAAAAATTTCATCAACTTCATATACAATAGGAAAAAACTTTATGCCAGTCGCCAACAATTCAGTAAAATTTCTTCTTTGTTTCATATTGGGTGGCCTATAATGATGGGTAATGAAGTTCGCTTGTACTCTTAAGACAATGTTCTAGGTTGCTCCTTCTTTTGTCTACATAATATTACAGAAATCGTTTCATACATACTGTGTATTGTATTGTATGTAATGGTAATGTGGTGGTCAGTTTTGTTAGCATCCTACAAATCAAACTGCTTTCATTGCAACGCATGCTGGAACTTAGATGTTTTTTTCTCAGCTCTGGACAGCGCTTTTTTAGTTTATTGTTGTGTTTCTAAGGCACACGTTAAATCCCATACAGTAACACATACACATGCAAACACTTTGCAGAATAAGTATTTGCATATGTGTATTGTACAAAACAAGCACAACTTTTGAGTCGTTTGATTGTATATATATATATAGTTTAAGTTTTAAAAAGTAAGTAACTAAGACGAGTTTTTCTATTTGTGAAGAAAGGAGAAGTATCAAAAACTACAATGACTATAATAACAAAATATTTTGTGCTTACTTAGTACGTTTGTATACAAATATTTTTACTTATACAAATTTACAATGATCCCTGATAATATACTGGTCCTCAAATGTAAGAAAATGCGAATTTGCTATTTTGCAATTGCGACTATTTTAATTTGTTCTAGTAACTAAAAAACCTCTCTCTTAACAAATATTTTTTAAGCAAAGTTTGATTTAAAATACATACAATTATAAACACGATAGCACATTAGTTTGACCAATTTCACGTATATTTTAATTTTTAAATTTAAAAAGCTAATTTTTTAATTTTTGTTGTAATTTTGCTGGATCGCTAATCCGTCACCAGCATTTTTGGAATCCTTCAACCTTAGGTTGTGTACGTTGTAAATATCATGTGTTTTATTTATGCCAAATATTACATGTTACCAATTTATAATTAGGATTTTGTGACGAATAATTCATTTTGAGGAATATATTAAACTTAAATCGAATTCCAGGTCAAGAGATGGAACATTCGGACTGAATACTGTTGGTATAAATACAGGTTTATTAACAAACCAACAAAATGTATTAATTCTTCTTATCAAAAAAAAAAAAAAAAAAATACCGATGCTATATATTTTTTCTTTCTAAAAATTTCTTAAAAATTAAATTAAAAAATGAACTTAAGCCAAAAAAGTAAATATTAATTCATTTATAATATTCCATGGTTCAATCTACCTGATTATCACTTTAAGTATTTAATTTTTAATCAACAAACTTTAAGTGTGGCAACAAAATAATGATTAGGATAAAAATATAAATGTGATGTTTAGCAAACATAATTGAAACAGTAAAATAAGATTTAATATAATTAAATTATAAGCAAGAGACAAATGCTGCACCTTCGCAACAAATGGTATAACATTTCCTATCAAGCCTATTTTTTTAACATTCGTTTAAAATAATTTTTTTAATCCAACCAATAACTAATTTGAGCATCCTTTGGCCAAAAGTTTATGCCTATCAAAATACCGTCGGATCAAGGCCATATGTGCTCGTGAGTATTGCACGAGCTTGCTCACTCACCTGCTTAGTTTTGCTCCACTTCATTACTGAATAGTACAGACTTAAGTCGCCTGTGAGGCGAAGTTTACAAATAAAGGTAATTTTTTGGGCATAATAGTTTGTACGGTTTTTGCTAAGAATTAGGGTGCACATATAATCTTTATAATTTTTTATGATGGCTGCTTCAGAAGCGTAGATACTAAATTGGCTGGACAAGTTATCGTAAAATGGAAGTGAACATGACGACGATTTAGAAGTTGATTTTGGTTCAGATGATAGTGGATTCGACCCTACTTTTGTCGTTGATTTAGACGATGACATGCTGAATATTGATGTATCTTATCAAACTGATATACAATTCACATTGAATCAGGTCCAGGATAATGTAGGCACATAGCAAATTGAGGTACAACTGGCTTGGGAGAAATGGCTGATTATACTAACCGAAATTGGTTACGAGTAATGGTTATGCTCCACCGTGCCGTCTTGGTCAAAAAGAAAATCGAGGAGAACTTCTTCAAGAAACATAGTTCATATTATGTCAGGGCCAAAAGGAAAAGCAAAGGGCATGGTAGATCCCTATGCATCGATTGACATGCTATCTCTTTAATAAAAAGGTCGCGTATGCAGAAAAGAGTTCGTTCAGCAATACATGCTAATTGTCATAACACTATCGAATATGCAAATATGAAAAGGAAAAAAGATCAAAATAAAATTTCTGCCTCCAAAGTCAAAGCGTAAGAACGTAAACATACTGCTTGAAGCACAGATCCCCAAACTGTTGGAAATGTGATGCAAAAAATAGTTTGAACTACAAAATTTTACTTGTTGTTTTTACTTGAAAGCTTTGCCTTATTTTTAAAATGTAAATTGATTTCAGGTCTATAAGATCCAATGGGTTTTTTTTTATTTTAAATGAAGTTTCTGTTATTTTTTTCAATTTTTTTTGTAAATGGTCTCTTTATACTAGTGATTAAATATGAGTTAAAAAAATAAGTCTGGTATATGTTACAATTTAACAGTTTTTGTTAATTTTTGTTAGTAAACACTGAATAAATCTATCTTCTTTTTATGTTATTTTATTATGTTTTTTGTATATAAAGACAAATATGCGTTGCCTTATAAGCGAAATTTACCATTAAGGAGATAAGAACCATGTTTACCATTTAATTGTTGAGAAATGTTTGATCCACCTCCAGAATTGTACAAGTAGGTATCAAAGAATTAAGGTAAAAGGCAAGGCATGAAAGCTTTTAACTTTATAAATCTCCTTAAAAGATATTAAAAATAGAAAAGTACGATTGGGCGTCATATTTTTAAAGATATCGATAGGGCTATCATTTAAAAGCTCTTAAAGAGATCTTTGTTTTTTTTTATTTATTTATTTATTTATTTATTTGTATTGTTCCACACACAAGACTGTAGGTCTTATTTTGCAGAGTAGAACTGATTATATAAACTGATCATAACATATAAAATTTTACTTAAAAAAAAATACAAAATAATTATTAAAAAAATCAATATAATAATACTATAATATGTGTATAAAAAACGATGAAAAATAGACGATAAAAGTATTTTAATAAACAGTTTGAGCAAGAATTCTAACACGAATCAAGGACATAGTACATATGTATATAAACGTAAGCATATGTATATATGAAAATAAACAAACATGTGTACATATTCATGTAAACAAATGCTTTTATACATATATATGTACATACAGAAAACTAAAAAAAAATTGTAAAACATGTAAAATAAAAATTATTTCTATTATTACTATGATAAAAACAAAGTAATTATTCTAAAATGAGCTTTATTAGATTTACCTTAAATTTTCGCGCGTTACTTAAGATTTAGGAGCTGTAAGAAATCGAATTCCAGAGATTTACCGCGAAAACAAAAAAGTGCCATTGTGAAATCAAAGTTTTATATGACAGAGTTCTAATTCTTTTGCCTTTGCAATTGTGTGCAAACGAGAGTCTATTGTATAGGTATTCTTGCTGCTGGGAATAAATAATTCTGTGCAAAAACATTAAAATTCTTAGGTTAATCAGGTTTTCAAAACTGACACCGAACAACAATGGGGAAAATGCTGAAACTCTAGAGTGTCTCTTTAGACCATAAACATAACGGATGATACTGTTAAATGTGACGTTTAATTTCCTTTTACTGGCAGCGTCGAATCTAGCGAAAAGCTCACAACCGTACAATAAAATGGGAACTAATTAAGTTTTGGCAAGGAGAACTCTAATTTTCAAAGGAGTGCAGTATTGAGTTGGCCAAATAGATCTTAACATACCGAATGTGCGACCGCAAGCATAGTTAACGTGATCGGACCAAGAAAGGGTACTATTGAAAATGATTCCAAGATTTTTAGCCGATTTCACTATTTCAATAGCTTGATTATTAATAACAATATTCGGTATGTCATTAATTTGCGATGATCTCTTTTGAACAACAATACATTTTTATTTTTTCGGGTTAATTCCTAATCCATTTGCCCAATTATTGATGAGATCCAGTTGTTGATTTAGAGTGTTAATACAGTCAATAATCGTCTTTTCGCTACAACTTGTGTAGATTTGAACATCATCCGCATACATTCTAATCTGGCACTCATTAAGGATATTAGGGAGGTCATTGGAATACATACAAAACAGTAGAGGACCAACTATTGAGCCCTGCCGAATTCCTTTCGTCACGGGAAGTACTTTTGACTTTCTGGTTTGAGTTTCAACATACTGGTGTCTTTTGCAAAGATACGTTGACAATAACTGTACAGCCGTCAATGAAAAGTTAAAGAACTTGCTTAACTTATAACAAACGATTTTGTGGTCAATAGAACTAGAAAGGCAATTTTACCCATATCAACACCCTTTATAAAATCTTTAGAAACAAGTGCCAGTGCTGTTATGCAACTATGTCTCTTTCTAAATCCAGATTGCCTGTTGGTGAGCAGTTTATTAGTGTCAAGAAAAAGAGTAATTTGGTTGTGCATAATTCTTTCAAATGCTTAAGATAAGAACGGAAGTATGGCAATAGGTCTGTAGTCGACACTTGATTTCGGAACAGGTTCAATTTTAGCAGTTTTCCATTTTGAAGGAAATTGACATTTGATGAGTTTATTATTAAAAATAACAGTTATTAAAGGAAGTAGTTGTGGCAAAAGAATTTTCAAGAACTTCGGGTTTATTTCATTCGCTCCTACCGCATTGGATTTGATGGATAATAAACTTTCCAAAACGTCACATTGGTCAACAGGTACAAAAGAAAACATAGAATCAATGCCGCTGGCTTCTACCATAGGAATATTTAAGAACTTTTCATTGATGATATCAGCGTCAATTGTGCCAGGTTCTTGTGCAATAGTTTTACCGATACCAATATCACGAATGGTTTGCCATTTCTTTTTGTTGTTTAAAACAGAAGAGAACCTTTCAGCGAAATATTCAGATTTAGCATTCTTAATTAGTTTGTTAACTTTTCTTTTAGCAGTTACATAATCTTCACGTAGTTCATTGGTTTTAAATCTTTTCCATCTACCGTATACAAGATTTCTTTGATTTATAGATTCTCTAATTTCAATTGAAAACCAAGGTTTAAGCCTATTTGTGACAGTTCTTGTTTTAAGAGGTACTGTTAAATCAAATAAATAGTCAAGATTATTTTCGAGAAATGTGATTTGTTTATCAACAGAGTCTAAATTATATAACGTGCTTCATTCGATTTTGAAGAATTCCTGTTCAAGTAGCCTATAATTCAAATTTTTAAAATCACGAAAGGTAAACGTTTGAATAGGTGTTACTAAATGAAAATTATGGATCAGGAAAATTAAATCATGCTTAGAAAAACATGGCGCAGAGAGCTGATCATAAAGTAAGATATTAGATGCACTAGCTTCCAGGAATAAATCTAAAAGTGTGTCATTTGTTTTAGTGAAGTGGGTAGGATGTGTGGTATTAGGTAACATTAAACCTAGCGCAGAAAATTCGTCCAAAAGACTGCAATTAAAATCACCGGCTATTAAAACATGAGCGTACATTACAGTTAGTATTTCATATGTTTTCAAAAGGTGTCTAACATTAATGTTTCTGTTTGGTCTATAAACACTTCCTACTAGCAATTTACTTCCTTCATTATTTACTTCAATAAATAGGTATTCAACAAGGTTAGGGAGATTAGCATCATACAAATTCTCGAAACCGCTCAAGTCCTTAGAGGTACATTTGATATTGAAATTGATACCCTTTTTTATATAAATGGCAACGCCACCATAACCATCCGTAGATGGTATCCACTAACACTAGAATCAAACCAGGTCTCAGACACACAAATGAAGTCGACAGAAGAGTTTTCAAACACAAATCTGAGTTCTTAATCTTTCGTTTTAGGCTTTGAGCATTAATATGACAAATATTGATACCATTCTTTTGTTTAACGAGAATTTTGATCATTTTCGCTGTGCTATCTCTGGTAAATGTTTTATAGTTATTGCACATAGGTTATGTGGTAACTGTTTGAAAAGGTAACGCGAAGTTAAATGTGAAACTGTAGCTGTCTAAAAACAAAGCCTTTGTAAAATAATTTAAAAAATATATAACAAATGAGGTAAATAAAATATATACTGACAAAAAAAAATAAAAAATAATTAAACATAAAATAATAATTGAAATAATTGAGGAGTTTATGACAAAAATTGTGATCAAATAAAGCCATACAGAACTAATTTGGAGAATTGTTAGCAAGGTCATCAGAAGAGGCCAATGGTTCCGGATCCCAAAATAAGCAATTAAGATCATTTATGTTGTCGATAAGTTTAATATTGCTATTTGCATTTTTTTTGATATAAATTAGGCCACGCAAACTAAAGGCACTGTGCAAACGGTTTTGCTTTCTAAGTTTAATTGCAGCACGGAGGATGTTGAAATTTGCAGCTGTTAGATTTTTATTTACATAAAATTTATTGTCTGAAGAATCTCCTAGTGTCTTAGGCAAAAGTTAAAGTCTTTATGTAATTTGCGATAGTTAGAAAATGATTTAAGAAAAAAATTCTTATTGTACGGCGACTGTAACTTGACGCGTCTTTTGAGATATTTTTCTTTTTGTTGTTTATATTCTGCAATCGGTAAATGGTTTTTATGGCAGGTGTGGAAATGTTAATCGTTTCGCAGATTTTTACAAATATTAAATATAAGTTTTTATTTAGTTTATATGGGATTTCATTTAAACGTAGATCACATGCAACACTTCTGTTCTCCTGTTGTTTAAGTTTAATATTAAGGGAACTAATTTCGTCCTGCATATTTTTGATGGAGACAGTAACAGTAACACACTTAAGAGTTCAGTCTTGTAATTGTTAAATTTTTTGTCTATTATTTGCTCTAACTCTCTTGCGAGTTTATCGAAACGTTTTTCCATTATGTTTAAGGTTTTGAATGGAGAGTCTAAATTTATAAGCCGCGAATTGTTGTTTAAGTTACCGGCATGTGTTTTTTGTAAGCCTTCTTTCGACCGTGTTTGTGCATGAGGTATTGTTTCCATAATTTCAACTTTAAATTAGATTTCCAAGCATTTAAACTGCTTAAAGAGCCAAATATAGTTGGCTGTATGCAGAAGAAAAACAAGCTCATTCTTTTGCATCAACAGATGCGTGGGAATAGAGCTAAGAATCTTTAGCCTAGTGCAAGATACTCTTAACAGTGCATAATTACTTTAGTGATAATCTATTTTAAACACATAAATTATTCTTCTGTAACTTTCGATTTGCAATAAAAAGAAATGTGTTCTCTAAGTCCTAAGCTAAACGCTTGTTTTACACCTGAATGTGAACTGAATTTTTCATTAATACATGTAAATGCGTTTGACTGTAAGTTATTACGAAAAAAATTTTTTAAAATCCCGGTGAGATACAAGTGTTTTTCTTCTATCTTCCGAAATTGGAAATATGAAAAATTAAAATGTTGTATATTTACTGCCATATTCATAAAAAATAAAATAACCTTGAAATGTGTTTTGTGACAAATTTTCCATGCAAATTTGTCATAAAATATATTTTAAGACTATTTTAATATTTTATGAACACGGCTGTTACAGTTTGTTTCTTCGCCAAATATGCTTTTTGTTTTAAGCGACTTAAATTTATAGTATTTGTCTACAACTATATAAAATAAACAAATAAGCAGCTGTAGTAGGAAATTATATTAAATTAAACAAAAATTTGTAGGAATTTTAATTAAAAAAATATAATGAATGCATATTAAAATTTTTTACTAAGAAGTGAAATCTAATTCCTAATTAGTTTTTTCCTTTTATTGTGCTTCTTTATAGCATGGAAAATGAAAAATTTAATATTTTTGCACGGCTTTGTTTATTTGTGACTTTCATACATGGGAGTTATATTATATATATATTATTTTCTTCTCACATTGGCATTATGTACAATAATTATTTTAAATGTAATCTGTGTAGATTATACACGTGTGAATATAAATATAATACCAGCCTCCATTACTTGACCAACAGAGTAGGAATTTACTCATGAATTTGCAAGCACACGTGCAAAAATTTGTTTACATGCACGTAAGGCCTAGTTTTTTTTTGTGCCTACTAAAACATATTAAATAAATGGCACATGAAGGCACACGATTTTACACATCAATATACATATGTCGAAGACGAAGAAGTACAATGATAATGATATATTTCCACTTTATATATTTTTACTTTAAAAATTATTTATAAAATAAATTTTAATCTAGCTACTTTTGAAATTTGTTTTAACTGAAAATTTTTAAAAAATGAGTAGTCTAGTTTTTGTGTTGAAATAAATTGATCCTTTTGTTAAAAAATAATTGATAGTATATGAATATTTCATTTGGTGACGAGAAAAAATGGAAAATAATATTGAAAAGATATTGGAGCGCCAGCAAATATGGTTTGAGCAGCAGCAACAGTTCTTTGCAGAAATGTTAAGCCAAAGGAATTCAAGTTCTACAACTGTGAATAATGTGGCTGTACCCAAGTTTCAACAATTTGATGAAGACTCAAATGATTTTGATACGTACAGAAGACAATTAGAAGAACATTTCAAAACATACGGCGTTGAAGATGAAAAAAGGAAAAAGTCTTTCTTTTTGTCATGGATTGGTGACAAATGTTATCGGTTATTGCAGAAAGTGGTTGGAAAACACAGTCTGGAAATTTTATCGTACCCACGGTTAGTTTCGAAATTGGATGCTCACTTCAAGAGCAAAATACACATAATAAAATCAAGGTATGAATTTTATAAAAGAACCAAAGGTGAAAATGAAAGTTACAATCAATGGGTAACAGAGTTAAAAGGTATGGCCAGAGATTGTAAATTTGTATGCAAGAATGAAGCTTGTTGTAGTGATTTTTCTAAAGAATTAATTCGTGATATTTTAATTCTATATACACCGGATGAAGCAGTTAAAACCGCGGCATTGCATAAAGATGAGCCAACATTAGAAGAGGTGTTACAGATTGCTGAAACATTTGAAGCTACGCAAAATACAGTTAAAAGTATTAAATCGAATCAAGCTGCAGATATTTTCGCGGTAAAACAAGGCGCAGGGAAACAAAATCGACATTATTCTCGAAATACTAAAAAGGGTTGTCAAGAGAAGAAAAATCAGCTAAGACATCGATGGCCAGCATGTTCCGGTTGTTTTAAAAAACATGATAAGTCAAGTTGTAAATATTTAAATGCTCAGTGTTTTATTTGCAAGAAGACAGGACATATTGCATCGGTATGTAGATCAAAATTTAATTCCAAAACGTATGTGAATTATCTGGAAGAGGAAACGATTGATGAGGTAGAAAGTACGGTGGAAGATGAAAGCACAATTTTGACATGTAATTCTGTAGATAATATTATTTCACGGTCTGGAAATAAAATGGTTATAAGCGTTAAAGTAAATAATCGGGATATGAAATTTCAGTTTGATACTGGTGCAATGCGTTCAGTTATTGGCTTAGAAAGTTATAAAGCATTAAAGAGCCCTCTTTTAAAAGCAACCTCCGTTAAACTTTTTGGATACGGAAATGTTCAAATTCCAGTTTTGGGTTCTATTGCAGTAGATGTTCAAATTCAGGATGAACGTAAATGTTTGGATCTTATTGTTGCTGACTCAAATGACTGTAGTAACATTTTCGGCTTAAATTGGTATGATGAGTTCAAAATAGTTCAGATATTTAAAATTGAGGCCAATCCTTATTTAAATTTCTTATATGGTGAGTTTAAAGAATTGTTTTCAAACGAACTAGGATTATGCACTACGGAAATGGGACACATTTACATGAAACCCGATGCCAGACCAAAATTTTGTAAGCCAAGACCGATTTCGTATTCAATGTATGATTCTTTTAAAGAGGAAGCAGCTCGTTTAACAAAGCTAGGGGTATGGAAACCTATTAAATTTTCTCAATGGGCATCGCCGTTGGTAATCGTGTCGAAACCAAACAATAAGATTCGTGTTTGTGCAGACTTTAAAGTTACAATTAACCCTCAAATGGATATAGAAAGGTATCCAATTCCACGTATTAGGGATCTGTTCCATTATATCAAAAATGGTAAATCGTTTTCAAAGATAGATTTATCTGATGCGTATTTGCAAATAGCAATGGACGAAGAATCCAAGCGATTTTTAGTTGTAAATACACCACTAGGACTCTTTGAGTACCAAAGATTGGCATTTGGTTTAGCAAGTGCACCTGCTATATTTCAACGTGTAATTGAGCAAACAATAAGTGACATTCCAGGATGCATTAATTATCTAGATGATATAATATGCACAGGTACGACAGAAGAAGAACATTTAAAAAATTTACGAGCATTGTTTCAAAGATTAAGGGATAGTGGTTTTCGTTGTAATTATTCTAAATGTAATTTTTTTCAACCACAAATAGAATTCTTAGGACATATTGTAAATAGCGAAGGCATTTTTCCTTCAGAAACGGGAACGGAGGCAATTAAGAATCTTCCAAGGCCCAAAAACTTAACTGAGCTTCAATCTTTTATGGGAAAAATAAATTATTATAGTTCTTTTATAAAAAATTACGCAACCGTTTGTGGTCCACTTAATCTTCTTCGTAAGAAAAATCAAAAATTTCTTTGGGGAAGAGAGCAAGAAAACGCGTTTCAAGAGCTAAAGAAACAGTTAATAGAATTGGCCCAGCTTGTGCACTTTGATGAAGACTTACCTATTGTCTTAGCAACAGATGCTTCTTCATATGGCATTGGAGCCGTTATTTCGCATGTTTATCCGGATGGCTCGGAACGGCCTATTGCATATGCATCTAAGACTTTAACTGATCACCAGAAAAATTACAGTCAAATCGAAAAAGAGGCTTTATCAATTATTTTTGGAGTACAGAAGTTTCATCAGTATTTGTATGGTAGGAAATTTATTCTATTTACTGACCACAAACCACTTGTTTCAATATTTAATCCAGCGAAAGGAACTAAAAATACAATAGCACATAGGATTCAGCGATGGGCCTTAATATTGTCGAATTATAATTATGAAATACGGTATAAGTCTACTAAACAACATGGTAATGCTGATGCTTTGTCTCGTTTACCTTACAAAGGAGATACCAATTTTGGTGAGTCAATTGAGGTAAATGACATTTCTTCCGAAGAACTTTTAAGTAGTTTTCCATTGGACTCCACAAATGTTGCAGAATATACGAAAAAAGATAAAGTCTTAAATAAAGTTTATTATTATATTATGCGTGGTTGGCCTGATAAAATTACAGATAAAGATTTGATACCATATTTTCGACACCGCTTTAACTTAACGCATAATAAGGGAGTTTTAATTTTACAAACGGACTACAGTCGTATAGTAATTCCAAGTCTATTAAGAGAGAACATTTTAAAACTTATACATCAAGGACATTGGGGAATCATTCGCATGAAACAACTGAGTAGACGATACTGCTGGTGGCCAGGCATTGATAACGACATATCTACTCTTGCGTCTTCTTGCGACGCATGCAATATTGGCAGTTCTGATCCACCAAAACAATTTTCTGGTTGGCCCAAATCTTCATCTCCTTGGCAGAGAATACATTTAGATTATGCTGGTCCGTTCAAAGATTTTATGTGGTTAATAGTAGTTGATTCATATTCCCATTCCCATGCCACATCAAGTTCTACAATAAAATCGCTACAAAATATTTTTTCTATTGAAGGTTTGCCGGAAACTATAATTACAGATAATGGAACACAGTTCAGTTCGGCCGAATTTAAAAATTTTTGTCAAGCCAATGGAATTCAGCACTTAACCACTGCACCTTTTCATCCAGCATCAAACGGACGCGCTGAAAGATTTGTTCGTTCATTTAAAACTTGTCTTAAGAAACACCTAACTTCTGGAAATGATTTAGATTCTTCTCTTTTATCGTATCTCACTACATACAGATCAACCCCTAATAAAGAGGGAAAATCTCCTGCTGAAATCATTCATGGTCGACAACCTCGTATTCTACTCTCGTTGCTGAAGCCTTCAATTTATACTTCAAATGCAAATCATGACACTTCAAGTAAAAGGAAGTTAAATGTCAATGATCATGTGATGTGCAAAAATTTCGGTTTGGGTGAAAAATGGCAACGGGGTATAATTTTAAAACGTATTGGGAATGTTATGTATTTAGTCCATGTTGGTGGAAAAATTATAAGACGGCATATTAACCAATTAAAACCTGTCAAAAGTAAATTTGAATTCATAGATGTTCAGCAAACAGCCTGCAATTTAGTAGATAAATGTTTTTCACCAAATTCCGTGCAATACGATACGTTTTCTACAAGGGTTCCATCAAATGAGCCGAATTTAGAACAATTACCAAGCCAAGCTGTTGTTTCAAATGACGTTAATAAATTACCTGCTGCTTCAAGTCCATCTCGTTCACCCCGCATTAAAGAAAATGTTATGCCAACAACTTCAACTCGATTAAGAACATCTGAGCGGCTAATATGCAAAGCAGACAAAACTTCTTCTCTTATTATTCAGAAATTGGCGAAGAGGAATTGATATATTTCCACTTTATATATTTTTACTTTAAAAATTATTTATAAAATAAATTTTAATCTAGCTACTTTTGAAATTTGTTTTAACTGAAAATTTGTAAAAAATGAGTAGTCTAGTTTTTGTGTTAAAATAAATTGATCCTTTTGTTAAAAAATGATTGATAGTATATGAATATTTCAGATAACAACAAAAAATCGTGGTGTTTTGTTCTTATGATATGTATTGAGTATGGAAATAATTTTAACTGCGTAGTTTTACAAATAAAAAAACATTTTTTCATTCTTTCATCAACAGGCAGTAACTGGTACAGTATGCAAAATCGTTATTCGTACAACACTAATAAATCATTTGTTACAAAAATGGTATAAAGTGTATTGGAGATTAACCGATTAATTTGTGTTTTTAAACAAGTTCTTTCATATTCAATTTTTATAAAATTTATTAAATTAATTGAGCCCTTTGGTCCTTCGATAATTAAAAAAGGATCCATTTCTATAAAATTGACAGAGACGCTGCTGAAGCTAAATTCAAAATTAATATAAAGGTTGGATGATGCGGAAGAAGATTGGTCTTTACGTGCACGAGAATTATTAGTTCAATAAAAAGTTAAAATCCAAAGTAAAGATGCACGAAAATGTTAATCAAGATGCCAAAAGCATTTTTTCCTTTGAAGATGTAGAAGAATTTCGGACAAAGGTTTCAGCTCCAGTGACTACAAACGGTAGGACGACAAACGAAGCTTCAATAAAGAGGGCAGTTATGCGGCCAAAGCAGTCAAACTACTGTCTGTCACCGTAATGTTTAAGGGTAGACGCAATGTATTTATCCAAATTGTAAACCATACACACCATATTTTACTATTGGACGAGAATGGATTGGGACTTCGGACAGGCTTAAGTACCTAGGTGTCACCTTCTACGATAATTTCGAATTATATAGACATATTGAGGATATTCTCGAAAGATCGAGGAGAATTTACTCAACTTTCTAGTGTGTATCGAAGCGTATTGGAGGTCTTGACGGGAGAGTGCGTTGTTTAGTATTCCGTCAAGTCATTTGCCATGTAACTTCTTATGGCTTTTCAACTTTGTTTGGGATTTATTCTCACCAGATGGATAGGCTTAGAAAGTGGGAAAGAATGATTTTGGTAGCTTGCCTCGGCTTGAGGCCATATATAGAAGTTAATGGCAATTTTTCATGCTGTGATCCCTTTAGACGCCCCACGAACCTAATAGAACTTCGTAGTAAGGGAGTGCTTCTCCAGAGTAGGTGGTTAGGAGACCTAATGCTCTACCACAGAAGGATGCGTTCTTTGGATATAGGGAACATTGCCAACAATACTGTTTAATAATTTATTTTGTATTTGTTTATTTTTTATACAATTGTTAATTTATTTTTATTTACATTAACATGAATTTGTATTTAATCTTTTTAAATAAATTTTTATATTAATTGTTAATTCATGTTTTTTGTATTTAATATGAATTTAATTCTTATTATTTTTATTGTTGTTCTTTGTTATTTTGTTATTGTATTTTTAGCTTTTAAGCTTAAGCTTTCAAGCATTTTTACTTTTAAGTAGATTTTTTAAGCGCCTTCTTTTGTAACTCTTTTTTTTTTGGAACTTTTGTTTATTGTTATTTAATTTTTTTTTTTAGATATGTACAAGGGAATATGTACCTTAAATTTAAAATTCGAAAGTTCTTAAAGAATACCTTAGTATCTAAGAAAGTTTGTTCTACGTCACAAACAGTGGATAAGGGTATATATAAGTTTGTCTTTTCGTTTATATTTTCCAAATATCCCGTTCCGACCCTATAAAGTATATATATTTTTCTGTATAGCGTTGTCCGTCTGTGTTAGTGTTGAAATTAACTTCGCCAAGGCAGTTAATAAGCTAGAGAAAAAATACGCCATTTTATCAAACATAATTTCGAAAATTTTGCTAAATACAATCAGCAAGATTGGTCAATGTCCTTCGAAGCAGTGGGCTAAACACCACGCCTAGCTCTAATTTTTCCAATATGATATGGAACAGTTGAGTAACTCGAATAAAAAAACAAATATATAAAGCAATAGAAAATGAAAAATAAAAATACAAGTAAGAAACCTATGCCGAATTTTATATACGCTTTACTACGTTATTAAATCTAGTTGATTAAGTTGCTCCCGTCAAACAAAAAAAGAAAAAAACAAATATTGCGGTGACAGAGAATTAAAAAAAAAAAAAAAAAAAACAAAATAAAAAATTAAGTACGATGAAAATGAAAAAATAAAAATGCAAGTAAGAAACCTCCGCCGAATTTTATATACGCTTTACTATGTAATTAAATTAAGTTTATTGAAGTAGCTCCCATCAAACAAAAAAATGAAAAACAAATATTGCGGTGACAGAGAATAAAAAAAAATAAAAAATTAATTTTATATAAAAATATCTTCGAATATCTTTTATATACGCTTTACTATGTAATTAAATTAAGTTTATTGAAGTAGCTCCCATCAAACAAAAAAATAAAAAACAAATATTGCGTTGACAGAGAATAAAAAAAAAAAATAAAAAATAATTTTGTATAAAAATATCTTCGAATCTTAATGGGTAAAGCATTTTAAAAAAATTTTAGAATTTCCTGAAAGATCTTTTCAAAAGCTTTTAAATGATACCCATATTGATGCCTCGAAAAATGAGGTGCACAATCGTACTTTTTTTTATGAAAAGTTCAGAAGCCCATAACTCAGAACGCCAATTTCTTCACTTGATGTTTTCTTTCTTAGTTTTTAATTCTCTATCGTCCTATTATTTGTATATTTGATTGGAGTTACTACACTAAACTAGATTTGTTCCAAGTGGAATGGAATATAGAGACAGCCGTGGTCCGTTTTCCATCTATGGTGAAAGGAAAAAAATGTAGTACCTAATATACTTTTACTTAAAAAAATGTTATCGGCTCCTTGTGGGTAAACCATATTAAAAAAATTAAGTATTTTCTAAAAGATATCTTCAATAGCTTTAAAATGATATCTTTATTAATATCTTAAAAAAATATAGTATATATTTGTACTTTTCAATAAAAAGACCAGAGGCCCATTACTCAAAAATTATGGGCAAGAATCAATTTTTTTACTTGATATTATGTTCTTATTTTTCTAATTATCTGTCGCCCTATATATAATTATAATTTTTTGATTGGACAAAAATACGAAAAGTACTTCTTAATTTTGATGTTATGTTATATTAACAGTTTATCTGTATCACTTTGTTTAATTTTTTGACACTTTTCAAATTTTATTTCAGGTATGGTTGAACCTTGAGTGTGGTCTAAAAAAAATAGCAGACAACATAAAAAATACTGAAAGGTGACAGAGGCGTATCGTATGCCACTTTTTCCCACACATCATATTAAAAGAAGAGGAGATATTGCCGAAGAGCACGAACGGCTTAAACTTCTTTCTCATCAATACGAAGTACTGGTTAAAACACTAAAAACAAATAAAATGTAATTCAACGTGGCAAAAGAATACCTCAAAAAAGGCAGAACCAATAAGCCATATCTGAGTCCTCCTCATGACTTGGTTTAACTTTCTCCTGGCATCGTCTATGTCTCGTGCTGAGATGGCCGCCACTATATTATCTGCGTACCCCACGAGATGTGTATCCTCTGGTATATCTCTGCTCAGGATCTCGTCGTAACTCTGATTCCAGATATCCAGATCCAAGATCCCTGCGCCGCGCCAGACGTGATCGCCCTGACCCACTGGTGTGTTGTAAAGGAGCATACGGTCGTTCAGATAACTCCGGAGAATTCCCAGTAGATATCCGGTGATGCGGAATTTCTCCCGTATTGCCCTCATGATATCCGCACATGGTACGCTGTTAAAAGTATTCCGTACATCCAGAGAAGCCAATACAATTATGCGCTTCGGATAATAGCGATGTATCTAGGCGCTCTCAAAGCACCTTAATACATCCCCAATTGCGCCAAGTGCCGATCTTCCGGGTCGGAAACCATGCTGCCTTTCCGACATTCCTCCTGCGCTGAAGCAGTTTCTCCAGTAGTTTGTCGGAACTGTCCAGCATGCAGAGAGAGTAATATGCTGACGGCTGTGCCGGATTGCCTCTACCCTTGCTGGTCAACGTAAGCTTCTTTATCTTCCACTGTTTGGGAAAGAAAACCATTGGCTGCACAAGAATTGTAAGCTTCCAGTATCGCAACTGGCCGGTTTTCAGCCAGTAGTCCTATTACCTCAGCTGGTTCGCTATCTGGTCCAGCGGCCTTGGCCCTTTTAAGTCATCTCGCCATGGCTTTCAGCATCTATTCTGTAAAGGGAGTAGATATAACACCAACCTGAGGTTCCCGTTCCTCGGCTAGCGGAAGGTGCACGGGAAACAGAGTTTCAACAATGTTGCCATCCTCCTCCCTGTCCAAGTGTGGGACGGCGGAGTTCCCATCTATCTTCCCTGTAACGATCTTATAGCCGAAAACCAAAAGGTTCAGATCACTCCGCAGTTCTCCCCATTTCAATTTCTTGGCCGTTAAAATTGCCACCTTAACCGTCTTTCGCGACAGCCTAAACTCTTCGGCCTCCATAGGTGCCTCCCCGTTTACCTAGCTCTGGTTTATCTCCTTCTCTTGAGGAGGCAAACCCGCCTGAGTTCAGCAATTTTCGTTGTCCACCAGAAAACAGGTTGTCTCCTAGAATGACGTCATATACGGGGCATCGATGCATTACAGCCCCGCATTATGCACCGCATTATCGCACGTGCCCGGAACTAGGTGGCGTGTGCAATTGGTACCGAATCGAAATTAGCCGGAAATGCTCCGGGATCCAGTCTGCAATCCGGAAGTTAATATAATGGTGATCACATCCACTATAGTCCTCCAGTATCTTCCCTCCAACAATTGCTCCGGCCATGCTCCCGGACACCAGAGTGATGTCCGGCGTAGTGTGTTGACACCCCGGTCTTCTGAAGGTAGTGACGTTTCCAGTGTTTGCCACGACCAGGCCAAGCCTGGCGAACATATCCTGAATGTACCTTCCCTGTGTGCTAGTTGCTGGGAAGCACCGTTCGACAGCCTTGGCGTTGAAGTCCCCAGCTACTATAAAGGGCCCGCCCACTTCATGTACCTTATCCTCAATAAAATCCAGCTTCGTTTTAAACAGTTCTATACTATCTCTAGGGGTGAGGTAGCAGCTCAACAGCCAAAAATACCTGGTTCGCACGTGCCTATAGCAAAAACCGGCTCCGTGTTGCGTGACCGCGAGCCTACTGCCGCTAGGCAGCCAAAGTGTATGTGTATCTGTTTCATCCCCAAACCAGGTGCCTCGGGATATTCGTCCGTTAATTAAACTTTAAATATGTTTGTGCTATTTTCACCTCCAATAATCAATATCGAAAAATTTAAAGTTTAATTAATTTAATTTAATATTCCTGTGTATTAATTTTTAATTATTATATTCTTATTGTTATTATTATTATTGTTATTATTATTATTATTATTATTAATATTATTATTATTATTATTATTATTATTATTATTATTATTAATATTATTAGTTATTATAATAAATTTTATTATTACCATTATTACTATTATTATTATTATTATTATTATTATTATTATTATTATTATTATTATTATTATTATTATTATTATTATTATTATATTATTATTTTATTATTATTATTGTTATTATTATTATTATTATTATTATTATTATTATTATTATTATTATTATATATTTATTATTATTATTTTTATTACTATTGTTTTTATTTTAGCCCTTATTACAAAAAGTGAAAAAAGGGTATCATCAAGTTTGTCATTCCGTTTGTAATTAAATATCAATATTGGTATCACTTTAAAGCTTTCGAAGAGATCTTTAAGGAAATACAAACATTTTTAAAAATCTGTTTAAGAGCCGATGGCATTTGTATTTCAGGTAAGATCGGTCTATGCCGTTCGACGCAGTGTGCAAAACACTACGCCTACCACTAATTTTTCTATATCATTTAGAACCATGAAGTAACTCCAATTAAGAAAAAAAAACAACAAATAAATGCGGCGATGCATAATTAAAAAAAAAAAAAAAAAAAATAAGTGAAAAAATTAGCACTTGCCCATTTTTTCCTGTGGGGTTTTTTGTTTACATCACTGAATTAAAAAAGACTGCTGGCAACTCTAGGAATGTAATGGGATAACCTAACAAGATCTTAACACACATTGTAAAAATGAATTGAAAAATAAAAACGTGTTTATTAAAATTCATTGCTGCTTGTATTTGGGAAGATGTAAACTTAACAACTGGCGACGAGCATAAAACAAACTCAAGCTCATATTCAAGAAAAGAAATTTAATTCGAAAAACAGACATGCAGCCCGCTGCAGTAAATACAAGTATGCAATTGCACGCTACGAGTCTCAGTGTGGAACCATTTGACTCAAGTGTATCCACATGGTCTCGATGGGTGACTCGATTGGAGACTGCGTTGGATATATTTAATTGCGATGCTACAAAGAAAAAGAATTTTATATTACATTCTGTACAATCTCTTATGTGACAAACTTCTACCAGAGACTCCTGAAAATAGTCATATGAAGATATTAAAAACACGCTGACTGAATATTTTGATCCAAAACCGAATGAACTTATAGAAAATATAGATTCCATTTACGAAAACAAAAAGAAGACGAGGCATGTGAGGAATATCTTATGGGGTTGAGAAAAATTTCTCTAAACTGCAATTTCGGCACGTATCTAAATACCGCTCTGAGGAACCAATTCGTTTTTGGTCTCAACAACCAAAATATGTAAAGCCGCTTACTAGAAAAGAGTGAGTTAACCTTAAAATCAGCACTTCCCACAGCAAAAGCGTTTGAATGTGCAGAAAGGGGAGGAATGGATTTGCAAAAACCTGTACTAACAGAAACTGCATTTAATGTGGTTCTTACCACTCAGAGGCCATTGTTGAAAAAGACGGATAAAAATCAAAAAGCAATAAATAAAAAAAAATTAATTAAAATTTTACTTTTTCGGCTTTGGTTCATTTTTAATTTAACTTTTATTAAGGAACATTATTTTTCAAATGTACGCGGACGTTTTCCAAAGAAAACAAGAAAAATTAGACGCTGGCAGAATGTAATGCTGCATTTTCAGGACCGCCAAATCCATCTTCAGCATTCTTTACATCCAACACCTTGATTTGCGTATACTGTAAATATCATCCACTTAACCAACTAATCAATATTAATTTGGTTGGACGAAATTCACACACAACTCACAGCATTTTTTTGTTGTCTTCTCTACAACACGTCTTGTACATTTGTTGCAATTTTGTACTACAATGTCGGTATAGTCACGAAATGCAAATTTTATTTTTAATCATTCATACTTGTTTTTCTCACAACATTATAGATGCTGTTCCAGTATCATATCAACTGTTGATGAGTTAGGTATGAATGTTAATGCGCCGTGCCTTGCGTGTTTTTTAAATTATTTTTAATTTTAGTCCCAGCCAGGGGTTGAACCGGTGATTATCATAAATCAATTAAAATTTTACTTTTTCGGCTTTGGTTCATTTTTAATTTAACTTTTATTAAGAAAAATTATTTTTCAAATGTACGCGGACGTTTTCCAAAGAAAACATGAAAAATTAGACGCTGGCAGAATGTAATGCTGCATTTTCAGGACCGCCAAATCCATCTTTAGCATTCTTTGCATCCAACACCTTGATTTGCGTATACTGTAAATATCATCCATTTAACCAACTAATCAATATTAATTTGGTTGGACGAAATTCACACACAACTCAAAGCATTTTTTGTTGTCTTCTCTACAACACGTCTTGTACATTTGTTGCAATTTTGTACTACACCGTCGGTATAGTCACGAAATGCAAATTTTATTTTTAATCATTCATACTTGTTTTTCTCACAACATTATAGATGCCAATACATAGCTGGAACCCAGCGAGTAGACCGTTCGAACGATTGCACGTGGATTTCGCAGGACCAAGTTTAGGCAAGTATTTGTTTGTCCTTGTGGATGCTTTTACCAAGTGGCCCGAAGTTTGTATTATACCCAACATCACCGCGGAAACTACAGTTGAGGTCTGTCGGGAAATATTTTCCAGAATGGGTGTTCCAAATGTATTGGTGAGTGATCATGGAACGCAATTTCAGTCGGTAAAGGTAAATGTAATTAAACACAAGTAAGGAGCACCGTATCACCCAGCGACCAACGGATTGGCCAAAAGGTTTGTACAGACGGTAAAGAACAAAGTAAAGGCGCTAAAGTGTGCTCCACATAATTTGAAAGCTGAAATTTCAAAAATCTCGCTGGCCTACCGACGCTCCATACATGCACAAACCGAAAGCTCACCAGCAATGTTGATACTGGAAAGGCAAATTTAAAATAGACTTGATTAACTTATACCTCAAAAATAGACTTGATTAACTTATACCTCAGAGCCATAAAACAGCAGAAGAAGAAAAAATTACAATATTTTTCGAGGAGAGAAAGAGAGTGGCGTTACGTAACTCTCTATCAACTAGCAAATGGTAGTTTGGAAAAATAGTGAGAAGAATTGGAAATTTAAATTACGAAATATTACTTGATGATGGTCGAGTGTGGGTCAGACATGTAGATCAAATAAGAGAGGTCGGAGATCATTCAGAATCATGTAAAGAAATATTAGCTGATAAAGTTGTAAGTGGTGCGCAGACTGAACCCAGAAAAAAAATATTTAGAAGATTTTGGGATAGATTTTTTAGATTAAAACATTTATGTAGTTTTTTATAACTCCTATATGAATATGTATTTCTTTATTTCTTTAGTGCAATATAGTTTATTAACGATATTTATGGGGAAGTGTTGTGGGGTTTTATGTTAATATCACTGAATTAAAAAAGACCTCTGGCAACTCTAGGAATGTAATGGGATAACCTAACAAGATTTTAACACACATTGTACAAATCAATTGAAGAATAAAAACGTGTTTATTAAAATTCACTGCTGTTTGTATTTGAGAAGATGAAAACCTAACATTTCCAAATTACTTATTATTATTATTATTATTATTATTATTAATATTATTATTATTATTATTATTATTATTATTATTATTCAAACGTTAACAATCTGTCAACTTCCTTCTTTGTAATTAGTATATATATATTGCATTTAACATGAATTAAATGAACATTCTCTTACTAAGCTTCACTAAGTAAGAACTTGCATTTTTCTATACGAATACATAATATATAAAAGGCGACGAGTTAATAGAAAAAAAATATACAAATTGAAATAAATAGCTATTTTAATGAATATTTTTCAAATATAAATTTATTCTAACAACGTTAAAATAAAAACTAATAAGGAGTACAATGCCACCTGACCAAGAAGCTAATTCACCTGTTACTATATTAACAGCACAGTCAGCACCAGGATTTATGCCATCTGCAGATAAATGGCAGATTTGGCAGGAACGTTTGGAAATACATTTTTGCGAGATAAAATGTACGGACGACAGCATCAAAAAGTCCTATTTGTTAAAGTCGAAGCTGATGGTGCTTTGCATAGCTTATGTAGCCCAAACTCTCCTGTCTTATTATGTGAATTATGTGAACTTTCAAAATGCCATTACACACCACCAACAATTATCTTCGAAGAACGAAAACGCTTTCATTTTACAACAATGGGAGCAGCAGAAAGCATTTCATCTGGTATGCAAAAGTAAAAAAATTGGCATTAAATTGCAAATTTGAAGACCATCCTAATGCTTTCATTTTAGACAATTTTGTCATTGAACTACCGCCCAAAATATTTGAAAGATTATGTGAAGAGGACGAAAAGTTGACCATAGAGAATGCTCTAAGAAAAGCACTCAACATGGAAACGAAATTTAAGAAGGCACATGTACATCAGGATGAAGACGTTCATTATATAAACTGTAAAACACGGTACGACAGAGGCGTAACGGAACAGCCGGCAGAGACAGCAACAGAAACAGCAGAGACGACAAACTTGATAGCAGAAACAGAAGTAACGAAAGCAACAACCAGTATTATGGTAACGAATGGCACGGAATACAAAATGTTTTTACTGTGGCTGGAAAAACCACAGTTCATACGAGTGCAAATACAAAGTTGGCAAATGTCATTCGTGTAGAAGACAAGAACACTTAGCATCAGTTTGTCGGCCAAAATAATTTATGTACATCTAATGATATTCATGATTTTTCTATTTTTAGTGGTGAAAATAATGTCGTGTCGCATCTTTATAAACTACAAATCATCAATGATGGAATTGAAATAATCGCTACATGCGAAAAAAGTATATCATCATAAAAAGGTACTTAATCCAATAACATCTTTGTACTTAAATTATAACGGTGATCATATTCCACTATCTGGTGAGTACCATACAAATATTGAATAAAAAGTGTGTGGTTTTCGTTTTATTTGTACAATTTTAATATAAACAAGTAAAAGTGCTTTATTCGGCTATGCCGGACCTTATATAACCTTTACTATCCATGTAAATATAGTTTAGTGAAGTAACCTAATCAAAAACGTAAATTTTGGGGTGACAGAGAATTTAAAAAATGTATATATATATATATATATATATATATATATATATATATATATATATATATATATATATATATATATATATATATATATATATATATATATATATATATAATTTTACATGAAAGCGACATCGGCTCTTAATGGGTTAAGCATTTTTAAGAAATTTTAGTATTTCCTTAATGACCTCTTCAAAAACTTTAAAACGAGACCTATATTGATATTTTTCTTATTTTTTAATTCTATATTGCCCCATATATTTATTTTTTTGATTGGAGTTACTAAATTGTTCCAAATGACATGAAAAAATTACAGGTAGACATGGTGGTTTGCCTGCTGCCTCGAAGGACCGATAATAACATACTTTTTTTTTCTAGCACATCTAGTGCCTCGGAAAACTTGATTTCAACACTAACACGGACAGACAGACGGACATCGCTAAATCGACTTCGCTATACATAAGAAGTCAGAATATATACACTTTATGGGGTCGGAAATGGATATTGTAGAAATTACACACGGAATGACAATCTTATATACACCCTTTTTCCAATTTTTGTGGTGAAGGGTATAACAACTTTTTTAAATCAGCCGGTCTAAAGATTAGGCAATACAAATGTAAGTTTTTCCAAGATCAAGTGTCTTACTTAGGATTTACCATAGATAGGAATGGCCTAAGTAAGAACGCCGATAGAGTGTCATCTGTTTTGAAACCTCCGATACCTACCAACGTCTCGGAACTCAAAGCTTTATTACTCAAAGTTTATTTAGAATTTTGCTGAAAAGATATATCCATTTTAAAAATTGCTTAGAAAAATTCTAAATTGTTTGGTCTCAGAGGTGTCTAAGTGCGTATGAAGAATTTAAGAGAGATAACACTTCGGAACAAGTTTTGGTATATTTTGACCCTTCTCTACCAAAAGTGCTTACTACTGATGCAAGTCATAATGCTGTGGCAGGAATTTTATCCCATAAAATTGCAGATGGTTCTTTGCGGACAGTATCGTATGTTTCAAGAGCGCTCTCCAAAAGCGACATTAACTATAGCACTTTGGAAATAGAGGATTTAGCTTTAATTTAAATCATCACGAAATTGAGACAATGTTTAGTTGGTCTACCCGCAATGGCATCTGCTCGAATGCAAATGTGGCCATTTTTCCTATCAGGGTTTGAGTATACAGTTGAGCACATTAAAGGCATATCGAATAAAGCAGACCATCTTTCGCGAATGCCTCAGGCGAATGTTTCAGATGACTGCCTAAAATGTAGTTACATTAAATATGTTGAGAATCCAACTAATTCTGTTTTGTCTTGAATATATGTAGACTTGGCTGGACTTGTCAATGGCCAGTATTTTTTTATCATTGTAGACTCTTTTTCAAAGTGGGTCGAAATATTTAAAACAAAATATATTATCTCTGATTTTACAATTTGTAAATTGCGGGAACTGTTTTGTAGATACGGTTTTCCAGATACGCTAGTAAGCGATAATGGATGTCAATTTACGTCAGAATTTAAAATATTTGTAAAACAAAACAGAGTATAACATATTTTGACTCCCCGTGGACACCCTTCCACTAATGGGTAGGCCGAAAATGTAGCAAAAACTGTGAAGAAACTTATAATTGCAAATTACAAATATCGACCTTCACATAATTTTAAGTCTTCTTCTGATTGACTATAGAAGCACAAATCATTGCACAACCGGTGAATTTCCGGCAAAAATTTTTCTCGGTAGCAATTAAAAAACCAGATTTATATATTTAAAACCCCCGAGCGCAGTAGACAAAATTATTGAATCGCAGAGCAAAAGTATACAATGCCAAAGGGAAACCGTACTGTTGAATTTAACAAGAGTCAAAAAGTACTTTTTCGTTCTTACAAAAATCCGAATAAAGCTACTTGGTCACAAGCAACAGTGAAAAATAGACTAGGTCCAACTAGTGAATCGTACATACACTGCAAATGATGATATCAGTGTCGGAAAAAGCACAACTGTCAAAAATAATAGTAGTCACATTGATAGTGACAGCAATAGTGTGGATGACAATGTACGTGATGATACAATAGGGTTAGGTACCAACAACGGTGAACTGGTTTCTGGAGATTTGCCAAGGCGAAAATTAAGACCACGCATAGATGACAAAGTAGTACTAAATAAATAAATGTGCTTATATATAAATGAAAAATATTGCATTGGTTAAATCTTTGAATTGAATTAAATTTAATAATTTTTATAATTTTAAGATTATATACAATATATACATATGTAATTAATAGCTTGTGGATATTTGATTTTATTTTGTCTTCTTGCAAATTGAATGTGACAAGAAAAAAATTCTGTAGGGACCTTTTTAAAGATATGAACTGTTCGGTTAAAAAACAAATTTTCTCTGTATTGCATAGTTCGATTCACTAGGCAATCGACTGCAAAGGAGAGTAAGAATTTACGGTTTTCAGAAACAAGTTCCCTTATTTCTTAAGAGCCCATTTCGTTGTAGTCACCGATGAACTTATTCGATCTCTTCTCTCTTCTTCTCTTAACTTATTACGATATTTAAATACTAAATATTATTTCAAAATTATGCTGACATCTGATGAAAAGCATTACAAAAGAAACTGGGGTAACAAAATAATAATGATTGCGAAATGCAGTTTATAGAATTTATTGGTCAGCAAAAATTAGGTTTACTGAACTTTAAATTTAATGAAATGATATTTTTGCTCATTACCAGAAATTAAGTTGATTGAACTAGAAAAATTAATTCTGCACATTGTTATTGTTTTAGTCATTGGTCATGGGTACGGAATGTGCTTAATTTTTATTGGAATGGCTGGTAGACATAACTCGTCCCTCGTTTGACTGAAAACTCTCCTAAGTTTTTGTAATCATTACTCTTTTATTATTTTTTACTTTTTTATATATGCAAAATATGATTACTATACCTAGGGCAAATAGACTGAATGTCATAGCTAAGTTTAGTTGAATTTTTTATGAAATATGATTTCTTCGATTTTTCGTATATTTTCGATCAGATTAGATTCATCAAACGTTAGTTGCAACGTAATATAATTTAAGTTAAGGTTTTTGTTTATTAAAAAATGTTATTCAAACTTATCATCATAATTACTATAAAGGTCTCTTATTTATTATTATTAGTTTATTTCCATTTAAATTGAACTGTCTATTATTGCAACTACTATTAACTAATGAATTCATATAAATTTTTATGATTATTAAGCCTTGCTTAATTTCTATAGTTTCTATTTGTTTGTTATTTTTTCTTAAACAATTATTTTTAAAAATACAAAGGTTAGACTTTTTTAGATTATTTCTTTTCACTTCTTTAGTAAAATCATACGTCTTAAAATTTCTCTGTTTTCAAAAATAAATTCTTCTTGGTTTTCATTAGGTATAGGTACACAAAATAATGTTTTTATTTTCCGTATATCTTTAGGTATTTGAATTACCTGCTGCACTTACCTTAGAATTCTACATTTTATAGAAACCTATGCTGTAACGTACTATTTCTTCACTTGTTAATACATTATTATTCATGGTGTTTGTTTTTGCGGCTACACGAATTTTTTGTATGTGTTCAACAATATCTAGCAAAATTTTAATTTTTAACAATATATCCAGATATAGGAGCTTGTTTTCAAATTCTTCGTCATTCTTAGTTGTTTTATTAAATTTTGAAGTAATTTTTATCCCGTCGTTTTCAATTGCTTCCTGTAACTTTGTTAAATACGTGGTTTATTTTAATATTTTTGTTAAGGTCCTCTATTATTGCATGGTTGTTGTCATCAATTGTACGTAAATGTCGTTCTATTTCTGTCCTGCCAAAGTCATCCATTGCTTCGTATAACCATTTCATTCCGGTTCCTACAAAGTTTATTAGTCCTCTTGGATGTCTAGTAGGGATGATAGTTTAAAGTTTTAATTTTGCTTTTTCTAGCTCCGAGTTCATAACGTGTTTGTCGTTGGTATTGATATTACTTTTGTGTTTTCCTTCAGCCCTTCTATAGCATTCTGGATTTCTTTAGGGTCAATGATGTGAAAATAGTATTGTAACTGTATGTTATGTCTACGTCTTATAATGCAATTGCGGCGAAGCCATTATTGCTATTGATGGTTTCTACAACTAAGGTGGTATTGCTTGCAGTAAAAAGCATCATTACGTATTACCTCGTATTACCATTATCAACATCGTTATATGTACCCGAAAATTTAGTAGTTCTTTTTATATTTGTCGGGTGAATATCTTCTAGTTTCATTTTTATGTACCTAGGTTCGTTTTAATGACTAACAGCTTTTTAATTTTTTACCCTTCTTAATTGTGAATAGGTATTCCTCTCTTTTAATGTTTAGTTTTGTAATTTGCTTTTCTTTTTTTGGTTTTTAGTAAATTATAAATTTTATTTTTTTTAATTTTTCCATTTGCTATGTCTATTGGTCTTGATTTAGTAACACAGTGTATGGATTTTTTGTACCATTCAGTACATTTGTATACTTTTTCTTGGACTTACAAACCCAAATTTTCGATTTCTAACATTCTAAATTTTTCTCCTAAGGTATTGTGGAATCTTTCGATATCTGCATCTCCAGTATTGGAATTTGGTTTTGTAAAATGGATTTATACTTCTTCTTGTCAAGAAAGTCTTTAACATATGTTGAATTAAATTCGTTGTCGGCAACTATTCGTTTTGGTTTTGATGTGAGAAAATTACAAACAAATTTTTTCTATAAGTTTTATGCTGTTTCTAAATAAATAGTAGTAGCTTGTTTCGAAACTTTTTCTATAATTGTAAAAAACTTTGTTTTTTAATAACGTAAGTGACTATGTGTATTATCTCGTTTGTGTCTATTGGTGTTTCTGTTATGAAATATTTTGGTTTGAATGGTTTTCTGCCATATTTTGCTTTACTTTACTGCAGACATTACAGTTAATAATATATTTCTGGATAAGTGTCTTAAGATTTTTAAAGTATATGACGTTTTTCAAACCTTGATAGTTTTCGTTTATTCCAGCAAGACCACTTTCATGTTTGTGATATTTTTGAATATATCTAAAGGCTTCTTTTTCATTTCTCATATCTTTAGCGTGATATGAGCATCTATAGATTTTTACACTTGTATAATATAATTCTATTGGCTTTTGTTGCACTACACTGTAATCAGAATGTTAAATGCCTGAGTATATACCTGCTTTTCCTGTTTTTATGAATCTTCTAAAAATTTCTGACATAAATCCACTTTTGATATCGTCTTGGCTTAGAAAGATTTTACGTTTATTATCTATTATTTAAATTTCTTCTGTCTTAAATTCTGTTAAGATTATTTGGGTATAGAAGCGGTTAACGACGGAAGAAAGTGATCGTTTTGTTTCTCTTCTTTGGAATGAATGATAGTGGTGGTACTTAAGTTGTCCAGGTCAGTGTTTCCTGATTCTTCATCTATTGCACAAATTTCTCCTGTGTCTGCTTTTATTCAACTAAGGAAATCAGCCAGAGTCACTGGCGTCTGTTGCTAATTTGAATTTACTCTTAATGGGTTAAGCATTTTTAAGAAATTTTAGTATTTCCTTAATGACCTCTTCAAAAACTTTAAAACGAGACCTATATTGATATTTTTCTTATTTTTTAATTCTATATTGCCCCATATATTTATTTTTTTGATTGGAGTTACTAAATTGTTCCAAATGACATGAAAAAATTACAGGTAGACATGGTGGTTTGCCTGCTGCCTCGAAGGACCGATAATAACATACTTTTTTTTTCTAGCACATCTAGTGCCTCGGAAAACTTGATTTCAACACTAACACGGACAGACAGACGGACATCGCTAAATCGACTTCGCTATACATAAGAAGTCAGAATATATACACTTTATGGGGTCGGAAATGGATATTGTAGAAATTACACACGGAATGACAATCTTATATACACCCTTTTTCCAATTTTTGTGGTGAAGGGTATAACAACTTTTTTAAATCAGCCGGTCTAAAGATTAGGCAATACAAATGTAAGTTTTTCCAAGATCAAGTGTTTTACTTAGGATTTACCATAGATAGGAATGGCCTAAGTAAGAACGCCGATAGAGTGTCATCTGTTTTGAAACCTCCGATACCTACCAACGTCTCGGAACTCAAAGTTTTATTACTCAAAGTTTATTTAGAATTTTGCTGAAAAGATATATCCATTTTAAAAATTGCTTAGAAAAATTCTAAATTGTTTGGTCTCAAAGGTGTCAAAGTGCGTATGAAGAATTTAAGAGAGATAACACTTCGGACCAAGTTTTGGTATATTTTGACCCTTCTCTACCAAAAGTGCTTACTACTGATGCAAGTCATAATGCTGTGGCAGGAATTTTATCCCATAAAATTGCAGATGGTTCTTTGCGGGCAGTATCGTATGTTTCAAAAGCGCTCTCCAAAAGCGACATTAACTATAGCACTTTGGAAATAGAGGATTTAGCTTTAATTTAAATCATCACGAAATTGAGACAATGTTTAGTTGGTCTACCCGCAATGGCATCTGCTCGAATGCAAATGTGGCCATTTTTCCTATCAGGGTTTGAGTATACAGTTGAGCACATTAAAGGCATATCGAATAAAGCAGACCATCTTTCGCGAATGCCTCAGGCGAATGTTTCAGATGACTGCCTAAAATGTAGTTACATTAAATATGTTGAGAATCCATCTAATTCCGTTTTGTCTTGAATATATGTAGACTTGGCTGGACTTATCAATGGCCAGTATTTTTTTATCATTGTAGATTTTTTTTCAAAGTGGGTCGAAATATTTAAAACAAAATATATTATCTCTGATTTTACAATTTGTAAATTGCGGGAACTGTTTTGTAGATACGGTTTTCCAGATACGCTAGTAAGCGATAATGGATGTCAATTTACGTCAGAATTTAAAATATTTGTAAAACAGAACAGAGTATTACATATTTTGACTCCCCGTGGACACCCTTCCACTAATGGGTAGGCCGAAAATGTAGCAAAAACTGTAAAGAAATCTATAATTGCAAATTACAAATATCGACCTTCACATAATTATAAGTCTTCTTCTGATTGACTATAGAAGCACAAATCATTGCACAACCGGTGAATTTCCGGCAAAAATTTTTCTCGGTAGCAATTAAAAAACCAGATTTATATATTTAAAACCCCCGAGCGCAGTAGACAAAATTATTGAATCGCAGAGCATAAGTATACAATGCCAAAGGGAAACCGTACTGTTGAATTTAACAAGAGTCAAAAAGTACTTATTCGTTCTTACAAAAATCCGAATAAAGCTACTTGGTCACAAGCAACAGTGAAAAATAGACTAGGTCCAACTAGTGAATCGTACATACACTGCAAATGATGATATCAGTGTCGGAAAAAGCACAACTGTCAAAAATAATAGTAGTCACATTGATAGTGACAGCAATAGTGTGGATGACAATGTACGTGATGATGCAATAGGGTTAGGTACCAACAACGGTGAACTGGTTTCTGGAGATTTGCCAAGGCGAAAATTAAGACCACGCATAGATGACAAAGTAGTACTAAATAAATAAATGTGCTTATATATAAATGAAAAATATTGCATTGGTTAAATCTTTGAATTGAATTAAATTTAACAATTTTTATAATTTTAAGAATATATAAAATATATATATATATATATATATATATATATATATATATATATATATATATATATATATATATATATATATATATATATATATGTAATTAATAGCTTGTGGATATTTGATTTTATTTTGTCTTTTTGCAAATTGAATGTGACAAGAAAAAAATTCTGTAGGGACCTTTTTAAAGATATGAACTGTTCGGTTAAAAAACAAATTTTCTCTGTATTGCATAGTGCGATTCACTAGGCAATCGACTGCAAAGGAGAGTAAGAATTTACGGTTTTCAGAAACAAGTTCCCTTATTTCTTAAGAGCCCATTTCGTTGTAGTCACCGATGAACTTATTCGATCTCTTCTGCACGACTTACGAGTCCGAGCGTTGTATTATTAAAAAAATAAAACACAACAAAGTTCTCGTTTTAAAGTTATTTATTTTTACTGGTTAAATTCAAATTAAGAACTATCTCTTAACTTATTACGATATTTAAATACTAAATATTATTTCAAAATTATGCTGACATCTGATGAAAAACATTACAAAAGAAACTGGGGTAACAAAATAATAATGATTGCGAAATGCAGTTTATAGAATTTATTGGTCTGCAAAAATTAGGTTTACTGAACTTTAAATTTAATGAAATGATATTTTTGCTCATTACCAGAAATTAAGTTTATTGAACTAGAAAAATTAATTCTGCACATTGTTATTGTTTTAGTCATTGGTCATGGGTACGGAATGTGCTTAATTTTTATTGGAATGGCTGGTAGACATAACTCGTCCCTCGTTTGACTGAAAACTCTCCTAAGTTTTTGTAATCATTACTCTTTTATTATTTTTTACTTTTTTATATATGCAAAATATGATTACTATACCTAGGGCAAATAGACTGAATGTCAAAGCTAAGTGTAGTTGAATTTTTTATGAAATATGATTTCTTCGATTTTTCGTATATTTTCGATCAGATTGGATTCATCAAACGTTAGTTGCGACGTAATATAATTTAAGTAAAGGTTTTTGTTTATTAAAAAATGTTATTCAAACTTATCATCATAATTACTATAAAGGTCTCTATTTATCTCTTATTTATTATTATTAGTTTATTTCCATTTAAATTGAACTGTCTATTATTGCAACTACTATTAACTAATGAATTCATATAAATTTTTATGATTATTAAGCCTTGCTTAATTTCTATAGTTTCTATTTGTTTGTTTTTTTTTCTTAAACAATTATTTTTAAAAATACAAAGGTTAGACTTTTTAGATTATTTCTTTTCACTTCTTTAGTAAAATCATACGTCTTAAAATTTCTCTGTTTTCAAAAATAAATTCTTCTTGGTTTTCATTAGGTATAGGTACACAAAATAATGTTTTTATTTTCCGTATATCTTTAGGTATTTGAATTACCTGCTGCACTTACCTTAGAATTCTGCATTTTATAGAAACCTATGCTGTAACGTACTATTTCTTCACTTGTTAATACATTATTATTCATGGTGTTTGTTTTTGCGGCTACACGAATTTTTTGTATGTGTTCAACAATATCTAGCACAATTTTAATTTTTAACAATATATCCAGATATAGGAGCTTGTTTTCAAATTCTTCGTCATTCTTAGTTGTTTTATTAAATTTTGAAGTAATTTTTATCCCGTCGTTTTCAATTGCTTCCTGTAACTTTGTTAAATACGTGGTTTATTTTAATATTTTTGTTAAGGTCCTCTATTATTGCATGGTTGTTGTCATCAATTGTACGTAAATGTCGTTCTATTTCTGTCCTGCCAAAGTCATCCATTGCTTCGTATAACCATTTCATTCCGGTTCCTACAAAGTTTATTAGTCCTCTTGGATGTCTAGTAGGGATGATAGTTTAAAGTTTTAATTTTGCTTTTTCTAGCTCCGAGTTCATAACGTGTTTGTCGTTGGTATTGATATTACTTTTGTGTTTTCCTTCAGCCCTTCTATAGCATTCTGGATTTCTTTAGGGTCAATGATGTGAAAATAGTATTGTAACTGTATGTTATGTCTACGTCTTATAATGCAATTGCGGCGAAGCCATTATTGCTATTGATGGTTTCTACAACTAAGGTGGTATTGCTTGCAGTAAAAAGCATCATTACGTATTACCTCGTATTACCATTATCAACATCGTTATATGTACTCGAAAATTTAGTAGTTCTTTTTATATTTGTCGGGTGAATATCTTCTAGTTTCATTTTTATGTACCTAGGTTCGTTTTAATGACTAACAGCTTTTTAATTTTTTACCCTTCTTAATTGTGAATAGGTATTCCTCTCTTTTAATGTTTAGTTTTGTAATTTGCTTTTCTTTTTTTGGTTTTTAGTAAATTATAAATTTTATTTTTTTTAATTTTTCCATTTGCTATGTCTATTGGTCTTGATTTAGTAACACAGTGTATGGATTTTTTGTACCATTCAGTACATTTGTATACTTTTTCTTGGACTTACAAACCCAAATTTTCGATTTCTAACATTCTAAATTTTTCTCCTAAGGTATTGTGGAATCTTTCGATATCTGCATCTCCAGTATTGGAATTTGGTTTTGTAAAATGGATTTATACTTCTTCTTGTCAAGAAAGTCTTTAACATATGTTGAATTAAATTCGTTGTCGGCAACTATTCGTTTTGGTTTTGATGTAAGAAAATTACAAACAAATTTTTTCTATAAGTTTTATGCTGTTTCTAAATAAATAGTAGTAGCTTGTTTCGAAACTTTTTTTATAATTGTAAAAAACTTTGTTTTTTAATAACGTAAGTGACTATGTGTATTATCTCGTTTGTGTCTATTGGTGTTTCTGTTATGAAATATTTTGGTTTGAATGGTTTTCTGCCATATTTTGCTTTACTTTACTGCAGACATTACAGTTAATAATATATTTCTGGATAAGTGTCTTAAGATTTTTAAAGTATATGACGTTTTTCAAACCTTGATAATTTTCGTTTATTCCAGCAAGACCACTTTCATGTTTGTGATATTTTTGAATATATCTAAAGGCTTCTTTTTCATTTCTCATATCTTTAGCGTGATATGAGCATCTATAGATTTTTACACTTGTATAATATAATTCTATTGGCTTTTGTTGCACTACACTGTAATCAGAATGTTAAATGCCTGAGTATATACCTGCTTTTCCTGTTTTTATGAATCTTCTAAAAATTTCTGACATAAATCCACTTTTGATATCGTCTTGGCTTAGAAAGATTTTACGTTTATTATCTATTATTTAAATTTCTTCTGTCTTAAATTCTGTTAAGATTATTTGGGTATAGAAGCGGTTAACGACGGAGGAAAGTTATCGTTTTGTTTCTCTTCTTTGGAATGAATGATAGTGGTGGTACTTAAGTTGTCCAGGTCAGTGTTTCCTGATTCTTCATCTATTGCACAAATTTCTCCTGTGTCTGCTTTTATTCAACTAAGGAAATCAGCCAGAGTCACTGGCGTCTGTTGCTAATTTGAATTTACTCTTAATGGGTTAAGCATTTTTAAGAAATTTTAGTATTTCCTTAATGACCTCTTCAAAAACTTTAAAACGAGACCTATATTGATATTTTTCTTATTTTTTAATTCTATATTGCCCCATATATTTATTTTTTTGATTGGAGTTACTAAATTGTTCCAAATGACATGAAAAAATTACAGGTAGACATGGTGGTTTGCCTGCTGCCTCGAAGGACCGATAATAACATACTTTTTTTTTCTAGCACATCTAGTGCCTCGGAAAACTTGATTTCAACACTAACACGGACAGACAGACGGACATCGCTAAATCGACTTCGCTATACATAAGAAGTCAGAATATATACACTTTATGGGGTCGGAAATGGATATTGTAGAAATTACACACGGAATGACAATCTTATATACACCCTTTTTCCAATTTTTGTGGTGAAGCGTATAACAACTTTTTTAAATCAGCCGGTCTAAAGATTAGGCAATACAAATGTAAGTTTTTCCAAGATCAAGTGTCTTACTTAGGATTTACCATAGATAGGAATGGCCTAAGTAAGAACGCCGATAGAGTGTCATCTGTTTTGAAACCTCCGATACCTACCAACGTCTCGGAACTCAAAGCTTTATTACTCAAAGTTTATTTAGAATTTTGCTGAAAAGATATATCCATTTTAAAAATTGCTTAGAAAAATTCTAAATTGTTTGGTCTCAAAGGTGTCAAAGTGCGTATGAAGAATTTAAGAGAGATAACACTTCGGACCAAGTTTTGGTATATTTTGACCCTTCTCTACCAAAAGTGCTTACTACTGATGCAAGTCATAATGCTGTGGCAGGAATTTTATCCCATAAAATTGCAGATGGTTCTTTGCGGGCAGTATCGTATGTTTCAAGAGCGCTCTCCAAAAGCGACATTAACTATAGCACTTTGGAAATAGAGGATTTAGCTTTAATTTAAATCATCACGAAATTGAGACAATGTTTAGTTGGTCTACCCGCAATGGCATCTGCTCGAATGCAAATGTGGCCATTTTTCCTATCAGGGTTTGAGTATACAGTTGAGCACATTTAAGGCATATCGAATAAAGCAGACCATCTTTCGCGAATGCCTCAGGCGAATGTTTCAGATGACTGCCTAAAATGTAGTTACATTAAATATGTTGAGAATCCATCTAATTCCGTTTTGTCTTGAATATATGTAGACTTGGCTGGACTTATCAATGGCCAGTATTTTTTTATCATTGTAGATTTTTTTTCAAAGTGGGTCGAAATATTTAAAACAAAATATATTATCTCTGATTTTACAATTTGTAAATTGCGGGAACTGTTTTGTAGATACGGTTTTCCAGATACGCTAGTAAGCGATAATGGATGTCAATTTACGTCAGAATTTAAAATATTTGTAAAACAGAACAGAGTATTACATATTTTGACTCCCCGTGGACACCCTTCCACTAATGGGTAGGCCGAAAATGTAGCAAAAACTGTAAAGAAATCTATAATTGCAAATTACAAATATCGACCTTCACATAATTATAAGTCTTCTTCTGATTGACTATAGAAGCACAAATCATTGCACAACCGGTGAATTTCCGGCAAAAATTTTTCTCGGTAGCAATTAAAAAACCAGATTTATATATTTAAAACCCCCGAGCGCAGTAGACAAAATTATTGAATCGCAGAGCAAAAGTATACAATGCCAAAGGGAAACCGTACTGTTGAATTTAACAAGAGTCAAAAAGTACTTATTCGTTCTTACAAAAATCCGAATAAAGCTACTTGGTCACAAGCAACAGTGAAAAATAGACTAGGTCCAACTAGTGAATCGTACATACACTGCAAATGATGATATCAGTGTCGGAAAAAGCACAACTGTCAAAAATAATAGTAGTCACATTGATAGTGACAGCAATAGTGTGGATGACAATGTACGTGATGATACAATAGGGTTAGGTACCAACAACGGTGAACTGGTTTCTGGAGATTTGCCAAGGCGAAAATTAAGACCACGCATAGATGACAAAGTAGTACTAAATAAATAAATGTGCTTATATATAAATGAAAAATATTGCATTGGTTAAATCTTTGAATTGAATTAAATTTAATAATTTTTATAATTTTAAGAATATATACAATATATATATATATATATATATATATATATATATATATATATATATATATATATATATATATATATATATATATGTAATTAATAGCTTGTGGATATTTGATTTTATTTTGTCTTTTTGCAAATTGAATGTGACAAGAAAAAAATTCTGTAGGGACCTTTTTCAAGATATGAACTGTTCGGTTAAAAAACAAATTTTCTCTGTATTGCATAGTGCGATTCACTAGGCAATCGACTGCAAAGGAGAGTAAGAATTTACGGTTTTCAGAAACAAGTTCCCTTATTTCTTAAGAGCCCATTTCGTTGTAGTCACCGATGAACTTATTCGATCTCTTCTGCACGACTTACGAGTCCGAGCGTTGTATTATTAAAAAAATAAAACACAACAAAGTTCTCGTTTTAAAATTATTTATTTTTACTGGTTAAATTCAAATTAAGAACTATCTCTTAACTTATTACGATATTTAAATACTAAATATTATTTCAAAATTATGCTGACATCTGATGAAAAGCATTACAAAAGAAACTGGGGTAACAAAATAATAATGATTGCGAAATGCAGTTTATAGAATTTATTGGTCAGCAAAAATTAGGTTTACTGAACTTTAAATTTAATGAGATGATATTTTTGCTCATTACCAGAAATTAAGTTTATTGAACTAGAAAAATTAATTCTGCACATTGTTATTGTTTTAGTCATTGGTCATGGGTACGGAATGTGCTTAATTTTTATTGGAATGGCTGGTAGACATAACTCGTCCCTCGTTTGACTGAAAACTCTCCTAAGTTTTTGTAATCATTACTCTTTTATTATTTTTTACTTTTTTATATATGCAAAATATGATTACTATACCTAGGGCAAATAGACTGAATGTCAAAGCTAAGTGTAGTTGAATTTTTTATGAAATATGATTTCTTCGATTTTTCGTATATTTTCGATCAGATTGGATTCATCAAACGTTAGTTGCGACGTAATATAATTTAAGTTAAGGTTTTTGTTTATTAAAAAATGTTATTCAAACTTATCATCATAATTACTATAAAGGTCTCTATTTATCTCTTATTTATTATTATTAGTTTATTTCCATTTAAATTGAACTGTCTATTATTGCAACTACTATTAACTAATGAATTCATATAAATTTTTATGATTATTAAGCCTTGCTTAATTTCTATAGTTTCTATTTGTTTGTTATTTTTTCTTAAACAATTATTTTTAAAAATACAAAGGTTAGACTTTTTTAGATTATTTCTTTTCACTTCTTTAGTAAAATCATACGTCTTAAAACTTCTCTGTTTTCAAAAATAAATTCTTCTTGGTTTTCATTAGGTATAGGTACACAAAATAATGTTTTTATTTTCCGTATATCTTTAGGTATTTGAATTACCTGCTGTACTTACCTTAGAATTCTGCATTTTATAGAAACCTATGCTGTAACGTACTATTTCTTCACTTGTTAATACATTATTATTCATGGTGTTTGTTTTTGCGGCTACACGAATTTTTTGTATGTGTTCAACAATATCTAGCAAAATTTTAATTTTTAACAATATATCCAGATATAGAAGCATGTTTTCAAATTCTTCGTCATTCTTAGTTGTTTTATTAAATTTTGAAGTAATTTTTATCCCGTCGTTTTCAATTGCTTCCTGTAACTTTGTTAAATACGTGGTTTATTTTAATATTTTTGTTAAGGTCCTCTATTATTGCATGGTTGTTGTCATCAATTGTACGTAAATGTCGTTCTGTTTCTGTCCTGCCAAAGTCATCCATTGCTTCGTATAACCATTTCATTCCGGTTCCTACAAAGTTTATTAGTCCTCTTGGATGTCTAGTAGTAGGATGATAGTTTAAAGTTTTAATTTTGCTTTTTCTAGCTCCGAGTTCATAACGTGTTTGTCGTTGGTATTGATATTACTTTTGTGTTTTCCTTCAGCCCTTCTATAGCATTCTGGATTTCTTTAGGGTCAATGATGTGAAAATAGTATTGTAACTGTATGTTATGTCTACGTCTTATAATGCAATTGCGGCGAAGCCATTATTGCTATTGATGGTTTCTACAACTAAGGTGGTATTGCTTGCAGTAAAAAGCATCATTACGTATTACCTCGTATTACCATTATCAACATCGTTATATGTACTCGAAAATTTAGTAGTTCTTTTTATATTTGTCGGGTGAATATCTTCTAGTTTCATTTTTATGTACCTAGGTTCGTTTTAATGACTAACAGCTTTTTAATTTTTTACCCTTCTTAATTGTGAATAGGTATTCCTCTCTTTTAATGTTTAGTTTTGTAATTTGCTTTTCTTTTTTTGGTTTTTAGTAAATTATAAATTTTATTTTTTTTAATTTTTCCATTTGCTATGTCTATTGGTCTTGATTTAGTAACACAGTGTATGGATTTTTTGTACCATTCAGTACATTTGTATACTTTTTCTTGGACTTACAAACCCAAATTTTCGATTTCTAACATTCTAAATTTTTCTCCTAAGGTATTGTGGAATCTTTCGATATCTGCATCTCCAGTATTGGAATTTGGTTTTGTAAAATGGATTTATACTTCTTCTTGTCAAGAAAGTCTTTAACATATGTTGAATTAAATTCGTTGTCGGCAACTATTCGTTTTGGTTTTGATGTAAGAAAATTACAAACAAATTTTTTCTATAAGTTTTATGCTGTTTCTAAATAAATAGTAGTAGCTTGTTTCGAAACTTTTTCTATAATTGTAAAAAACTTTGTTTTTTAATAACGTAAGTGACTATGTGTATTATCTCGTTTGTGTCTATTGGTGTTTCTGTTATGAAATATTTTGGTTTGAATGGTTTTCTGCCATATTTTGCTTTACTTTACTGCAGACATTACAGTTAATAATATATTTCTGGATAAGTGTCTTAAGATTTTTAAAGTATATGACGTTTTTCAAACCTTGATAATTTTCGTTTATTCCAGCAAGACCACTTTCATGTTTGTGATATTTTTGAATATATCTAAAGGCTTCTTTTTCATTTCTCATATCTTTAGCGTGATATGAGCATCTATAGATTTTTACACTTGTATAATATAATTCTATTGGCTTTTGTTGCACTACACTGTAATCAGAATGTTAAATGCCTGAGTATATACCTGCTTTTCCTGTTTTTATGAATCTTCTAAAAATTTCTGACATAAATCCACTTTTGATATCGTCTTGGCTTAGAAAGATTTTACGTTTATTATCTATTATTTAAATTTCTTCTGTCTTAAATTCTGTTAAGATTATTTGGGTATAGAAGCGGTTAACGACGGAGGAAAGTGATCGTTTTGTTTCTCTTCTTTGGAATGAATGATAGTGGTGGTACTTAAGTTGTCCAGGTCAGTGTTTCCTGATTCTTCATCTATTGCACAAATTTCTCCTGTGTCTGCTTTTATTCAACTAAGGAAATCAGCCAGAGTCACTGGCGTCTGTTGCTAATTTGAATTTACTCTTAATGGGTTAAGCATTTTTAAGAAATTTTAGTATTTCCTTAATGACCTCTTCAAAAACTTTAAAACGAGACCTATATTGATATTTTTCTTATTTTTTAATTCTATATTGCCCCATATATTTATTTTTTTGATTGGAGTTACTAAATTGTTCCAAATGACATGAAAAAATTACAGGTAGACATGGTGGTTTGCCTGCTGCCTCGAAGGACCGATAATAACATACTTTTTTTTTCTAGCACATCTAGTGCCTCGGAAAACTTGATTTCAACACTAACACGGACAGACAGACGGACATCGCTAAATCGACTTCGCTATACATAAGAAGTCAGAATATATACACTTTATGGGGTCGGAAATGGATATTGTAGAAATTACACACGGAATGACAATCTTATATACACCCTTTTTCCAATTTTTGTGGTGAAGGGTATAACAACTTTTTTAAATCAGCCGGTCTAAAGATTAGGCAATACAAATGTAAGTTTTTCCAAGATCAAGTGTCTTACTTAGGATTTACCATAGATAGGAATGGCCTAAGTAAGAACGCCGATAGAGTGTCATCTATTTTGAAACCTCCGATACCTACCAACGTCTCGGAACTCAAAGCTTTATTACTCAAAGTTTATTTAGAATTTTGCTGAAAAGATATATCCATTTTAAAAATTGTTTAGAAAAATTCTAAATTGTTTGGTCTCAAAGGTGTCAAAGTGCGTATGAAGAATTTAAGAGAGATAACACTTCGGACCAAGTTTTGGTATATTTTGACCCTTCTCTACCAAAAGTGCTTACTACTGATGCAAGTCATAATGCTGTGGCAGGAATTTTATCCCATAAAATTGCAGATGGTTCTTTGCGGGCAGTATCGTATGTTTCAAGAGCGCTCTCCAAAAGCGACATTAACTATAGCACTTTGGAAATAGAGGATTTAGCTTTAATTTAAATCATCACGAAATTGAGACAATGTTTAGTTGGTCTACCCGCAATGGCATCTGCTCGAATGCAAATGTGGCCATTTTTCCTATCAGGGTTTGAGTATACAGTTGAGCACATTAAAGGCATATCGAATAAAGCAGACCATCTTTCGCGAATGCCTCAGGCGAATGTTTCAGATGACTGCCTAAAATGTAGTTACATTAAATATGTTGAGAATCCATCTAATTCCGTTTTGTCTTGAATATATGTAGACTTGGCTGGACTTATCAATGGCCAGTATTTTTTTATCATTGTAGATTTTTTTTCAAAGTGGGTCGAAATATTTAAAACAAAATATATTATCTCTGATTTTACAATTTGTAAATTGCGGGAACTGTTTTGTAGATACGGTTTTCCAGATACGCTAGTAAGCGATAATGGATGTCAATTTACGTCAGAATTTAAAATATTTGTAAAACAGAACAGAGTATTACATATTTTGACTCCCCGTGGACACCCTTCCACTAATGGGTAGGCCGAAAATGTAGCAAAAACTGTAAAGAAATCTATAATTGCAAATTACAAATATCGACCTTCACATAATTATAAGTCTTCTTCTGATTGACTATAGAAGCACAAATCATTGCACAACCGGTGAATTTCCGGCAAAAATTTTTCTCGGTAGCAATTAAAAAACCAGATTTATATATTTAAAACCCCCGAGCGCAGTAGACAAAATTATTGAATCGCAGAGCAAAAGTATACAATGCCAAAGGGAAACCGTACTGTTGAATTTAACAAGAGTCAAAAAGTACTTATTCGTTCTTACAAAAATCCAAATAAAGCTACTTGGTCACAAGCAACAGTGAAAAATAGACTAGGTCCAACTAGTGAATCGTACATACACTGCAAATGATGATATCAGTGTCGGAAAAAGCACAACTGTCAAAAATAATAGTAGTCACATTGATAGAGACAGCAATAGTGTGGATGACAATGTACGTGATGATACAATAGGGTTAGGTACCAACAACGGTGAACTGGTTTCTGGAGATTTGCCAAGGCGAAAATTAAGACCACGCATAGATGACAAAGTAGTACTAAATAAATAAATGTGCTTATATATAAATGAAAAATATTGCATTGGTTAAATCTTTGAATTGAATTAAATTTAATAATTTTTATAATTTTAAGAATATATACAATATATATATATATATATATATATATATATATATATATATATATATATATATATATATATATATATATATATATGTAATTAATAGCTTGTGGATATTTGATTTTATTTTGTCTTTTTGCAAATTGAATGTAACAAGAAAAAAATTCTGTAGGGACCTTTTTAAAGATATGAACTGTTCGGTTAAAAAACAAATTTTCTCTGTATTGCATAGTGCGATTCACTAGGCAATCGACTGCAAAGGAGAGTAAGAATTTACGGTTTTCAGAAACAAGTTCCCTTATTTCTTAAGAGCCCATTTCGTTGTAGTCACCGATGAACTTATTCGATCTCTTCTGCACGACTTACGAGTCCGAGCGTTGTATTATTAAAAAAATAAAACACAACAAAGTTCTCGTTTTAAAATTATTTATTTTTACTGGTTAAATTCAAATTAAGAACTATCTCTTAACTTATTACGATATTTAAATACTAAATATTATTTCAAAATTATGCTGACATCTGATGAAAAGCATTACAAAAGAAACTGGGGTAACAAAATAATAATGATTGCGAAACGCAGTTTATAGAATTTATTGGTCAGCAAAAATTAGGTTTACTGAACTTTAAATTTAATGAAATGATATTTTTGCTCATTACCAGAAATTAAGTTTATTGAACTAGAAAAATTAATTCTGCACATTGTTATTGTTTTAGTCATTGGTCATGGGTACGGAATGTGCTTAATTTTTATTGGAATGGCTGGTAGACATAACTCGTCCCTCGTTTGACTGAAAACTCTCCTAAGTTTTTGTAATCATTACTCTTTTATTATTTTTTACTTTTTTATATATGCAAAATATTATTACTATACCTAGGGCAAATAGACTGAATGTCAAAGCTAAGTGTAGTTGAATTTTTTATGAAATATGATTTCTTCGATTTTTCGTATATTTTCGATCAGATTGGATTCATCAAACGTTAGTTGCGACGTAATATAATTTAAGTTAAGGTTTTTGTTTATTAAAAAATGTTATTCAAACTTATCATCATAATTACTATAAAGGTCTCTATTTATCTCTTATTTATTATTATTAGTTTATTTCCATTTAAATTGAACTGTCTATTATTGCAACTACTATTAACTAATGAATTCATATAAATTTTTATGATTATTAAGCCTTGCTTAATTTCTATAGTTTCTATTTGTTTGTTATTTTTTCTTAAACAATTATTTTTAAAAATACAAAGGTTAGACTTTTTTAGATTATTTCTTTTCACTTCTTTAGTAAAATCATACGTCTTAAAACTTCTCTGTTTTCAAAAATAAATTCTTCTTGGTTTTCATTAGGTATAGGTACACAAAATAATGTTTTTATTTTCCGTATATCTTTAGGTATTTGAATTACCTGCTGTACTTACCTTAGAATTCTGCATTTTATAGAAACCTATGCTGTAACGTACTATTTCTTCACTTGTTAATACATTATTATTCATGGTGTTTGTTTTTGCGGCTACACGAATTTTTTGTATGTGTTCAACAATATCTAGCAAAATTTTAATTTTTAACAATATATCCAGATATAGAAGCATGTTTTCAAATTCTTCGTCATTCTTAGTTGTTTTATTAAATTTTGAAGTAATTTTTATCCCGTCGTTTTCAATTGCTTCCTGTAACTTTGTTAAATACGTGGTTTATTTTAATATTTTTGTTAAGGTCCTCTATTATTGCATGGTTGTTGTCATCAATTGTACGTAAATGTCGTTCTATTTCTGTCCTGCCAAAGTCATCCATTGCTTCGTATAACCATTTCATTCCGGTTCCTACAAAGTTTATTAGTCCTCTTGGATGTCTAGTAGGGATGATAGTTTAAAGTTTTAATTTTGCTTTTTCTAGCTCCGAGTTCATAACGTGTTTGTCGTTGGTATTGATATTACTTTTGTGTTTTCCTTCAGCCCTTTCATAGCATTCTGGATTTCTTTAGGGTCAATGATGTGAAAATAGTATTGTAACTGTATGTTATGTCTACGTCTTATAATGCAATTTCGTCGAAGCCATTATTGCTATTGATGGTTTCTACAACTAAGGTGGTATTGCTTGCAGTAAAAAGCATCATTACGTATTACCTCGTATTACCATTATCAACATCGTTATATGTACCCGAAAATTTAGTAGTTCTTTTTATATTTGTCGGGTGAATATCTTCTAGTTTCATTTTTATGTACCTAGGTTCGTTTTAATGACTAAAAGCTTTTTAATTTTTTACCCTTCTTAATTGTGAATAGGTATTCCTCTCTTTTAATGTTTAGTTTTGTAATTTGCTTTTCTTTTTTGGTTTTTAGTAAATTATAAATTTTATTTTTTTTAATTTTTCCATTTGCTATGTCTATTGGTCTTGATTTAGTAACACAGTGTATGGATTTTTTGTACCATTCAGTACATTTGTATACTTTTTCTTGGACTTACAAACCCAAATTTTCGATTTCTAACATTCTAAATTTGTCTCCTAAGGTATTGTGGAATCTTTCGATATCTGCATCTCCAGTATTAGATTTTGGTTTTGTAAAATGGATTTATACTTCTTCTTGTCAAGAAAGTCTTTAACATATGTTGAATTAAATTCGTTGTCGGCAACTAGTCGTTTTGGTTTTGATGTGAGAAAATTACAAACAAATTTTTTCTATAAGTTTTATGCTTTTTCTGTCTTCTAAATAAATAGTAGTAGCTTGTTTCGAAACTTTTTCTATAATTGTAAAAAACTTTGTTTTTTAATAACGTAAGTGACTATGTGTATTATCTCGTTTGTGTCTATTGGTGTTTCTGTTATGAAATATTTTGGTTTGAATGGTTTTCTGCCATATTTTGCTTTACTTTACTGCAGACATTACAGTTAATAATATATTTCTGGATAAGTGTCTTAAGATTTTTAAAGTATATGACGTTTTTCAAACCTTGATAATTTTCGTTTATTCCAGCAAGACCACTTTCATGTTTGTGATATTTTTGAATATATCTTAAGGCTTCTTTTTCATTTCTCATATCTTTAGCGTGATATGAGCATCTATAGAATTTTACACTTGAATAATATAATTCTATTGGCTTTTGTTGCACTATACTGTAATCAGAATGTTAAATGCCTGAGTATATACCTGCTTTTCCTGTTTTTATGAATCTTCTAAAAATTTCTGACATAAATCCACTTTTGATATCGTCTTGGCTTAGAAAGATTTTACGTTTATTATCTATTATTTAAATTTCTTCTGTCTTAAATTCTGTTAAGATTATTTGGGTATAGAAGCGGTTAACGACGGAGGAAAGTGATCGTTTTGTTTCTCTTCTTTGGAATGAATGATAGTGGTGGTACTTAAGTTGTCCAGGTCAGTGTTTCCTGATTCTTCATCTATTGCACAAATTTCTCCTGTGTCTGCTTTTATTCAACTAAGGAAATCAGCCAGAGTCACTGGCGTCTGTTGCTAATTTGAATTTACTCTTAAAGTCTTGGTATTTGAGAATGGGTGTGTCGATTAGTAATCTCTTAAGTTTGTGATATGCATCTATATACTGACGATCGTTTTTATTTATATTTGTATCTTTTTTTAAAAACTTTGTCAAACCGTAGGCTATTTTGGCGTAATCCTTTATAAATTTTCTGCAATAGCCAGTTATGCCTAGAAGTGATTTTATTTATTTCTGGGTTTCGGGAAGTTTTAGTTTTTGAATAATTTAGATTTTGCAAAAAATTCGCACTTATTAACTTGAATCTAAAGATTATGTTTTCTAAGAGCATTGAAATATATTTGAATACTTTCCTTATGTTCTTGTACTGTACTGCTAAAAATTAAAATATCGTCGGGATATACAACACATATTTTATTGATATATTCTCTGAGTACCGAATTTATGAGTCTTTGAAAGATAGCAGGGGCATTTTTTTTATCTAACGAACGAATTCATAACGTGGTGAGAATTTGATGAAAGCCTTTGGCTAGGACGAGTGTGGTTAAATAATGTGCTCGACCTAATTTTTTTAATATGGTGTCAATATTTGGGATAGGTTATAGTTATTTCATTTAAAGCTCTGTAATCGATCATTGTTATCCACTTTTTTTTTCCTGAATTGTCCCACTTCTTGGTTACAATCCATAACGGAGAATTATATGGAGATACACTTTCCCTAATTATTTATTGTTCTAGCATTTCTCGCATCTGCCTAATGATTTTTTCTTTATGAATCTGAGGGTACCTGTATATTTTTTAATATACTGGTTTGCTGATTGTTGTCGGAATCTCATGCTATACTTCATGAGTGTGGGTAAGTAAGATACCTTTCTGAGAAAATAGGTCAGAATTCTTGGAAATGAGTTATGTTAAAAATGCTTTAATGTAGCTAAAATATTTTCTATTTGTGCTTCTAAGGTTTGTATTTCTTTTTTTTTTTTAATTAGGACCAGCACTCAGGGGGTGACCCCTGCTTATGCAATGCATTGTGCCAGACCTAGGAAATTAGGTTTTGGGATGGGGGATAGAGGGAGTAGTGCTTGTGAACATTTGATTTGAATCTTTGCACATTGAAAGTGGCAGGAAAGACCTCTGAAGGGAGTTTATTCCACATACGAACTGTTCGGCTAAAAAACGAATTCTCTCTGTAATGCGTTGTGCGATTCACTGGCCAATCGACCACAAAGGAATGCGCTCTTGATGCAGATCGCGTTGCGCGTATGAAATTACGGTTTTCAGGAACAAGTTCCCTGATTTCATAAGAGCACATTCCGTTGTAGTAACGAAAAAACAGTGAAACACACCCCACATTGCGTCGATGCTCCAGTGAGTCAATAGAGCTGGATACCCTACTGTCAGCGATGAGTTTCTTCGCTCTCTCCTGTACGCGGTCGAGTAACTCCAAAATAGACTTTGAAGCACCGGCCCATACATGAGAGTTGTATTCCATTTTCGGTCTGATAAAGGTGACATAGATAGTAAGGAGATCAGATGGAGTGAAGTATTTCCTACACCGTTTCAGAAAACCTAGGCACTTGAGTTTTTCTTTTGAAACATGAAAAATGTGCTTATTCCAACGAACATCGCATTGAATTTTCATGCCAAGAACATCGAGAGCTTCTGATTCCTTAATATATGTATCACCCATAATTACAGATGACGTAGCATGTTCAGCAGTACGCCTGTGCGGAAGCACGCAGCACTCGGTTTTATGAGCGTTAAACCGAACCCTGTTCGTCAGGCCACTTTCGGAAATTACCAAAAGGTCGCGATTAAGGGTATCGTCCATGTGCTTTCCCACAGCCCCAATTTTCTGAAGGCTTGGTCTACTGCGAAACAAAAATGAATGGCATATGCTACTGTCATCTGCAAAAGAATAGATAGGGTTGGAAGTCTGAAGTAGAAGGTCATTATGAAAAATAAGAAATAGTGTAGGGGAAAGGACGGAACCTTGCGGTACCCCTGAATTTAACTTGAACTCGTTTGATGAGATCCCATCTATAACAACTCGTATAGTGCGATCCCTGAGAAAGCTCGATATAAGTCGAGTGAAGCTATTACCGACACCAAAAGCAATAGGTTTTGATATGAGTGCACCATGCCACACTCTATCAAACGCCTTGGAAATATCTTAAGCCACCACCTTACTTTCGCCGAAATGGTGAATGGATTGACACCATTTTTCCGAAAGGAAGGCCAATAAGTCACCCATAGAGCGAGTCCTACGGAAGCCGTACTGCCGGTCACTAAGTAAGCTGTTGGACTCCAGATATTTCACAAGATGAAAATTAAGCATACTTTCCATTACTTTGGAAAGCGCAGAGCAAATTGCGATTGGGCGGTAATTTTCAGGGTTGCTAGCCTCTCCCTTTTTGGGGATTGGTGTTACATTAGCAACCTTCCAACATGATGAGAACTTACCAACATGGTACAAAATGTTGAAAAGTTTTGCTAATGGACGCGCTAACGTCGAAGAGCACTGCTTCAAGATCAGTGCTGGAATTCCATCCGGACCAGGGGACTTGTGTATGTTGAGATCCGCTAAAACCTTTTTAACTGCACTGAACTTTTAAATTATATGGACAGGAGTCTATAAATTTGATTTTATTTCCACTAATTTGAAGAAAATATTTTTCGAGATATAATTGCTGAAAAGTCTTTTAATACATTTTGTCCTATTAACACATCGAAGTTTTTACCCTTAAAATTTGTTACTTTACAACACATTAAATTACCTTCTTTAAATTCTTTTGGAGGAGGTGTAATAACTTCTTCTTAAATACAAAAGTTCCCATTTATTGTATTAAAAAATATTGGTTTTTTAATTTCGTTCTTTTAAATTCAGGTAATAAGACTCTGAGGTTTTCTTTACAAAATTTGTGTAAAATCCTCTGATGAGCTATGGATATGCTTTCCCCGCAGTGATACGTAATAATAATAATAAATATTACATGAGAATATCATTAAATATTAATATTTGAAGGAATCAAGCACAATTAAAGTAAATTAATGTAGTAAATTATTATTAAGTAATGAAGTTGTTGATCGTGAATCGAGTAAAACTTTGTGGTCCTACTTTTAGTTCGACTATCGGTAACAGAATTTTTGGGCTTGACACTGAAAATTTACTTCTTCTGTACTGTTCTTTTTAATATGGTCTATTTTTATTGGGGTAGGCCTGTTATTATCATGACGAAAAGTTCTGTTTAAATATTGGCTACATCTGGATTGCTGAGAACTATTTGTGAAAAAATTTTGACGAGATTGGGTTGAGTTGTTAATTTGACGAATTGGAGAAATGCTATTTTTGTATGTGTTCTAGAATGACTGCCTTTAAAATGGCTATTTTTGTTAATATGTCCTGTTTTGTCCCCTCTCATTATAGTTTCTTTGTTGTTGGTTTTGATGACGTGTATATGTGAATTTTGGAAGTCTACTGTCGTATTGTCTAAGTACTCCTGTCCCTACTAAAACGTGATAGGCTTTCCTAAGCGTGGATATATTTCTACTAAAAATTATGCTAGATTTGGATAATACCATTTAAAAACGTTTTCAGAATAATTGACTCATCAATAGAAGGTGAAAACTCTTGAGGTTTATTCGTATCGGATTCATATATACTATTTAGCTTATCTAGTATATATCGAAGGTTTTTATTCACTTAGATTCACTTACATTATTATTTTTCATATTTATAGCCTGGTGATAGAGATTATAATAACTTTCCTTAACTCCGAAATTCTTGATAAGTTCTTCCTTAATAGGGATCCACGTTGCTTCGGCTCCTAAAGTTCTCACTACCTGTACTGCTAAGACTTGAATTCTGTTCTTGATGTATCTTTCGAACACAAACCGTTGTAGGGTGAAATTTTCTTGAAACAATGGCAATATTATTTCCACTTCGCTTATGAAGGATGACAGGTCGTACTCTTTTGTACCATGGAACTCCTTAATACGGGCCGCTTCCTTCAGAAGACTGTACGGCGGGTTTATTAATGTTGTTGTTTTCAATGGACATATTTTTATTGTCTGGATTTTTTCTTTTGTTTTTAGTATATATATTGTCCTTAGATACAATTGAAAAAAACGAATTTATTTCATGTTTTTTTCTTCTTAACCCTTCTACATCCCTTGGATATGTGCCCTTCCTATGATCCTTTGGGTCAATATGACCCAACAATAAAATGTAAACAATATTTCATAGTTAATATAGGAAATTTATCTGTTCTTTTATTTAGTATAATAAAAAGGATCAAACCTCATATAAATAAGCCCTTCCTAAGCAATGATTAAAAAAAGTACATACATATATAAAATAAAATTAAATTAGAGATTCAGTCTAGTGGAATACTTATTTGAATTCCTTCCATGTGGACAAAAGAAACACCGCTGTCGTTTATTTGGAAAATTACTGGACAATGGTGAATTTGTGCTATTTTGTTTAGAACATTGCGGGGCAACTGTGTGATCATTTTGTTCTTGAGTATTTTAACAAGATTTTTAGCTGCTGGTCCATGTGGAAAAACCTTTCTTCGCAAAATATGCTCCTTTATTAGCTGCTCTGCCAATTCTACCAGATAAAGCCTACGTCTGAAATTTTTATTGCAATTCCAGGCAGGATTTATATCAGTCCATATGACGTAAAGTTATATGCTGATACATCTATCATATTTGAAAATAACGCAACAGGCCATCGCTTAGTCATGCGCTTACATGTGTAATTAGCAACTAGTTGGTCAAGCGCATCAACCCCAGCTTTTGTTTGGTTGTAATGGTGTATTATTTCAGGTTTTTTTTTGTCATCATCTCTTACATCGGCTGAATGATGAAGAGAACTTAAGAGGAGAACTTATTTATATTTTTTTGGAACATAGGATACTATTGTTATGTCATTGGAAAACAAAAAATCAGAGTGCAATACGGGCTTTTTTTATATCTAGAATTTTTGATGGCAAAAAAGTTTAATTTTTACGGACAGTGCCAACTAATGTAATATTCCGACAAAGTAGTTGAATGGCAAGATTGTTTGTAATAAAAAAATTATCACATGTAATTGTGCATCCCCTTGGCAGTGGATCTGACAATGTTAGCACCACTCTCTCACCTAAATTGAAAGTATGGAAATATAGCAAATGTAATACGAAGTACAAAAGTCTCACCTTGATTTTTTTTTGGCTGTGTATTTCTTGCTTTGCCTGTGTACACCTCCATATTCTAGGCATATTTAGTTGTGGAAACGCAAAGTGCCCAAATTTTTATGCCATATCTGGCAGGCTTTGATGGAATATATTGCCTGAAACTGCACCGACCTCGAAATGGAACCAATTGTTCATCTACGGTAACATTTTCATGTGGATTGTAAAAAGATTTGAGCTGATTACTCCACTTGTCCCAAAAGTTTCTTATCGGAGCTAGTTTGTCACGAAGTCTTCTTTCTTCTCTATCTTCAGAGCTGTCAAACCGTAGGCACTGTGATATTCTCGCAAATCGCTTTAGAGTCATTGTTGCTCGAAAAATAGGTCTTTCGTTTTTTCACTCCACAAGCTAGTAAGATTTTCTCCATGCCATTACTTGTAATCCAAGGTATGCGTCAAGCTCTATCATATCAATATTTTGCCAATCATTTCCATGTAATTCGGATAAAAAATGTATTCAATGAAAGCGATTTTATTGATTATTTTACTAAAAAAATGATTGATCGATGATTCTAAACTAATATGAAATCAGTTTAATTATATTCAAAAGGAAAAAAATGGAAAAGAGGAATTAAACTTGCAATATCGCTTGTTGGGTCATATTGACCCAAAAGATATAAAATGATTGTAAATCGAGTTTTGAAATGTGGAGGGGGAAGGACGAAACTAAAATTTATTATTTTCTTTTGAAAGCATAATGGATAAATTCAAGTTTAACGTTCATATCTTATTATGAAAGGAACAAATTTTGCGTCTGAAAATTAAAGTTGGGTCAAATTGACCCAAGGAGTGCAGAAGGGTTAAGATACTGCAGAAATATATTGGCCTTAGAAACAATTTTTATTTGAATTTTTTTTATTAAGTAGGTAGTTTTCATTACTATTTTTTTCACTGCAGCTCTATGATGCTATATTGTCTTTAAACACAATTTTAATTTGAAATTTTTTTTTCACTATAGCTCTTTGGTGCTATTTTGGTTTTAGACGTTGAAAAATTGACACAATTTTTAATAAACTTTTAGATCTTTTTTCTTTTGCATTAGTTTTAATAAAGTTTTTGGACTTTTCAATATCACTTTTCGCTTTTTAAAATAGCTTTTTCATATTTAACGGTTTAATGGTGTCCTTCAGGATATTCACTATTTCAGGATATTCATTATTTCATTTATGACGACTGCGCCACTTACGAGTCCGAGCGTTTTATTATTTAAAACAAAAAATAAATCACAACAAAGTTCTCGTTTAAAATTTTCAATTTTACTGGTTGAATTCAAATTAAGAACTAACTAACTTAAAACTTATATTAAAATACTAAATATTATTTAAAAATTATGCTGACGTCTAATGAAAAGCATTGCAAGAGAAATTAGGGTAACAAAATAGTAATGATTGCGAAATGCAGTTTACTAAATTTATTGATCAGCAAAAATTAAGTTTACTGAACTTTTAATTTAGTTAAGTGCTACTTTTTCTGATTACCAGAAATTAAGTTTATTGAACTAGAAAAATGTTATTGTTTTCAGTCAATGGTCATGGGCAGGGAACGTGTTGAATTGTTATTGGAATGGCTGGTTGACATAACTCACGCGGTCAAGCAACTCCAAAATAAAATTTGGAGAGCCGGCCCACCCGTAAGACTTGTATTCTATTTGCGTTCTGATATAGGTCATACAAGGAGATCAGATGGAGTGGAGTATTTCTTACACCGTTTCAGAAAACCTAGGCACTTGAATGCTCTCTTGCGACATGAAAAATATGCTTGTTTCACCGAAAATCGCATTGAATTTTCATGCCAAGAACATCGAGAGCTTTTGATTTCATAATATATATACCACCCATAATTGCAAATGAGGTAGCACATTCAGTGGTATGCCTGTGTGAAAGCACACGACACTGGATTTTACGAACGTTAAATTGAACCCTCTTCGCAAGGCCCCATTTGAATTTACCAAAAGGTGGAGATTAAGGGTGTCGTTCATTTTCTTTTGCATAGCTCCAATATCCGGAAGACTTGGCCTATGGCGAAATAAATATGAATGGCATATGCTACTGTCATCTGCGAAAGAAAAAATAGAGTTGGAAGTCTGACGTAAAAGGTCGTTAAGAACAGTAAAAAATAAGGTAGGAAAGAGGACGGAGTGTTCATGAGTGTTCATATGAGTGCCCCATGCCACACTTTTTTGAGATGAAAAAATCAAAAGCCACTCTTAACTTTTGCCGAAATGGTAAATAGATTGACACCATTTTTCAAAAAGAAGGCTAGTAAATCACCCATAGAGCGTCCCCTACGGAAGCCGCACTGCCGGTCACTAAGTAAACTACTGGAATCCAGATATTTCACAGGATAAAAATTAAGCATACTTTTCCTTACTATGGAAAGTGCAGAGCAAGTTACGATTGTGTGACAATTTTCAGGAGATTGGTGTTACATTAGCAACCTTCCAACAAGATGGGAACTCACCAACAAAATGCTGAAAAGTTTTGCTAATGGACGCGCTAACATCGAAAAGCACTGCTTCAAGACCAGTGCTGGAATTCCAACCGGATCAGGGGTCTTGTTTATGTTGATATCCGCTAAAACCATTTTAACTACACGTGCTGTGAAGAATATATCTGGCATCTTTACTGTTACGGGCAGCACACAGTGGCACATATTTTAAGAAGGCGACCAAAAATCAGTTTTTTAGTAGTTACCAATCTTAGTGTTTTCTTATTCATTTGAAAGTAAATACCAGTAAAGCTCGTGAGGCAAAACTTTAAAACTCTGTTCCAAATATAACACATTGAATAGGGTGACAAAATAGACTATCCGAATATGTTGTTGAAATAAAACTTTTTTTTTTAGTAAATTCTAACTTTCAAATTACTATAATTTTTTGTTTTAAAAGATATCAAATTAAAATAAATCTTCTTTTGTTAGTTTTCAGTTTTAAAAAAGGTCAAAATTCTTCAAAAATCTCATGCTTAATAGGGCATAACTCCCTCCTGTCAAACCACGTCAAAAACGTATTTCTCTGTGTTATAGCCCAAAGCCTCCCCTTCACACCTATACCACATTATATGTGCACCAGGTTGCGACCATATGCACCAGAGCAAGTTTTCTGACAAAAGGTCAGGTATTTTGTGCAAAAATTATGAATGCATACGAAATTTAAAAAAAAATTTTTTCTACAGAGTAATTTTTGAATTATTTTAACACAAAGTTAAAGCAAAATTTTTTTCAAATTTGCAATGGAATCTAGTAATATACAAAAGCACTATATTGTACCTATCACATTTGAAAAATCTAAATATTTAATGAAGTCTTAACTACCGTTAGAATTGGTAATGGAAAGTATATCATAAAACAAAAAGATCATAAAGAATTATGAATCCAGAATAATGAAATAATTAAAAAGGAAGTCTTAAATAAAATACGTGAATGCACATGTTTACTATGGCATTCGAATGTAAGTTTTACTTTCACACCCGATTATTCTTAGTACCTGTTTATTTTTGCAAGAAAAACGAAAGAAAAAAGAATAAATTCCAAAAACATATCTTCAGCTAGGCCTAATAATCGACCAACATAAACAAAGAGAAGGAAATTCGAATGATGAAAATACTGCAAAAGATTTTTTTCCTATCCACAAACTGCAGCATCTATCACAAGTGTAGATTATGAGTTAAAAAGACGATTCGAAATCATATTACAAGTCTTAGCATGCAGCAGAAAGATAAATGCAAAAAAATTTGGTGATTACGCCAATAAAACAGCTGCAATTTAAAATGAAAAATATTCTTGGAGATATATGTCTTTAATGGTTCATAAAATTTTGTATATTGGGGAATAATTCATTCAACATAATTTTCTACCAATAGCAGATCTGTCTAAAGAAGCGCAAGAAAATAGGAACAAAGACTAATGATTCTTTTGCGAAAAGCACAAGAAAAATGTCTAGATGTTGTACAAACGAAGATCCTATCACCATTTTGTTGTGTAATGCAGATTCATATATGTCCAACATTCGACAAAATGGAAAACAATTCTAGTTGAATTAGAAGAGGAGGCTAAACAACTATAATAAAATTTCTTAATGTATAGTAGCTCTTTAATTTAAAAGTATACGTATGTATGTATATTAATCAATATTTATTTTATAAATTGTTATAGAAATATTTAAAAAAAAATAAAATTTTAACTAAAATATGATTTTTTCATTAAAACTTTTCGTTATTAAAAAAATTTTAATTTATTAAAAAATTAAAATTTTTTATTTTAAATGGATGTTTAAAAAACAACCTTTGGCCCTTGTTGCTTTTAAGCTTAAAAATATTACGGCGTCCAAAATTTGGCGTTTCCTGACAAGACTTAGTTTACAAAACTATTAATAATTGTAATTTGTAACAATAAGATGAGGACATACATATGAAAAAAAAATTTTATGTTTCAACACTCGTCTCTTACACTCAAATTCAATTAATAATTGAATATAATAATATTAAAATTAAAGTTTAAAATCCCACCTACCATATAGAAAAAAGCGAATATCAAAATTCCGATCAAATCAAAAAGTTACAGATTTTTGAACGCCTTCTCGCCAAATGTGCCACTGTGGAGCGATTGATTGCAGCAAGAATTACTTGAAAAATTTTAGCCAAGATGTGCTTTATCAACCGGGTCGTTATTAATTCGATCATACCTTAAGAAGGCGAAATTGAGGAACTAGCATTATCTTCCACTCTTTTAACGAACGACCAAAAGCTTTTACTACCCTGAGGAGCAGTAAGAAATTTAGCAGTGAGTTAAGTTAAATTTAGTTAAGCGAATTAAATGTCTCCCCGGTGAATTTTTATTACTGTTAACTCAAAAACATTTAATGTATACCTTAAATTTCTTAGGGTTAAGAGGGTGTCTTTGTTACACTCTTGATCGTGTCACTAGGAAACGTAAGCTCCACACATCCATACATTTTATTTTATCTACTAGAAAACCTTAATAAGTTTTTAAGTTCAGTAGCTTCAGCGTTATTAGTATTCGAATGATAATATTTGGAAGCTACAGATAACACAAAAATTGAGTTTATTTTGCACAACTTGCAAGCAAATAAAAGTTCGGGTTATGGTAACATCACACACAATAGTCTGTTGTTCCGCAAAGCAACAATAGCAAAAATAATTGCAATGATATTCAATAAAGTTTTTAATGATGCAAGATATCTAAACATTTTTAAAATACATAAAATCATCCCTATACCCTATGCACAAATAAAATTGGAAATTTCTAACCATTCCAAAAACTTATTTTTGAACATTGAGCAAATCCTCAAGATCCATGGCTCTGCTCAACATGCCATCAAAATACAGCAAACTCTTTACACGCTACTTCTAGTACATATTCTTCAATTGCATCAAAAAATGTATTAGTTAGACAAAAATCCCTAGAGTTGAAAAAGTTGAAGGAGGAACGTGAACTTGCACGTGACGTGACCATGAATATCTCTATAGAAAATATTAAAGTCTCCAGCAAATGCAGGACGAAAGCTAAGAGATTCAGTCCACTTCCCCTACGAATCACATACCTTAAACCTCAAATGCTATAGCAACCCACCGAATTTAACCTCATTTACGACATCTTCAGACATACCAATAACAGCGAACAACAATGCTATTATAACAACAGTCGCATCTAATCTACCTTCAAAACACATCTTTAATGAAAACAATACTAAAGATTATCAATCGTTTAAATATACATATCCTAATTTTTCACTTCATTATGCAGCTACTCAAAATTAAACTACAATACGTTTCCGTCAATCGCAAAATACAGGTCACCTCAGCAGCAATCATTTATTGACGCTGACAGCCAGACAGGTTTCAATTTTTTCCGGAGCAGGCTGCAACTCTAGAACAACGTAGACTTAGAGGCGACCAATTGCATGCTCGTCAAGCCGTCCCAAAAGATTTACCTGCTTTTTCGGGTTGCCGAAAGGAGTGGCCACTATTTAGCTCCACGTACGACTGGTCAACTTCTGTTAACGGGCTAACAGATGCAGAAAGTCTACAACGAGCTCTTCGAGGCGATGCTTTAGAGGCTGTTAAAGGAATTCTCATTCATACTTCGTGCGTACCCCATGCCATTTCTACATCGCAAGTTCTGTACGGTCAGCCGGTATTCGCTAAAAAACAAAATAAAAACATTAGCACAAATAAATCCAAAAAAATGGAAACAATCAACTATTAAAGCATGTGGATTCTCCGATGAGCTAAATAATACTTCGTTACTTCAGAAACTTGTTTCCAAATTACCACCATACTACTAAATTATTTAGGTTTCTAATAAACTAAATCTTCAACAAGAAAACAAAAAAGCAAATTTAGTTGAATTTTTTAATAGGATATTTGATGTCGGCTTGTCAGCTAGTACAGCAAATGTTAAAAATTATTCTAATTATTAGTCTTTTTATTCACAATTACGCAGAAACGAATAAAAAGAAATGTTATATTTGCAGTGGTGATTGTAAGAATGTTGCAAATTCTACAAAATTTGTGTCATTTGACCGCAAACAGAGATGGAACTTTGCTAAAAAGTTCGAGTTATGCAAGCACTGCTTAAGAAAACACAATAGAATTTGTTACAACAAAGACATTTTCAACGTTGAAGGTTGCCAGTTTAAGTACCATAATCTTCTTCACAAACAGCCAGAACATATTAATAGCCCATTCAATTCGCCTAAAGCATACTACAATAAAAAAGAAAAGGAGGGCAATAGTATACAAAACTTAAACACACACAACATGACACAACAACAAATTCTTTTTAAAGTTTATTTCAATAAAATGACGGTTTGTCAATAAGTTTAATAGAAGAGGAGATTGTGAACCAATTGGATTTAAAGGGAGAAGTTGAAAAACTTTGCTTTAAATGGACTTAAAATGTAGAAAGAGTGGAAAATATCAGTGGTAGAAATGAACCAATTGCTTTAAAAACAGCACTAGGATTTATGGTGATTAACCAACACAGTACAACATGCATATTTGCGAGTGTGCTGAAACTGAAAACAAAATTCATGAGCTTGTAAAACATTTTTATAAAATCGAAAGTTAAGCCATCAAAATTTTAAAGTTAATAAAGAAGATGCAAGATCCATGCAGAATTACAGAATTTTACAAAACAACTCGACGATGGACATTATGAAATATGTTTGTTGTGGAAACAGATCAAGTTAGCTTACCAAATAATTATCAAATGGCCAAAAGTAGACTTTAATGCTTGGAAAACATGTTACTAAGAAACAAGGAAATTTCTGCAGCTTATGCTAAAACAAAAGCTGAAAGGATACGGCAAATGTCGAATCGTGTAGGACGATGCAGCGAAAATCAACAGAATATCATTAAACACCATGCTTTACAAGGGTCCAGATCGCTTAGCATCGTTACGAGGTATACCCTTTCAGCTTAGAGAAATACAGGTAGCGCTATTTGGCGACATCGAGCAGATGTTTCACCAGGCGTACATGCTGCGTGAGCATGTTCAACGTTTTTTTGTGGCGAGATTACGAAGCGGACAAAGAGCCCGACGTTTATATCATGCCATACTCCTTTCTTATCTAAAGCATTTTAAAGAATTATGCACAACCAAATTACTCTTTTTCTTAACACTAATAAACTGCTCACCAACAGGCAATCTGGATTTAGAAAGAAACATAGTTGCATAACAGCACTGGTAGATGTTTCTGAGGAAATTCAAAAGGAAGGAGATAAGGGTAAAATTGCCTTTCTAGTTCTATTAGACCATTCCAAAGCCTTTGATACTATTGACCATAAGATCATGTGTTATAAGTTAAGCAAGTTCTTTAACTTTTCATTGACGGCTGTACAGTTATTGTCAACGTATCTTTGCAAAAGACACCAGTATGTTGAAACTCAAACCAGAAAGTCAAAAGTACTTCCCGTGACGAGAGGAGTTCCGCAGGGCTCAATACTTGGCCCTCTACTGTTTTGTATGTATTCCAATGACCTCCCTAATATCCTTAATCAGTGCCAGATTAGAATGTATGTGGATGATGTTCAAATCTACACAAGTTGTAGCGAAAAGACGATTATTAACTGTATTAACACTTTAAATCAACAACTGGATTTCATCAATAATTGGGCTTATGCAAATGGATTAGGAATTAACCCGAAAAAATCAAAATGTATTGTTGTTTAAAAGAGATCATCGCAAATTAATGACATACCGAATATTATTATTAATAATCAAGCTATTGAAATAGTGAAATCGGCTAAAAATCTTGGAATCATTTTCAATAGTACCATTTCTTGGTCCGATCACGTTAACTATGCTTGCGGTCGCACATTCGGTATGTTAAGATCTATTTGGCCAACTCCTTTGAAAATTAGAGTTCTCCTTGCCAAAACTTACTTAGTTCCCATTTTATTGTACGGTTGTGAGCTTTTCGCTAGATGCGACGCTGCCAGTAAAAGAAAATTAAACGTCATATTTAATAGTATCATCCGTTATGTTTATGGTCTAAAAAGACACTCTAGAGTGTCAGCATTTTCCCCATTGTTGTTCGGTGTCAGTTTTGAAAACCTGATTAACCTAAGAATTTTAATATTTTTGCACAGAATTATTTATTCCCAGAATACCTATACAATAGACTCTCGTTTGCACACAATTGCAGAGGCAAAAGAATTAGACCTCTGTCATATAAAACTCTGATTTTACAATGGCACTTTTTTGTTTTCGCGGTAAATCTCTGGAATTCGAGTCCTTATAGCTCCCAAATCTTAAGTAACGCGCGACAATTTAAGGTAAATCTAATAAAGCTGTTTTCAGAATAATTACTTTTTTTTGTTATAGTAATAATAGTAATAATTTTTACATGTTTTACAATTTTTTTTTTAGTTTTCTGTATGTACATATGTATGTATAAAAGTATGTGTTTACATGAACATGTGCACATGTTTGTTTATTTTCATGTATACATATGCTTACGTTTATATACCTATGTACTATGTCCTTGATTCATGTTAGAACTCTTGCTAAAATTGTTTACTAAAATACTTTTATCGTCTATTTTACATTGTTTTTTGTACACATATTATAGTATTATTATATTTATTTATTAATAATTATTTTTCATTTTTTTAAGTCAAATTTAATATGTTATGATCAGTTTATATAATCAGTTGTACTCTGCAAAATAAGACCTACAGTCTTGTTTGTGGAACAATAAAAATAAATAAATAAAATAAACGTCATGATATTTGGAGCTTCGTACGCACCTAGTATCTCGTAATACGTAAGAAATATAAATGCATTGAAGTATGACAGGCAGTTCCCACAGGCGGCTGCTGCTATTAGGAACAACCACTATGCCGACCAATTTTTTTTTTTGTAAACACAAGCGATCAAAAAATTAGAAAGCAAAGGAAGTTAAATGTATTCAAGGCCTAGCTAGTTTCAATCTTAGAAATTGGGTCTCAAATAAAGCTGAGTTAGTTTACGAATTAGAAAATGAAAAATGTTGAAATGAAAGGCAGATAAATATGAGCTTAGATAAAGAAACAGAAAAGGTATTAGGAATTTTCTGGTACCCTGTAGATGACACTATAATATTTAAGATTTTACCATACATATTGAATAACGAAGTTATTAGTCACAACAAATTTCACACGAAACGCCAAGGTTTGAAAATTTTAATGTGTATCTTAATATTATTCTACAGGAAATTGGGAGAAGTGGCAGCGGGTGGGATGACTTTATTATAAAAGAACAACTAATAAAACGGAACAAATAGCTTAATTATCTTCCACATTAAAAAAAGTTTCCACATAGCGTTGGTATTTAAAAACAATTCCTATTTATGCTGATGCATACACTGAACTGCACATATTCGTGGATGCAAGCGAAGTTGCTTACTTCCGCATATCTCATAACAAAAATCTAGTTTGTTCTCTGGTGGGCTCGAAAACTCGTGTAGCTCCCTTGCGGATGACCTAGAACTTTTGGCTGCCCTCATTGGAGCGCGTTTTGCAAATAGTATAATAAAAAATCATTCAGTTGCAATAAACAATAGATATTTTTGGACCGACTTAACATTTCTTAGTTGGTTAGTAAACAATAATAAAAGATATCTTAAATTTGTTTCCTTGGGCATTAGTAAAATTCTTGAAACAACAGACCTACATGAATGGCATTAAATACCAAGAAAAGAGAATGAGGCCGATGATGCGACAAAGTGGTCGAAAAGACCAGACGTTTCAGCAGGTAGTCGTTGGCTTAAGGGCCTGGAATTTTTTCTAACACCTGAAAGCGAATCCAAATCAATTGATTATGTACAAGTTCATAATACAGAAAAAATAATCGTGGATGCCAATCGTTATTCAAATTGGAATATGCTTTTGAGAACCACTGCGTATGTATTTCGATTTTGTAATATTGTGCAAAAGAAGACTAATCCGGATATCGAATTAACCTCCACGGAACTATTTGAAGTCGAAAATTTATTATTTCACATCGCACAAATGGAATACAATAACAGCGATATTAGTCTTTTAAACTCAACAAATAATTAATAAATTAAGCCCTTTGTATAAAGTAACTCTAAAATTGGATGAAAAGCAAATTCTTCGCGTTAAAGGGAGCTTAAAAAACAAATATTCCTGATTACGCAAAATCATCAATAATTTTGCCTAAAGAGAGCCGTAATATTCAACTTCTCATTATGCATTTTCACGTAAAATTCAAAAATATTCATAATGAAACTGTTGTCAACGAAATAAGACAGCGCTATTATATTCCGCAAATACGAGCTGTTCTTAAAAAAGTAGTAAGCAATGTCAACCTGCAAAATAAGGAAAGCCATTCCGAAACATCTACAAATGGCAAAATTGCCAAAGCTGATAAGCAGCATTTTGTCCGGGGTGGACAATTTTGGCCCAATGGTAGTGACCGTTGGTCGACGTACCGAAAAATCATATGGTGCCTTATTTATCTATCTTACAATAAGAGCTGTACACATAGAGATTGTTAACCCTTTATATATAACTCGCGTATAATAGCAGTTCGAAATTTTATATCCCGTCGCGGAACCACAAGAGAGTTTTTCAGTGATAACGCAACAAGCCTTACAAGCGCTGAGAAGGAGATTTGAGAAGCCATTAAACAGATAGATAAGAACGAACTTATACGTACATTTACTACAGCAAGTACAAGGTGGCATTTTATTCCACCATCGTCGCCACATATGGGAGGAGCGTGGAAAAGATTAGAAAGATCAATTTAAAGAATTTTTTATAATACTTCACCTATACGAATACCAAGCGAGGAGTTAGCCGAAGTAGAAAACATAATAAATTCCCGACCTTTAGTTTATATGCCGATTAAACATGAAAACGCTGAAGCTATAACACCGAATCATCTGGTAGTATACTCATCGAACGGAGTAAAACCTTTAGTAACATACGACGATAGCGGTGTTGCACTGAAATATAGTTGGCTATATTCTCAGCAGTATGTGGATAGATTCTGGCTGAAATGGCTAAGAGAGTACTTACCATCGTTAACGTTTAGGTCAAAGTGGCACGAGAAGACAAGCCGTTGCAAGTTGGCGACCTGGTTTTAGTGGTTGACCCGTTCAGTCCAAGAAACGTGTGGCCAAGAAGAAAAATTGTTGAAACAACTATAACAAATGATAGTCAAGCACGTAAAGCAAAAATTCTTTATACTGTCGAATAACAGTGCGGTCAGCGACTAGATTGGCTACACTTGTTGTAACTTGTCACTAGGAGTAGGACTTCAAAAACATCTTGTCATACTGCGTGGGGGGTGGGGTGGGGGGGATGGGTGTTAGCTCCACAGGCAAACTCTGCTAATAATGCAACCCTAGAAGCTATCAATTATTTTTTCGAAAATTATTTGTATGTAAGTGTATAAGTTTTATTATATATAAAGTGTATAAGTTTTATTATATATAAAGTGTAGCCATTCTATAAATCAAAAGTAAGAGCCATTACAATAGTGGTTGCGCACTAGAACGTGTTGAATTTCTAACATTAAAAATTTGGTGGTTTAAAACCAAAAAGTATGTAAATAAATATTTATATTTTATATCTCCTATTATTTTAAGAAATTAAAACAATATTTTGTAAAACAATAAAGAAATACCTGAATCTTATCAAGTCTTGCCTGTGTTCATATTTCCAACAAGCCACCACAAATTACTATTGCTTACAAATGTATTAGAGGTATTGGTTCGCAAACCATTCAATTTGGTAGTAATACATCACGCACACAAAGAACTACATGTAGGGCTATGGATTTTAATTTAGCAAGATGCAGACTTAAGCTAACCAAAGAATACAGCCAGATACCTAATCTATATTGTTTTATCAACTTTTAAAAGTAGTCTAAAAGAATTTTTATGTCACACACATGGAAGTACTGCTTGCACCTTGAAAGCCAACATAATTATTTCTGTTGTCATACCTTTCGGCGAAGACCGTCGTCACTGGCTGTTTATTTGGGACGTTTGGCGAGCGCTTTTGATGTGAGAACATCATTTTTAAGCCGCGTTTTGATTAGTACTGGCGAGATAGTGTAAGGTGTTTGTTGCAAAGATAGTGGTGGTTATTTAAATGGTATTATGCATGTAGATTGCCTGATATTTCAGTCGTTTATTATTGGGTAGATTGTTTTAATAATTTTGGTGTAAAAATTGTCTTAGAGGTTGTATTTACCTGACGTTAATAATATCTCTGTTAAACTTTCGTGTTTTGTATATTTCCATGTTTTCAAGAACGTACCGTCTTCGTCCTTTTTTACTAGGATGTTTTAATGTCATACATTCATCTATTTGCCTTGGCTCGTGTTCATGTGTGTTAAGGTGTATGCGAAGTTGGAGTCTTCTCTTTTCCGTTTATATGATATGTAAACGACGTTTTTAATGCTTGTCCGCTGGTGTTAAATTTATTGGTTATTTCTGTTTTATTTCCTCTTGTTTTTAGTGTTGTATTGTTTAAGTAGTTTATCGATAGTAGTGCAGTTGTAACCTTTATTTTTTACTATAGTGTAAATTGTGTCGGGTTCTTTTTTATATTTGTCTGCAGAAAGTGGCACTAACTTAAGTCTGTGAATCATATGGTAGGATGGTTTGAGGAGCTGTGGATAGTTGTGTCTTTTGTGGTTTTCTGTATTTGTCAAAGTTTAAGGAGTCAATTCCTCGTGTTATTGTTATGTCAGGATAATGTACAGTTCCGTCTTTCTCTTTTTCGATTGTGTATGTGATTTAGTTATGTATTGTGTTTAAATCCGTCGGAATTTCTTCATCGTTGTCCTCCTCTAGAATGCATATTATGTTGTCTACGTATCTCTAATAATGAATTATTTTATGTTCTTTCACTAGTGTTTTAATGTGTAGTTGTTCTAAATGTTGCATAAAAATCTCTGTGAAAATTGCGGGTATCAAGTTTCCGATGCCACGTCCCTCAGGTTATTGTTAAATCTTTAGTAGTTTTGTTTTAGTATCGTTTTTGCAATATCCATTATTGCGTTAATATATTGATTGTCGTATAACTTGGAAAGTATGGTACGTAGAATAGTTAACGTTTCTTGCGTGGGTATTAAGTATATAGATCCTTAATGCCGAAGGAAACGAGTCTCGTATTTTCAGTAATTTTGATGTCTTAAAGTTTATTGATATTGTAGTCTGCAATATGAATATGTTCTGCAAATTTATTTTCTCTTTTAATAATATGTAAAGTGCTGTAGTTGTAGGGGGTCCTGGATTCATGTTCATGTATATGTATAGTTTACCGTCAGTAAACGTTTTACAGCGTAATAAATCATTATTAGCTTTGTATTTAACTGTTAAGTAATTTTCTGTTCGCTCGGATGTGTTTTTAATTTAGTGTGTTCTTTTGTTGTTTTTTCAAGTACATCGCCTATCTTTTGTCTCATGTCTTTTTGTCGGTCAGTTGGTAGGTATGTAATAGTAACTTCTAGACGGGCTTCAATTGTTTTTTGTATTTTGTCATAAGGTAGATTATGTTTTAGTCCCTTCTTCTTTAGCTCTGTTTCACTGTCGGTGAATCGTACGGTTGTAAGGTTTTCCACACGTGGGTAAAATTCTATGTTTTTGCCTTTGCGCGTTTGTCAGTCTGTTTTGTAAGTTTTGTAAACTTTCTTTATGGTAAATATGTGTTAAGTAATATTAAATATGAAGCCTATAATGTAAATAGCCAACATGCTACTGGCCACTTAAAAGCCATATTTGGTGCTGAGGCAAAAATTTAATTATTTGTTAAAACTAAAAAAGTGAAATCAAAATTAAATAATAAAAAGTTTAATATTTTTACTTTCCTCAAATTAGACCTTTTTTACCATAACACTGTAGCACATTGTTGAATTGAGACCCCCAAAAGCTGAAATTATAGCAGAAGAAAAACCCTAAATGGATTTTGAATTATTAGCTTACGTTTTTTTTTATAATTCATTTTTGAATTTTTCGACTGGGAGAAGGATTTAAGAGCATTTGCTAAAGAACATGTACTGATTCTAAAGTATATATCTCGTAAAATATTCGAAATATTGCTTTTCTCTCTTCAGCTAATTTTTACCTCCTAATTAATTAATTTTTCTTTTGACAATGTGCTGACTGATCTACCGTTCGAGCTCGTAACAACAATCAGCAAGTCTGAAGTTGGTAACACAATGCGGAATGAAATTTGTTGTCGCGATTTGCCAAACCGCAAATCAGAATTTATGTCCGCATTTCTTAAACGAAAAAAGGTAACAAACGTTAATGTTAAGACTTAGATACACTGTAACCGTCAAGGGGAGTTTCAAAAGTTTTACAGCGTTAACAAAGCAAACTCTTACGTCATAGATTATCAAAAATAAAAATGAGATGTATTAGCGCTCGCTCTCGCAACCCTAATTCCCAGCAAACATATTGGCAAACACCTAAAACAAATTTCATCATGATATGAATAAAAATGTCTTTTGTAGCATAAAAGGCATTGAATGTTATGAAAAGCATCATTTATCATAAAATACCATTCACATCTCATTTCGTAGACGTGTAGCTTTTATTTTTTTTACTTTGTTTTTTGTGTTCAATTGCAATTGAATCGTGTCTGTTTACTGTGCTTTGTTCAACAAAAATCAACAACAATGCTTAATAAATTCCGGAAAAAGATGACGATACTCCGACGCATGTGTTTTCGTCGCTTGCTCAACGATGAATGAATAAGATTTTAAAAGAGCGTAACAAATGTGTATGAATTTTTTTCAAACAATTGTTGTATGGGCTGAACATGTCTTACATCTACTGCAACAACATAAAAAAATTAGGCATTAAAATAGAATTAGAATATACCTCTAGAGACTGGCGATTGGTAACCGATAGCTTAATTCCTGCTTAAAAGCAGTGTTACTGCATAAAAGGAACCTGAAACCCTCAATACCTTTAGCATATAGCACAGACTTAAAGGAATGCTATGCAACTATCGAAATTTTTCTGTAAGTTACATATTGTTGCTACCGCTGTGTATCAAGTTGGGCATAACAAAGAAGCTTAAAGAATCGGTAACAAAAAACAAGGACAACGTATTTCGCTGCTTTAAGAAACAGTTATCCAGTAAAGTACTTTTTAACTAATCTCTTCAAATTTTTATTTATATTTTGTCCATTTTTTCCCAAAGCAGGTCTACTCAATAGACCAGACGTACGAAAGTTGCTAAAAAGTAAAGATTTCAATATGGGTTTCCACGGAAACGTCTTAATTTCATGGGATGCACTTACATATAAGCGAGCGCTAATTTTTTTACTTGAAGTTTTTATTTTTTAGTTCTCTTTCTCCGCATGTATTTTGTTAATTTTTTATTGCACTAACTTCACTAAACTAGATTTGTTTTAAATGAAACGAAAATTAAAATCAGGCGTGGTATTTAGCCCGCTGCCTCAAAAGACATTAACCAATCTTGCTAATTTTCAATATCAAAACTTTCGAAGCTAGGTCTAATCGATTGGCGTATTTAAAGTTCCTCTAGTTTGTCCGGTGCCTTGGAAAAAATTATTTTTACCTGAACACGGACGGACATCGCTTAATCGACTTACCTATACATTAGAACTCAGAATATTTACACTTAATGGGGTCGCAAATGGATATTTTTTATTTGTGGTGAAGGGTATAACTTGTACAAAAATAAGAAATTTGTACATTTACCAACTATTTATAAAAGTTCCCTTTGATCTTGCTTTAACTAAAACTCATGATAATGTTTTTTTTACAAAAAATTTTGGATTTCTAAGACACACATTTTATTTTTTATGCCCTTTACATTGGGTGCATTAGGGTTGTTGTTGTAGTTGCAATTTCTACAATATCCATTTACTACTTATAGATACTTATATATTCTAAGTTCTTATGCATAGCGAAGTTGATTGAGCGATGTGAGTCTGTCCTGTCTGATGAGCTAGAGAAAATTTAAATCCACCATTCGAGCAGACAAAGTTTTGAAAATTGCAAGAGCAGTCCATGCCCTTCGAGGCAGCAGAAAAACAATGACGCGGCGACAGCAGCTAGACTATATGGACTCTCCAAAATCCATTAGGAAGGATATTCAATTAGACCAACCTGTGCATCAGTTTTTTCGCCATCTGGTGGATTGTGTAAACTACTGACAAATGTTTAAAAAAACTCGCAGGGTCTTCGGAGTACAATTTAAGGGTTGCGATGAAAATTAGGAATAAGGCAAATAAAAGTACAATATCAGATGACGAAAAATAAGTTTCTTTTGATGTAATATCAGTTTTTCCGAGTATACCAGTGGACTGCGCTATGCAAGTTAATATGAGAAAATGCAACAAGGAGTTGTCGCATGATACTTAATGACCACATATCCCGACTTTATAACAAGAAATTTTTAATTCCAAGAATCAAAAAACACCCTTGGATACCTGCGGTAAATTGAAAAAAAACGCATTTGTTAATGGATTTTCATGATTTATACATTTTTTATTCTTGAGGTATTTAGCTCCCAGAACATTATGAAAATTAAAAAAAAAAATGCTTTTTAATTGCATTTTTAAACTGAAAAATAAAAGAACTTTTGTAAGAAAAAAAAACGTTTTCCCTCTTAAATTTTTGAATAATTTCAAAACGACAAAACGGCATCCTTTGGTTTTCGAGTTACGCTGAAATATATCTTCGTGCCTGACTGATTTAAAGGAAAAATTTTTGCCAGTCCATCCACAAAACAACCCTACGTAACGAGTGGAAAAGAATTTGATTTTTTCAGAGCTGTACAATCTAATGAGTACAATGTTTTATGTTAAAACTGTGAGAAGTCTTTTTTTTTCAAGTTAAATAGTAGCCACACAGGAGTTACATAAATGTATAACACGGAATGCATTTTCTTATATATAGTTTTAGTCCTTCATAATGATATCCGATGAATACCGATATATTTGGATCAATGGAAAATGATCTCAAACTTAACAATTATTCTTTTTCTATGTTATTGAAAATTTTTCGAAACTATATTTAGATCATCGACATTTTCGAACCGACTGTAATTAAGGTTTGGTGAAGTTACGTAATATATAAAGACTAGCTTTATGAGGCTTGATAACAAGTTTCATAGCATAGCTTCACGAAGAACTTTTTGGCTCTATTACATAAATAACCAACATGATGTCTATCTCTTTAAGCATTTTTTTTCTACCGCAGTTGACACAGGATAATATCCCTGTTTTATCGGTTAGGTATTACCTACTTGAATTTATGAGATTAGTTCTGCCTAATCTTTGCTTTTAAAGTTAGGAGACGAAGAAATTACAGCAATAAGTTTCTGTCGTTGATTGTCGTTAAGGATAAAAAAGGGCTATTTTTCATTTCGTAATAGATATTTTTTAAAACTTTCAAAAGGTTACCAGGTTACCACGAACATTAACGATAGAGTTGTCACGATTCGATTATGTTTGGAATTGAGTCCAGTGCCTTGCAATAATAAGGCTTCTACAAATAAATTTAGCAAACAATGTATTCCCTTGAAGCAAATATATATTTATTATCCAATCCGCTTTTTTAACCTGCGAACTGCATTTAAAAAAATTTTTTTGCGAAAAATTTTCTTTTGGAAACTCAAGTTCAAGATAATTCTGATACTTGCACCTATATCTAATATGTCCGTTGCATGCTAAAAAAGAAACCTTTAAAGCAAAAAACTTATTTGTTTTGTAAAATTAAAGTACCGTAATGTAGAGCGTATTGGGCGTTTGATATTCAGCTGACCAACCGAAAAAAATATTTGTTTTTCTTTTAAGAAAAACTTTTGTAATATGGAAAGTTTGGGGAAATAATTTTTTTCGTTTATTTATTTACAATCTAAATCAACAACAATAATTATTATGCAATGATATTATTACTTAAATGGTAATCTAAAACATGAGATCTTTTTTACTTCATCTGCGTCATCTAACAGTGTTATTGTAAGAATGTTACTGTAATTACTAAGGCGATCTAAGTACCTCTGACTAAATATATTTATTTCGCTACTAACTAAAGGAATTCTAAGATCTTTGTGAATTTGTTTATTCGTTACAAACAACGGAGCTTTAACAATCGTTTTCAGAGTTTTTGATTGATACGTCCATACATTTAGTATAGTACATTTAGTATAGCCTTATCAATTTTAAATTTATTTTCTAAATAAGCTTTTGATTTGGCATCTAGTAACTAGTATATTCTCTTGGTTCTCACGTTAAGTTGTTCTTTTTTTGCATTAATGTGCTTTTTCCATGTCAATCGTCTGTCAAGATGCATTCCCAGATATTTAACGGTTTCGGCTTTTCGTAAGGCAGATCCATTAATATATAAAGTAGGACACTCTTCCCTACTTAGTGTGAATGTCACATGATTACATTTACCTTGTTAATTTCAATTTTCCATTATAAAACCACTGTTGTAATATATCCAGCTCTTTCTGAGCTAATATGGATGCTTCATTTGGCGATTGATTCGAATATAAATTTGCAGTGTCGTCCGCATAAGTAGCTGGAGTAATATTACTATCAACTGATATGTCAGATGTAAAAACAATATACAAAACTAGATCTAGGACACTTCCTTGTGGTACGCCTGCTCTTATATCGCAAATGTTAGACTTTTCATCATTTACTTTAACATAAAATGTGCGTTCATTTAAATATTATTTTAAAAGTAAGTAGGAGGAGGCGGTAATAAAATTTTTAATTTGAGTAGGAGCCCCTCATGCCAAACTCTGTCAAATGCCTGTTTAACGTCTAAAAACAGTGCACAATAGTTTAATTTTTTTTCTAACGAGTCAGAAATTACATTCAGGACTCGATGACATTGCCCCGGTGTATCATGCTCGTGTCTTAAAACAAACTGGTGGTCAGGTATTCTATTTTTCTTATTTAAAATCGGAAGCAATGAATTTTTAAGTAACCTTTCTAATATTTTTTAAAAAAATATGCAATAAACTTATCACAGAATTATATAAAAGCGTTAAAAATATAACACATTTTTTTGACAGAGACTTAGCAACAATCGGTCGAGTTTTGTCGTATCCGGAAGACTTTGAATTATTTAATTTATCTATTTCTTTCTTTACTTCACTTGGCGAAAATGGTTTTATTGGACGGTTCATAGGATATGCAGTATCCAAAATTTTAGAATATTATTTTCTTTCACCGAGTTCATAACTGAGCATGGTAGAAAAGTTTGCTCTAGATGTGTGGAGAACGCAGCAGCTTTGCTTTCATTAATTCTGCACCATCTTTAATTTAAGTCTCTTATAGGCACATTTCTAGTTGGTAGATTTTTAAAGCGTTTTGTGGCTTTCCAACTTAAAATCATTTTTATTTGTGCCATTTAAAATTGCAAGAAAGTTTTTCTTCGTTTTTCATTTCAATAATACGTTTATTAAGGTGTTTCGACGCTCGGTTATAGTTTGTTTTATCACGTGCGTTTCTGCTTAGCTGCCATATCCTTCTTACTCTTATTTCTGTACATATAGCATAGCTGTTCCGATTAGTTGGTATTAATTGTGAAGTAGACACAAAAGCGGCTTCATGTATTTAGTTTTAAACTTACATTAAGCTGTGTTTTCTCATCCATCCATCTTTGAAATAAATTGACATCTGTCTTAGAAGAAAAAGTGTTTGTATTTTATATCATAGTTTGCAACAAGGTATTACAGCAAACAATTACAGGTGTATGATCAGAGCTTAGGTCGTCATTAATAAAGATTTCAAAACGTTGATTTGGTAAATCCAAAAAAAAAAGTCCAATAGGTCTGGGATTTTGTTCGGATCACTAGGGCAATAGGTGGGCCTACCTGTGGACAGCGTTTTATATTTATTTATTTTTTTTTTTTTTTTTGGATTAGTTAACTGGGAGCCCCACTAAGGGCCAAGCATTTAAAAAAAATCATCATGGTTTTTCTGTCAAGCTATGTCTTGGTGGAAAATATACAGAAAATACACAGATGTCTACGTTGTTGCATTTGATTTTTATACCACTATCAGTACTAATGGTTTTATAATAGGCGCTAAGATTTCAAATTTTATGGAAGATTTAACTAAAATTGCAGAGACAGCGTGCGCTTTGCCATCAGGATGATTAGCTTGCACAATATCGTAGTTTCTAATTTTAAAAAATGTTTTACTCGTGAAGTGTGTTTCATATATCGCTATTATATCTAAGTAATTAGACTTAAGAAAATTTTTTATTTCTTTTGTATGCTTTAAAGCACCGTTTGCATTCCGTGTTGCAATTCTTACGTTAATTTGCATAAGTTAATTGCGTCATAATTTCGAACATTTTGTCCATCATTCTTTCTAATCTCTCCATAAATCTATTTTCTATACTTGTTAGCGTAGCTTTACTACGTGTGCATATGACATTCTACCATGAACACTTGAATTATTAAAATTGGGAAAAATAAGATCAGAGTGTTGCTGATTTGGGAACGTTTGGTGTCTTTTTGTTTCATTTAAAATTCTTGGATTTGTAGCACGTGTTTTGATTAACAGGTCTTGGTATATTTTACATCCATTATGGTTTTCTTAACAGTTCACACATTTTGGTGGATTATTGACGGTCTTAGTGCACTCATATGTTTGGTAATCTAGCCCCCGTTTTACGCACCGGAAAGTCTTTTTGCAGTACGTTTTAGTATGCCCGAACTACTGATATCGAAGACATTGAACTAAATCATCGACTTTTTTGGAGCCTCGTTACTAACAATTGCCCTATTAATGCTTCTAATATTGAAAATTTGTTTGTTTTTTTGATTTGGGTCCAAATCAACAAAAATCATTGAACGTGGAAGTTTAGTTATTCTACTTTTTACTTTTATAACATCTTTTACTGGATGTCCTATTCGCAATAACTCAGCCAGGTATTAAATGGTGCAAACCTTTAATCATTACTATATATGGTCGCTATTTTTTTAATTGATATGTATGAAAATTAATAGATTTTTATTCTAAATACTTTTTCACTTTTCTGTACGAATCAACATTTTTAATCATAAGCCTTATTTGGCTATCTTTCACTGATTTATAATTGAAGTCACAATTTGGTATTGCACTACACATATCTTTTAAATATTTTACTAATATTTGAAACATTAGGTATAAAGATTAGAGGCGGTTTAGGAGATTTATCTACACAATCTGGTATATTTTGTTCATTAGCATTATGTTCAGAAGTTCCTGGCTCTTCATTTGAGTTAAACTTTTTGTGCAAATGTATATTTAGTGAGTCTCTTATTGTTGGAGTTTGTAGGTATTTGCCGCCAAATACCATCGCCATCATTATTGTAATAAAATTTTGTTTATTAAAATTCTTTTTAGTTTCTAGATTTTTTTTATTTTTAGTTTTATAAATATTTTTAGTTACATTGATTTTTGTGTTGTTTTTTATTTTTACGTTGCCTGTTTTTGTTTTGTTTTTTATTTTTGCGTTGCCTGTTTTTGTTTTGTTTTTTGTTTTTATGGATTAATATTAATCCTTTAATGGAATGTTAATTCCTTTGTTTTTAACTTTCAACGAGTTTGGTTTTTTATACTTATACGTTTTCCTTTTTTTTATTTATTTGTAGTCACAAAATTAACGCACATTATCATTAGTCTGATCACAACCACGGCTGATTACAACCACGGCTGAACAAAGACTGGGACATAATTTGAGAGCAATCAAGTACTATGTGTTTCTTAGGTTTTAGTAACTCTTGTTTTAGAATCTTACAATAATTTAAAGATTTATTATTAAAACCGTAATATAATATGAGAAGCATTTTTATCATTTATTTTTGTTCTTAAGCCCTGAGGTTTGTAGCTATTTTTTGAAGATCGATCATAAAGGCAATCTTCTTAATTTTAAAGAAATTTTAGCAACGCAGAATTAAATTGTACGGCGTTAATACAGAGTTCTGCATTTGGTGTTAAATCGACACTACAAAGATCTATATAAGTTTCAATTTCAGAAATATGCCTTCGTGGCAAAAACCTTAAGCTTTGCATAGATAAATTCCTGCGGGTATATTCACCATTTAGAAACCTGTCTGTTTTTTCATAAAATTTTCAGTTCTTAATTCCGTGTGAAAATTTCTACCTACTTGAATTTTGATATTGAAGTAGGTAACATATACAGAAGATTGAAAACTGCTTCAAGAATTAAAAGTCTCTCCCGGTTCTTACTTGCGAATTTCATCATGAATGTAATAGGGACATTTTGAATCTTTGCTTGAAGTATTTCCAAAATTAATTTCTTGATTTTCCACAAGGTAGTAATTTAAAAATCGCGAGTGGAAATTTCGTATGCTAAAACACGTTATCCGCAAAGACATTCTCAACGGGAATTGTGACGATTCGGCAAATTTAAGGCATAGTATAATATATCTTCTCAGATATAATAATATATCTTCTCAGTTTCTAAGCTAGACGGTGCACACAGGAGTATTTGGGAAACCAAGCCGGACGTTAATATATACGTATATATATATATATATATATATATATATATATATATATATATATACATATATATGTATATATATATATATATATATATGTATATATATATATATATATATATATATATATATATATATATATATATATATATATATATATATATATATTTTATATTTTATATATATTATATATATATTTTATATTTTTATTGAACTCACCTAACTCAATGAAGCTTGACAGAATTATGTCTTATAATCATGGTTTTAAAATAAATAAATCGAACCAAAGAGACAAAAGTCCCCTTAGAAAAACTAATCCTATGTCTCTACTTTTGTTAAGCAAATGCAACTTTTACGGTCAGCAAAAGTTCGAAAACATTAGCTACGATGATGACGAGGTCGGTTCTTCTGATAACAGCTCAATGCCAATCTATTAAAATATTGTGTTTTATAGGTGTCATAGGATGCCACGCATAAAGTGTAACGTAAAGTTATGCAGTGTCTAAGCGATAATCTGTAAATGGAGTTTGTGACCACTAATTCACTATCATTAAGGCTATTAGCCCTAATTCACTTCTCAATCTTTCTTTACATTCAAATCTTTTAAAAAGGTTTTAATCTTTTTGCATCAAACACTTGTATCACTTACTTAAATGTAAAACATTTTATGACTGACTAAATGTTTTCACTCGTATCTACTTATGCAAGATAAAAAATACAATCAAAAATCGGTCGAGTTTTGTCGTATCCGGAAGACTTTGAATTATTTAATTTATCTATTTCTTTCTTTACTTCACTTGGCGAAAATGGTTTTATTGGACGGTTCATAGGATATGCAGTATCCAAAATTTTAGAATATTATTTTCTTTCACCGAGTTCATAACTGAGCATGGTAGAAAAGTTTGCTCTAGATGTGTGGAGAACGCAGCAGCTTTGCTTTCATTAATTCTGCACCATCTTTAATTTAAGTCTCTTATAGGCACATTTCTAGTTGGTAGATTTTTAAAGCGTTTTGTGGCTTTCCAACTTAAAATCATTTTTATTTGTGCCATTTAAAATTGCAAGAAAGTTTTTCTTCGTTTTTCATTTCAATAATACGTTTATTAAGGTGTTTCGACGCTCGGTTATAGTTTGTTTTATCACGTGCGTTTCTGCTTAGCTGCCATATCCTTCTTATTCTTATTTCTGTACATATAGCATAGCTGTTCCGATTAGTTGGTATTAATTGTGAAGTAGACACAAAAGCGGCTTCATGTATTTAGTTTTAAACTTACATTAAGCTGTGTTTTCTCATCCATCCATCTTTGAAATAAATTGACATCTGTCTTAGAAGAAAAAGTGTTTGTATTTTATATCATAGTTTGCAACAAGGTATTACAGCAAACAATTACAGGTGTATGATCAGAGCTTAGGTCGTCATTAATAAAGATTTCAAAACGTTGATTTGGTAAATCCAAAAAAAAAAAGTCCAATAGGTCTGGGATTTTGTTCGGATCACTAGGGCAATAGGTGGGCCTACCTGTGGACAGCGTTTTATATTTATTTATTTTTTTTTTTTTTTTGGATTAGTTAACTGGGAGCCCCACTAAGGGCCAAGCATTTAAGAAAAATCATCATGGTTTTTCTGTCAAGCTATGTCTTGGTGGAAAATATACAGAAAATACACAGATGTCTACGTTGTTGCATTTGATTTTTATACCACTATCAGTACTAATGGTTTTATAATAGGCGCTAAGATTTCAAATTTTATGGAAGATTTAACTAAAATTGCAGAGACAGCGTGCGCTTTGCCATCAGGATGATTAGCTTGCACAATATCGTAGTTTCTAATTTTAAAAAATGTTTTACTCGTGAAGTGTGTTTCATATATCGCTATTATATCTAAGTAATTAGACTTAAGAAAATTTTTTATTTCTTTTGTATGCTTTAAAGCACCGTTTGCATTCCGTGTTGCAATTCTTACGTTAATTTGCATAAGTTAATTGCGTCATAATTTCGAACATTTTGTCCATCATTCTTTCTAATCTCTCCATAAATCTATTTTCTATACTTGTTAGCGTAGCTTTACTACGTGTGCATATGACATTCTACCATGAACACTTGAATTATTAAAATTGGGAAAAATAAGATCAGAGTGTTGCTGATTTGGGAACGTTTGGTGTCTTTTTGTTTCATTTAAAATTCTTGGATTTGTAGCACGTGTTTTGATTAACAGGTCTTGGTATATTTTACATCCATTATGGTTTTCTTAACAGTTCACACGTTTTGGTGGATTATTGACGGTCTTAGTGCACTCATATGTTTGGTAATCTAGCCCCCGTTTTACGCACCGGAAAGTCTTTTTGCAGTACGTTTTAGTATGCCCGAACTACTGATATCGAAGACATTGAACTAAATCATCGACTTTTTTGGAGCCTCGTTACTAACAATTGCCCTATTAATGCTTCTAATATTGAAAATTTGTTTGTTTTTTTGATTTGGGTCCAAATCAACAAAAATCATTGAACGTGGAAGTTTAGTTATTCTACTTTTTACTTTTATAACATCTTTTACTGGATGTCCTATTCGCAATAACTCAGCCAGGTATTAAATGGTGCAAACCTTTAATCATTACTATATATGGTCGCTATTTTTTTAATTGATATGTATGAAAATTAATAGATTTTTATTCTAAATACTTTTTTACTTTTCTGTACGAATCAACATTTTTAATCATAAGCCTTATTTGGCTATCTTTCACTGATTTATAATTGAAGTCACAATTTGGTATTGCACTACACATATCTTTTAAATATTTTACTAATATTTGAAACATTAGGTATAAAGATTAGTGGCGGTTTAGGAGATTTATCTACACAATCTGGTATATTTTGTTCATTAGCATTATGTTCAGAAGTTCCTGGCTCTTCATTTGAGTTAAACTTTTTGTGCAAATGTATATTTAGTGAGTCTCTTATTGTTGGAGGTTGTAGGTATTTGCCGCCAAATACCATCGCCATCATTATTGTAATAAAATTTTGTTTATTAAAATTCTTTTTAGTTTCTAGATTTTTTTTATTTTTAGTTTTATAAATATTTTTAGTTACATTGATTTTTGTGTTGTTTTTTATTTTTACGTTGCCTGTTTTTGTTTTGTTTTTTATTTTTACGTTGCCTGTTTTTGTTTTGTTTTTTGTTTTTATGGATTAATATTAATCCTTTAATGGAATGTTAATTCCTTTGTTTTTAACTTTCAACGAGTTTGGTTTTTTATACTTATACGTTTTCTTTTTTTTTATTTATTTGTAGTCACAAAATTAACGCACATTATCATTAGTCTGATCACAACCACGGCTGATTACAACCACGGCTGAACAAAGACTGGGACATAATTTGAGAGCAATCAAGTACTATGTGTTTCTTAGGTTTTAGTAACTCTTGTTTTAGAATCTTACAATAATTTAAAGATTTATTATTAAAACCGTAATATAATATGAGAAGCATTTTTATCATTTATTTTTGTTCTTAAGCCCTGAGGTTTGTAGCTATTTTTTGAAGATCGATCATGAAGGCAATCTTCTTAATTTTAAAGAAATTTTAGCAACGCAGAATTAAATTGTACAGCGTTAATACAGAGTTCTGCATTTGGTGTTAAATCGACACTACAAAGATCTATATAAGTTTCAATTTCAGAAATATGCCTTCGTGGCAAAAACCTTAAGCTTTGCATAGATAAATTCCTGCGGGTATATTCACCATTTAGAAACTTGTCTGTTTTTTCATAAAATTTTCAGTTCTTAATTCCGTGTGAAAATTTCTACCTGCTTGAATTTTGATATTGAAGTAGGTAACATATACAGAAGATTAAAAACTGCTTCAAGAATTAAAAGTCTCTCCCGGTTCTTACTTGCGAATTTCATCATGAATGTAATAGGGACATTTTGAATCTTTGCTTGAAGTATTTCCAAAATTAATTTCTTGATTTTCCACAAGGTAGTAATTTAAAAATCGCGAGTGGAAATTTCGTATGCTAAAACACGTTATCCGCAAAGACATTCTCAACGGGAATTGTGACGATTCGGCAAATTTAAGGCATAGTATAATATATCTTCTCAGATATAATAATATATCTTCTCAGTTTCTAAGCTAGACGGTGCACACAGGAGTATTTGGGAAACCAAGCCGGACGTTAATATATACGTATATATATATATATATATATATTTTATATTTTATATATATATATATATTATATATATTATATATATATTTTATATTTTTATTGAACTCACCTAACTCAATGAAGCTTGACAGAATTATGTCTTATAATCATGGTTTTAAAATAAATAAATCGAACCAAAGAGACAAAAGTCCCCTTAGAAAAACTAATCCTACGTCTCTACTTTTGTTAAGCAAATGCAACTTTTACGGTCAGCAAAAGTTCGAAAACATTAGCTACGATGATGACGAGGTCGGTTCTTCTGATAACAGCTCAATGCCAATCTATTAAAATATTGTGTTTTATAGGTGTCATAGGATGCCACGCATAAAGTGTAACGTAAAGTTATGCAGTGTCTAAGCGATAATCTGTAAATGGAGTTTGTGACCACTAATTCACTATCATTAAGGCTATTAGCCCTAATTCACTTCTCAATCTTTCTTTACATTCAAATCTTTTAAAAAGGTTTTAATCTTTTTGCATCAAACACTTGTATCACTTACTTAAATGTAAAACATTTTATGACTGACTAAATGTTTTCACTCGTATCTACTTATGCAAGATAAAAAATACAGGATAAAAGTAAAACTTGAAAAAAAAAAATCGCAAAAAAAAAACAAAAATAATTTACTTTTTCTAAAAAATTTTAAAGTCAATACAAAATCTTTATTGCTTTAGCAATATTGCACACCATAAACAAATAAAAACATATGCAATTCCCTCAACTACCCTAATTTTAACAGTCTCCTAAAACGACAAATCTAGGGCAAAACCTTTAAAATTAATTATACGATGTAGACTGTGTAGACAAAAATGTAATTCAATTTGATATTAAGGGACTTATTTGAGCCAGATTCCGTAAATTGTTACGACTAAGATTTTGTATCTGTGTTTTGATGCAAGGAGCTTGCCGTTGGTGAGTTGGCTTGTAAAGAATTATCAAAAACAACATTTGGTCTGTTGTACCGTTCTCACTAAAGATATTTTAATTTTGTAATGCTATTATCAATTTTGCTGTTAGTCTATATTAGGTTATTTATTTAAAGAAAACACAAATTTTTTCGGTTTTTATTTAACTTAAGAACATTTGCCCAGTTATGATTAATTTACAGAGGAGAGTAAGGAAAAACCAGTTTCTACTTTAGTGTTACTTTAGTCATGATCTTTATTGAGAGATCTGGTCTTTAATTTTTGTTATATGAGAGGTGTTTATTTTGTGCATTGTTATTACTTTTGCTAGAACACTTTTTCAGTTATTTTTTTTTGCATATTGTGTGTGTAAAATTACATATTTCGAAACCAAAGTTTAATGTAGTGTTTAAAGAAGAAAAAAAAAAATTCAGAGAAATACATTCATAATTATTAATTAAATTCTTTAATTAAAAGTTAATGGATAAAGTCCTTATAAACCAACAAAGAAAATAATAATAAATTTATTTACACCTATAATTTAATAATTTAAATGTGGGTATTTAAAAAATATTGTATTACGTTTTACAACATTAACATAAACGGAAAAGTCAATAGGACTAAATAGTTCATTAAACTATTTTTACATTCTTCTCAAAGGATTAGCAGCAGCATTATTTGTATGGAAAACTTAAAAACTAAATATTTCATTGAACACGCCATATCAGCCGTTTATTTTAAAAGTGAACTAAGTTAAAAAAAAAAGATTAAATATTAAGAGCTGCTACGGTTTTATGTTGTCAGAAGATTTTATTGGAGAAAAAATAATCATACTGAGATAATAAGTGCAAGTATGTCTTATAGAGACTTAGTCTCAATTAAAACTCCAAAATAGGTCTAACAAGAGAAGTATATAAATGTTTTGTGATATTTGTCTCAGTGAACTCTTTTGCCACAAGTGCACCACGAGCTTTGTTTACCATCATAGTAAAATGCATCCGAAAATCTAACTTATTATCAAAAATGATACCAAGATCTAAGTATTGAGCTGCTGATTGCAATAAACATCCGTCAAAAGAAAATTGTTGCGTTGAAATTACATTCCTTGAGAAACGCATATGCACACGGCAAATTATTTATTAAAAGGGATAATAAGATACGATCAACTGAGAGAAGTCTTATTTTCATGTTAAAAGTAAACACATAAGAGTAACATTTATGTATAACACAAAATGCATTTTCTTATATATATATATTTTTAGTCCTTGATAATGATAAAAACCCATCTGCCTACAATTTATAACTAAAAAAAATCTTCACATCATCTGCGCACATTCAAACATTGCAAATCTCAAGACATTGTGGTTAACTTTATCGAAAATTTTACTGAAATGTGTATAAATAACACCCGTTGCTTGGCCGGTATTAAATCAAAAATAACTTAAGGTTTTTAAATGTTTCTTTTCTAAAACCATGCTGAAACCGAGACGGCAATGACTGTATTTTAGCACTTTATAAAAAGCTTTGGTATTGCACTTAACTTTGCTTTGCCTCAATAATTTATTACGTTTGACTTGTTTTCTGATTTAAATAATGAAATTATGTATGAAGGTTTGCAAAACCAAAGAAAGTTACCATATTTTAACGAGGTATTGAGCATGATTGATAATAGTGTGGATTGGGCAAAGATACAATTGATCAGGACGCAAGCTGGAATGCCATCAGGTCCGCTATATACAGATGGTCTTGTGGTTTTTTTTTGTGGAAAGTGTAAGCAGGTGGAAAGGATATTGGTTTACAGTCAATTTGGCACACTGTGCATTTGCCAAATTTTCCATCAAAATACGCCGTTGCAATAAAAACATAGCAAACCTGTTAGCTATATCAAAATTGTCCCAAAAGGTATTTTTTAACCTATAACAGCAAAAGTTAATAAACAGATCATATAATAGTTCAAATGCGTAAAGTTGTTCGTGCGATAATACAAAAAGTGGTGCTGTACCAACTTTGGTATACTGGTCGCTTGAGGTAAGTAAAATTAGTGCAGTTAAATATTTCTTCCAGTCAACGTTCTTTTTTCATTGTTTTTTTCTATTCTTTAAAAATAAAGAATTTGCAAACATAGAAAATGACAAGCCGACGTGCTTTTACGCGCAGTAAAAACTATTTTGGTTTAGAAGAAGCCATAGAAGTCAATATAGTGACGACGTGTTCATGCCTCCACCTGACCGAGCTGTTATTACCGATGAACAGGAGGGTGAAGATGACGACTTGTATGAAAACAAAATACCTCGAGATGTTCCTGGTATTAAAAAATGTTTCACAACATTCGCATCATCTACTTCACGAAATATTCCAAAGAGAATTAAAGTTCAAACTGGTGAAGAATTGCCAACTTGGCGAAAATGAAAGACTTTTTATTCAGTTTTTCAGTCCGCTCTAAGCCAAACATTTGTTAAAAAATGACGTGCCCGGTGAAAATATTTGAGCTTCTTTTTGACGATATGCCAAACAAAACAATGGACACGACAATATTTTTACCAAATAGGAACTTCGTAAATTCTTGAGCATACTTATATTTACAGATATCATAAACTACTGGAGCATAGCTGAAGATATAGGTGTGGCATTGCACGTCGCAAAACCGATTCTTAGAAATTAGAGCAACCTACTTCTTGCAGATGGCAACGAGCTTTCCTGATAAGATGTTCCAAATAGACGCATTTGTGATATTTTGCAAAACAAGTTTTGTTAATTCGAAAAATTACATGAAAATTTATCGATTGATAAATTCATGGTTTAGTACTTTGGTTATAATTCTGCCAAAAAATTTATAATGGGTAAACCTGTGCGATATGGGTATCGTAATTGGGAATTGACCAATTTTGATGGTTATTGTTAAACATTTAATGTATATTGCGGAAAAGCAACTAAGGCTACCACCGATCCTCAGGGATTTCGCGATATAAAGGCTTACTATCAAGAGCTCCAATAAATCCAAAAGAGCATGTTGTCTACTTTGATAACTTTTTACCAACTACAACCTGCCTGTAGAGCTCAATAGCCTTGGATACAGAGCTAGTAGAACCTTGAGAGCAAACAGAACGAAACGATGATCATTGATTTCATCAAATGATATACGTAAAAGGTTGAAGCTGAATATGACCATAGGTTTGATAAGACAAATGAAATTCTAATGGTTAGGTGGAAAGATAATAATATTTGCACGATTGAATTAATTTTGATACTGTAGAGAAAAAACGTAGGGTTATTAGATCGTGTTTTACGAGAAAACAAAAAAAGTTAATGCAGATATACCTCACGTTTTCGAAAGTTATAATAAAGAGATGGAAGGAGTAGATCAAATGGATCAGTCTTCAAGTCTGTACCGAATCGCAACAAAGAGAAAGAAGCGATGGTGGGTCATTTTTACATACGTAGTGGACGTGAGTATTTCAAATGCATGGAGATTATACTGCATTACAAACCCTGATGATCGTATGGATCAGCTACCGTTCCGTAGAAATATAGCACGGTCGTATTTGAGTGAAAAAAGAGAATAAGACTAGACAATCGTCATCTACAATTGACAGAGAAGTAAAACAAAAAAAAAAAAAAAAAAACAATGGCCATAATCCCCAAAAAAAAACCCAAAACAACTTAAATACTCTAATTCAGCTAAAACATCATGTGAAAAGTGTCTGAAAGCGCTGTGTATTAAAGAGGATGATTTGCTAATACCACTCTTTAGCGCCCGTTGTACAAAACACGATTTTGAATTTTTTTTGTTATAGTATGTAAATAATAATGTTTAAATTTAACACAGAAATAAAAAGGAAATCTGTTAACGCTTTTCATTTGTGCGCTATTGGATAAAGTGCTTCATAACGTTAGCATAGCCAGTAGATTATTTTACAGAATTAACGAATTTGTAAAATGATTTGGGATCTCGTTTTTGTTCAGATGTATGTTATTTAAATAATTTATGTAGAAACTTTTATTAAGAATATCATATTTTAAACATGTAACATCATATAAAGAAAATTGTTGGTACTCCATGAGGGCCAGTCAATTTATGAACAACAATTTTTGGAACATATTCATTTAAAACAACTCATCATAGCATTGTAAAATCTTTGTTCCATTTCATCTACTGAAGTTGGTTAACAGCATATCTAGTCATTTTGTACTTGTTGAAAGTTTATTTAAATCCTTAAAATTTATTTGTTTTTTTTAAGGTTTTCCTTTTTATTAACAATAGCGTGCAGCTGAAAAGTTAGAGCTGACTTCTAGTGCGAAATGATAGCGATCCTCGATCCTTGTTAACATCGAATTAGCGAGCAATCAGTCATTTACAAAAGCCAATTCTAGCAACTATTTAAGTTCAATAAAAACGTCATTTATTATAAAAGACATAAATCCAATAAACCAGTAAAATTTTTTTAATCCAGTTATTACGTTTAATTGAAGCGTAAAAATTAGTAAGGAAAAATTAAAAACTAAAGTTACCAAAAATAAAAACTGAATTAAATTGAGCTTTAACAAGTAAAAGTGCTAATATTCATCTATGGCGAACCTTAGATACCCTTCCCCATCTATGTAAATCTAGTATAGTAAATTAACTCCAATAAAAAATCAAATATTGGGGTGCTAGAAAATTTAAAATTAAGAAAAAACAATTTAAGTACTACATATGTGTATATAATTTTACATAAAAATGCCATTGGCTCTTAATGGGTTAGGCACGTATAAAAATTTTAAGAATTTCCTTAAAGATCTCTTCAAAAGCGTTTTTTCTCTTTATGTGGTAAAGAGTATAAAAAAAGCTCACGGCTTATGTCGTGCAGTTTCTTTTAGAAGTGTTTCTGTCATGGAATACCGTTACGTTTTATATATTGTTTACTACTCTCTTTTTCTGTTTATTTGTGTATAATTATTGTTTAAAACAAGAGTAGCACATATGTTTTGAAAGTTGGGTAAAGGGCGGTTTACATGGTCATAGAAGTCTTAGGATTTGTCAAATTTTTGTGCCGAATATTACCAGTGGGATCGTCTTAACCAAATATTAATGAATCTGCACAAATAGAGAGCAATTACGGATGAAAATTTGACGGTCGTAGTGCTCTCTATGTTTTTTGAAATATTTCAAAAGACAATTACGAATCATTAGATCAGGTATGCATTTTTCTGCAAACCGCCCAAAAACCTGTGTATACCAATTGTGTAAACGCGAAAAAAACTGTCGTAAGATTTTTACTCTCATGTTTTTAAAGACAGATGGATTTTCATATTACTATCTCCTGAATTTTACGAACGTAAAGTCGTACCGTCTAAACTGCCCTTAAAGGACAACTTAGATAAATAAGAATTGGTCATCAGAGAAGCAAGCCGAATGAAACATTTCGGCGGCGGCTAAGCCATTTTTGTCGAGTATTTACGGGCTTATGTGACTTTGTACGGCTGCGCTGATATACAGAAAAATATGTATTTCATTTATCAGGCATGTTCTGTCAATCGCAAATCTCCTAAAACTTGCGATGCGGGTTGAAATCGCATAAAAGGTGTTCTTTTGTTCGCAATCGCAAGAAAGTTGTTTTAAATTTCACTTAAAATAAATTTTAAAATAACAATAAAATAAAAATTAATATGTTTTCTTTTATTTTTAACAAAAACTATTTTAATTTTTACACATTTTAAGTGTTATATAATAAATTCAAAATATTTCCTTTGTTTTATCGATTGAATGTGTTGGTTTTTTCTTGAATACTGATGATTTCATAAAAACAGCTGTTCTACTTTTATGTTCGAAAATATATTGGTATTAGTGCGGTTAAACATATAGTCGGTAATCAAGTAAAATATGCGTTTAATTTAAATTCTTAAATGGGCGATTTAAGTGTTAAGGTAATGGCAGAGGCTTAATTAAATTGCTTTGAGGACGATCTGCGCTTCGAACGTGTATGGTTTAACTAACAAAATTCAGTACTTAACTGATTACTCGCGACATACGTAATCATTTTTTCAAAGATGCTAAATACAACATCACTAATAGTAATACCATATGTGGCCAAAATATTTTTTGCTGAGTGTTATTTGTTAAAATTAATAAAATATTCATTGAATTGAAATATCCATTAGATTGAAATAATCTCTACGCGTCTATTTTATAATTCGTTCTTTTTTAATTAAATGTTTTTTTTTAAGAAATGAAACTAAGCAAGAAGGCTGCTGGCATGTTCTTTAATTTTCTTTTGTTTTTTTTATGTTTTGCACCGTCAAATCATATGCTTTGTTTTTCGAACATAAGTTTGAAAAAAAGTAAATCGCAAGCAAAACGCATGAGTTACAGAACATGTAAAACAAAAGTAAACGTTTTTGAGCACATGCCTGTATAATTGTTTCAGTTAGAATGATTTAAATTTTTGACACTGAATACAGGTTACTGCTACTATGTACTCAATACTTTATTTAGTACTTCAAATTTGGCGTTTTGTTATAAATTTCTATTTAAAGAACATAAATGGGAATAATTCATTACATTAGCTAGATATTTGTTCATATTATTAACATTGACATAAATGTTGCTAGCATATATTTTGCCATCACCATTGTTTTGATAATGAATTTTATAAAAAGTCTTTTTTTAGTAATAAACATGTACACGAAATAATTTTTGAAAATTTTGATGTTGTTGATGGAATACCAATGAAGTTTTTTTGGAATTTTGTCTGTCCGCCAGTCTTTCTCCTTGTATTTCTGTGATGCGGATCACGTTAAAATTGCTGGATGGATTTGAATAAAATTTTGTGATGAAGTCCCATTGAACCTTGGTCAAATAACGCTTCCATTCGTATAAATATGTAGTTTCGTAGAGAAATTAAAAATACAAATGCGAAAGCACCTAATTTTAACGGTAGAGTGTACTAAAGAAGTTGAAAGCTCATTTAATTTTTTTTATATAAATTTTTTTTAGTTTTAAGAAAATAAATGACACGTAGACGAAGTCGTGGACGCGGCTAATATATACTATAAATTTAAGTTTGTTTCTTTATTTGTGCGAGAATCACGGTTCAGCAACTGAACCGAAAGAAAAAATATTTATCGGATGAAATGATAATTATTTAAAATTTCTTGTCATCTTGTCTTCTTATCAATATCTTTCACATAAAGATAAAAAATTAAATTCTTAATAAAAATAAAAATTACTATTAAACTTAATATAAAACATAGTGTTTTCTACCATCGTGTGTTGTTACAACTCCAACTTTCTATATATATATATATATATATATATATATATATATATATATATATATATATATATATATATATATATATATATATTTACTATATATATATATATATATATTATATATATATATATTATATATATATATATATATTTACTAATTTAGATTTCTATCTCGAAATAAATTTACATAAATTTATTTATTTCATAAACATAAAGCCTTCATGGCCAAATAACAATGTAACATACAACTTAAACTTACCTGAGATGAATAAAACAACTTAACCAATAATAATAAAAACATAATTACATCAAGAAAGAATACAACTCCATTTAATATGAGTGCACTCGCACAATATTGGCTCCCCAGCCATAACAAGAAGAGAAACAACAGATCCAATATTTCATAACGCTACCAACTTTCAGTGAGATAAAGTTAAAATCATAATAAAAGTAACTCAATCCCCATGCGTTGATAATAGTTCAATAACGAATAAAATAAAGACATTAGTTTGATAAGTATTGTAGCAGCTTAACTTGAAAATATTGTTAGAATGTAAGAAAAGCCGCAAAGGAATAGGTAAAACATTCCACACTCTAGCAATTCTAACGACAAAAGACCTCTGTAATAAAGACAAACGAATCCTAGGTATACAAATTTGAGGATTTCTTACTGATCGCGAAAAAGAAACGCACTACACAAAGTTTGTGGTCTATTGGTTTTAAGTACCTTACAAGATAAAATTATATTCCTTAATCTTAAGAACTCCTCAAACGAGCATCTAAGGAAACGCCGAACGTAACAAGAGATATGTTCCCGCCGTCCCACCTTATACACGAAGCGTGCAATAACATAAAAAAAGCCTTTAACCCTTTTTAAAGACGTAGAAAAAGTACCAGAAAAAACCTCAAAATCGTACAAAACCTGCGACATAAGTAATGAATGTGCCAGTCTATACCTATTATACATGGAAAGATAAAGATAAATGGAATAAATTCTCCGTAAAATGCCACAAATTCGAGAACATATGATATTAATATGGTAACGAAAAGAAAGCTTTGAATTTAAAAGTATACTCAAGCATTTTAAGCGGTCAACAAAACATATACGAACATTTCCCAATAATATATCAATATTAGGAAAAAACGATCTGAGGTCCCATATATCATAGCATTAGTTTTCGATGGATTTAAAGCTAGGGAAGTTCGAGAAGTCCATTCAGCAACACGTTCCAAACAAAAATTAATATTACTTTCCAACATATCCCTGAAATCAATACTGCTACCAAAAACCAAGAAAATGTCATCAGCAAAAATAAAAGCATCACATATTGATGAGTTTACCACGGTAGGAAGACGATTTACGTATAAGATAAAAATAATTGGGCCCAGCACGGATCCCTGAGGAACACCCGATGTAAGCAAGTGTGTAGAAGAGCATTGACCATTGCATGCAACAAATTGAGTTCTTTCCGTAAGATAAGAATAAATTAGACGACAGGCCGTTTTAGAGAAAGTAATTTCATTTACAAAATATTCTCAGTGATTGAACAAAGAATTTTGTCTTTAACAATATGCTCGAACACTTTCGACAAAACAGGCAGCATAGAAATAGGCCTCAAATCACTCGGCCAATGCACAACCTTCGACTTGGGAATCGGACAGATTTCCACAGGTTGGGAACACCGAAGTAGCGAGGATTTCGTTGAATAGCTCCAATATATGAGTGGAAATTAATGGATACATGAGCTTAAAAATACGTATTGACGTCGTCGACGCCAACAGATCGTGATTTTACCTTATACAAGGCACCATTTACATCTTAGTGAGGCAATGAAAAGAAAAGGAATTGACATTGTCAGAACAATTATCAAAATCAAAAACATCATGGCCCACAGAATTGTTACTACAAGCGAAATAATCATTTAAAGCCTCAACATCCTCATAATCGACAGCAGAATCCCCCCAACACAACCGGAACGTTTTAAGCCCTCCATATACCAGATGTATCTAAGCCCGAAAAGAATCTAGAAAACAGCAACATCTGCGAGTAACAGTCTTTGCCCTATTGCGACGAATGCAATATGTTCTCCAGTTTTCTTCAGAACGATGAGACTTAAAAAATCTGTAAGCAAGATCCCTAAGAGAACTCGCATAGATCACTTTCCTGGAATTCATCCAACTGTTTTCCGTACGACTCACTCCACGCCTAACAATGGGAACATACATTTATAAGGAATTTAGAAGAGATGAAATAAAGCAGCATTGTTCATCTACATTACTCAAATAAAATCCACCAAAGCCTATATCAGCTAAATACAATAACAAATCATCTCACATAACGGCTCTAAAGTCATGGAAAACAATGAAGTTATCGCTCCGTTCAATATGAAAATGAAAGAAGGCAAACATCAAAGCATGACGAGAAATGGAAGGGCATTGCAACTGTTCAGAGATATGCAATGGGGAAGCATCACTAACCAACCAAAAGTCAATCAGAGATGCGACCGGTGATGGATATCAAAATAAGTGGTAATAGAGTTGTGACAAACAGACAAGTTATTTCTTACACATAATGCTCTCATCCTACTAGATTTAACAATATCAAACAAATTACAGTTGAAGTCACCAACGACTATAATGTTTGAGTATTTTAAAAACAGTTCATAATGGGAGTTTTCAAATTACCATTCGGAAAGTAAACCACACCAAATAAAACTCGAACATTGTTTAAAGAGAATTCAATTAAAAGCGACTCACAGCCATCCAACTCGGAAACCTTAAATACAGTCCTACTCTCCAGTTTAGCTGAGGCGTATAAGTATACAAATGCCTTCCCCTCTCGAATGGCTACGATCATTTCAAATAATATTTTAACCAGCAAAGCTAACTGCGCTATTTGATATATAAGGTTTTAGCCATGATTCAGGCACCACGACCACGTCAAAGACTGAAACTCCCACAATTAATTTTAACTCATCAATCTTAGAATAGCCGGCCGAGGGCCGAATACTTTGACAATTTAAAAGTCCTACCCTGAGGTTATCAAAATATGGGTTAAAAACAGATTTGACATAAGAAGTATCACTGAAAAACGGGTCAATATTATGATTAAAAGAAATCAAATAAAAGTGAGGTATAGGTAGGAACCAACAGCCGCGATTTGCACGAGAAACACTAAATACTTTCACATTCATTAAGCAAAACAAAAAAGAAAATAGGTACATGATTTGCAGCTTTTCATTATATTAAAATCGGAAAAGTTAATAATTAAAAAAAAGTAAGAACAACTCTTAAATTCATACATATGAACATTTGCATGTGCACATGAGGATTAATCCATCTAATCAAGAAGATAAAAACATACATATCGAGCCCCCGCCGCAACAGGGTCATTTGTCAATGAACAACTCCAACTTAATTTTGTTTGAACTCTATTGAAACAACAAGTATATTTACATCAATATAACAGTGATAGGCTGAAGATACAAACATAATTGTTTATGCGTTAGATAGGTCGCTACAATACATTTTTGCATTCTTAACTCATAAATATAAAATTCTGAAACATGCCTCCACTGCAGCAAAGGCTCGATATATACATGTTCATAATAATACCACAAGCGTAAGAGTAGTAAAGTAATAAATAAAAACCAAAAGATACGTTAGTCGAAGAGATATACACGCGAATCCAAACTGCTTTCAACAACATCACAAAGTCTAAGAGATTTATTCTTAAAATACTGTTTCATAATCGCATCAGGTATGAGCACGTTATTGAATCTATTCAAGACTGATCTGCGGTTATTAAAATAGTGAGCATTATTAATATCTTTGCACGAAATTGGCACATTGCAGAGTGATCCAATTTTAACTACTGTGGAGACAAGATTCTTCAAGCTAGCTGGCTTGATAAGGTTGTTTATAAATGAAGTGTTCTTCTTCATCAAGGGATGACATCTTCTTTGTAACCGAATATTTGAAGCTCGCAAGTAAGTCCTCCAGCCAATTTTTCATATCACTCTGTTCATTGCACATCTTGTTAATAAAAGAATCCGTTTTGGTATTCAAGGCACCAATATCGTCTTCTAGTGCACTCTCAAGTCCAGATCGGGGAACATTTATGCAGGATGTAAATAAATAAGAAAACATCTCATTGTTACTGAGGAACGCAAGAGCACTTTCCTGAACACCTGCACAAGGTAAGTGAAACCAACAGACACACGTCCTGCACTGGATACACGCCTGTGTCTTACCAATGGGGTCCTTGCACACATCACACCTAAAAACCCTAACGGCTGGCGCCATCTTAGCCCCTTTATGTATATATAAAAAAAGGCACGAGGTATGTATGTATTTACTTATTTATATATTTCATATGATTCAGAGTATTAGAAGAATATGGCGGCAACGATAGAAAAGATGACCCAACAGATGAAAAGAATAAACTTCGACTTTCCGAGAAAAAGAGCTGCTTAGTTGCAACGTCAGCAAGCAGTAAGAGTTAACGTGAAAAATGTGGACCTAAATAAGGATTTATTTCTTTAAATTTATAAAATTATTGAAAATGATCAGCTGCACAACAGAACACGTTTACTCAGGCATCGAGTTGCCAGATTTCTTTTATTTCCTTTTAAAGTTAAGAACCCCGAATAAACAACAGACTAGCCACATTAAACGGCTGAAAATTGAGCCGCCGGCAAATACGGCTGCGGCGCGACTCATGAAATTTAATAGGTGGCGTGGCTAGCCGCCATTCGCGCTGATACGACTCTCCGCACTGTTGGACATAAAAAAACAAAAAAATTAGCGAAAAGTAGCTAAAATCAGTAATGTCAGTTTCTTCTAACTTTTTTGACAAATGGCTTGTCTAATATTGCCAATAAGTAAGTATTCAATATTATTTATAAAAACATTATTATTTAATTTAATAAAAGAAATAAGCATAAAACATAAAAATTGCAATGCTTATAACAATCTAAAAAAATTTGAAATAAAAAAATACATTTAAGTAACATAATAATACAAAAAGTACAAAACTTAGTAAACATAAAAATAAACGGTGGCAAGTTATAACGTCCAAGAACATAATCAACGTAGAGTCATAACGGCCATGGATACTAGAGGCCTACACAAATATATTTGAACACACAATCAAGACATCGTATTTTCTATCGAAGAAGGCACTACATCGTTACTTCATAGCGTCGAAATGTGTCGCAAATAATATTGAACTCTGATCTTATTATTATACTTAGTCGGGAAAGAACGTGCAATTACAGTGATACAACTAATGGAAAACAGTTTAACATCTCTAAAGAGAATTAAAATTGAGTATTCTAGTAGTATCGAATATGTTTGAAGTGTAAAAAGGGTGTCGTTGATAGTATCGAATATATAACTTCTAAAAGTGAAAGAGTAGTGTTTTTTAAAAACAAAAAATGTAAATTTTAACATAATAGAGAAGTTTAAAGTTAGAAAGCTTAGATTTAAATCTTAAGAATTCGCAAAATAAGAAAGCGAAATACGGTATAGAGGTTAAGTATATTCTGAATTTAAAAATATTTTGTGCTTAAATTTATAAGTAACTAATTTGTTAACATAAATCTACTTACAGCTACATATATATTTTATTTTTATTAGTTTATTTCTTGTAATTTTTCACACAGATTTAACATAACTGAACACTGCAAAAGTCAAACTGAATGACAATAGTATTTTATTTATCTGTAACGCTAATTAATTCACTATTAGTAGGGTCGAAGTTGTGACCTATAAGAGATCAAAATGCAATGCTCATGAAATTTGTTTTTGTAAATTTTTAAGCAATCAACTTATTATTATCTGGTACTTCAGAAAAAGTTACTCCTAGTACATCTAATTTAAGGGGAAGTATTTTTGTATTAATATAACTGGGCTTTTTGTACAATTAACTTTTGATAGAGACAAAATAGTGATTCTTAGAAGATCTTAATTCGACAATAATGTATTTTATTTTTCTTAAATTGACTTCTATCCAAAAATGCTCTGTAAAATGATGACAGGGCTTGCTGAAGTAAGGTCGCGGAAAATACTGTAAGATGCTGTAGAAATAAACACAAATACTTTTTTGTGAGTATTTGAAAACTATGAACCGTTTAAAGGCGTCTTAAAACATTTCTTGAGTAAATTGCAACCATACGTTTATTATACGTGAGTGGAAGAAAACACACAAGAGCAAATTATATTTTTTTATTTTCATACTTAATTTTCATCCTTATTGGTATTATCATTGCAATATAATAAACTGTTACTTTATTTTTATATTTAGGATTTCTTTAGAACAAAAGTATGTGCATATGAACATATATTTTTGATTAAAATTTTTATTTATTAATGAGTATTTAAAGTGATTAAGTGTATAAAGAGAGTAAAATACATATGTTAGATCATAGACAAAAAACAGGTAAATATGCCAACTATTTTATGTTTCGTTTAAAGTGAGTATAAGTTATCTTCAATTTGAAAAAAAGGAGCAAATTTGTATGATAAATGAAGTCGTTTTGAATATGAAAAAGTAGTGTAATTAGTAATTGTAGTTGTAAAAATTCCCGCATATTTGGTAGGTCCTTGACAATAAACATCTAATTTAAGGGGAAGTATTTTTGTATTAATATAACTGGGCTTTTTGTACAATTAACTTTTGATAGAGACAAAATAGTGATTCTTAGAAGATCTTAATTCGACAATAATGTATTTTATTTTTCTTAAATTGACTTCTATCCAAAAATGCTCTGTAAAATGATGACAGGGCTTGCTGAAGTAAGGTCGCGGAAAATACTGTAAGATGCTGTAGAAATAAACACAAATACTTTTTTGTGAGTATTTGAAAACTATGAACCGTTTAAAGGCGTCTTAAAACATTTCTTGAGTAAATTGCAACCATACGTTTATTATACGTGAGTGGAAGAAAACACACAAGAGCAAATTATATTTTTTTATTTTCATACTTAATTTTCATCCTTATTGGTATTATCATTGCAATATAATAAACTGTTACTTTATTTTTATATTTAGGATTTCTTTAGAACAAAAGTATGTGCATATGAACATATATTTTTGATTAAAATTTTTATTTATTAATGAGTATTTAAAGTGATTAAGTGTATAAAGAGAGTAAAATACATATGTTAGATCATAGACAAAAAACAGGTAAATATGCCAACTATTTTATGTTTCGTTTAAAGTGAGTATAAGTTATCTTCAATTTGAAAAAAAGGAGCAAATTTGTATGATAAATGAAGTCGTTTTGAATATGAAAAAGTAGTGTAATTAGTAATTGTAGTTGTAAAAATTCCCGCATATTTGGTAGGTCCTTGACAATAAACAGGAAAAAAATACTCATATGTTGTATTGCAATAAAACAAAAAATAAAAGCAAAAATGTTGTTTGAAAAGAGTGATAATTGCTGTTGTAAAAAAATCTGTTGAAATACGTATGTTGTAAAAATAAATAGTACTGCAATTAAACAATACTATTTTTTTTTTTAAATAAATAAATAATAAAATATAAATAATTATTGAACACATTTGTATAAAAATACTAGATAATACCTTTAAGATCAGCTAAAAGTTCATTTAAACTCAACTATTGATTAATTAGCTTAAGTGCGATTTATTTAGTTATTATAAAAATCGGCACGTATTTAAAAATTTTACCTATTTATTTCCTTCTTTAGTAGAATAATTGTGATCTGCGCCAATATTATTTTGAATAAAAAAATAAAAGAAAGAAAAAAATGTTTTTATGACTAATATATATATATATATATATATATATATATATATATATATATATATATATATATATATATATATATATATATATATATATATATATATAAATAGTACTGCAATTAAACAATACTATTTTTTTTTTAAATAAATAAATAATAAAATATAAATAATTATTGAACACATTTGTATAAAAATACTAGATAATACCTTTAAGATATATATATATATATATATATATATATATATCTTAAAGGTATTATATATATATATATATATATATATATATATTAGTCATAAAAACATTTTTTTCTTTCTTTTATTTTTTTATTCAAAATAATATTGGCGCAGATCACAATTATTCTACTAAAGAAGGAAATAAATAGGTAAAATTTTTAAATACGTGCCGATTTTTATAATAATTAAATAAATCGCACTTAAGCTAATTAATCAATAGTTGAGTTTAAATGAACTTTTAGCTGATCTTAAAGGTATTATCTAGTATTTTTATACAAATGTGTTCAATAATTATTTATATTTTATTATTTATTTATTTAAAAAAAAATAGTATTGTTTAATTGCAGTACTATTTATTTTTACAACATACGTCTTTCAACAGATTTTTTTTACAACAGCAATTATCACTCTTTTCAAACAACATTTTTGCTTTTATTTTTTGTTTTATTGCAATACAACATATGAGTATTTTGTTCCTGTTTATATATATATATATATATATATATATATATATATATATATATATATATGATTTTAATTTTTTCTTAAAAATGTGTTTTCTAATTTTTTTTTAAATCAAGTTAATGACGTATTGAATACAAAGCATCTAATCGTACATATTTTACACACATAAGAACAACAGAAGCATTAAAAAACACAAATTACGAGTAAAAATATTGGTATTCGGTTGCATTTTTCAAATACTTTTACTATTTGATCTTTTTTTCTACTGTCACAAAAGGCTTTGTTACAAACAAGAGCGTTGACTAAAAACCTGGCTTGCCAGGGTTCACCCCGGAAAAAGGCATGTCTATTTTTAAATATTGTTATCAATTTTTAATTTGAAAATGCTGTCACTCTGTATCTCGATAAAATTCTCTGTAATTAAAGAAGTTTTTAAAGGATTTAAGAGTCAATTACGCACTTGATATTTATGAGTGAGAAGAATTTCCTTTCGTAATTTGGAGTTGTCGTTGGCCGTTCTTAATATGTTGATAGTTTCAACAAGTAATGATTGTGTCAAATACCTTTCTGTTATAAATTCTATGAAAAATTAATTGAGAAATAAAATGAAATATGAAGTTCATATTATGAACGTCACAATTCTTCTTTTAGTTGACCAGCAATGCATGCACAGAAAATTTCATTTCATTTACTTAATTTGCATTTTTTTTTCAATAATTTTTCGAAATTTTCGGAGAGCAGTAACAAATATTAAAATTTTGTTCTATAATTTTATTTATTTTACTATATGAAAATAGACAACGCAATTACCAATCAACAAAAAAGAAAGAATCACCTCAATAACATTCTTACGTACAAAACTATGTGTTCTTCAATAAGAGTGTTCCAAAATCTACCTCAATTTTATACATTTCTATTAAGGAAAACAAAAAATTGTATGTTCATGTGAAAAGTTCATAAAAAAAATTTTATTATATGTACATATACAAATATCCCCATGAATCCATATATATATATATATATATATATATATATATATATATATATATATATATATATATATATATATATATATATATATATATATATATATTAGTCATAACAACATTCTTTTCTTTCTTTTATTTTTTTATTCAAAATAATATTGGCGCAGATCACAATTATTCTACTAAAGAAGGAAATAAATAGGTAAAATTTTTAAATACGTGCCGATTTTTATAATAATTAAATAAATCGCACTTAAGCTGATCTTAAAGTTATTATCTAGTATTTTTATACAAATGTGTTCAATAATTATTTATATTTTATTATTTATTTATTAAAAAAAATAGTATTGTTTAATTGCAGTACTATTTATTTTTACAACATACGTACATATTTCAACAGATTTTTTTACAACAGCAATTATCACTCTTTTCAAACAACATTTTTGCTTTTATTTTTTGTTTTATTGCAATACAACATATGAGTATTTTTTTCCTGTTTATTGTCAAGGACCTACCAAATATGTGGGAATTCTTACAACTACAATTACTAATTACACTACTTTTTCATATTCAAAACGACTTCATTTATCATACAAATTTGCTCCTTTTTTTTCAAATTGAAGATAACTTATACTCACTTTAAACGAAACATAAAATAGTTTTCATATTTACCTGTTTTTTGTCTATGATCTAACATATGTATTTTACTCTCTTTATACACTTACTCACTTTAAATACTCATTAATAAATATAAATTTTAATCAAAAATATATGTTCATATGCACATACTTTTGTTCTAAAGAAATCCTAAATATAAAAATAAAGTAACAGTTTATTATATTGCAATGATAATACCAATAAGGATGAAAATTAAGTATGAAAATAAAAAAATATAATTTGCTCTTGTGTGTTTTCTTCCACTCACGTATAATAAACGTATGGTTGCAATTTACTCAAGAAATGTTTTAAGACGCCTTTAAACGGTTCATAGTTTTCAAATACTCACAAAAAAGTATTTGTGTTTATTTCTACAGCATCTTACAGTATTTTTCGCGACCTTACTTCAGCAAGCCCTGTCATCATTTTACAGAGCATTTTTGGATAGAAGTCAATTTAAGAAAAATAAAATACATTATTGTCGAATTAAGATCTTCTAAGAATCACTATTTTGTCTCTATCAAAAGTTAATTGTACAAAAAGCCCAGTTATATTAATACAAAAATACTTCCCCTTAAATTAGATGTACTAGGAGTAACTTTTTCTGAAGTACCAGATGATAATAAGTTGATTGCTTAAAAATTTACAAAAACAAATTTCATGAGCATTGCATTTTGATCTCTTATAGGTCACAACTTCGACCCTACTAATAGTGAATTAATTAGCGTTACAGATAAATAAAATACTATTGTCATTCAGTTTGACTTTTGCAGTGTTCAGTTATGTTAAATCTGTGTGAAAAATATTAAGAAAAATTACAAGAAATAAACTAATAAAAATAAAATAAAAATATATATGTAGCTGTAAGTAGATTTATGTTAATAAATTAGTTACTTATAAATTGAAGCACAAAATATTTTTAAATTCAGAATATACTTAACCTCTATACCGTATTTCGCTTTCTTATTTTGCGAATTCTTAAGATTTAAATCTAAGCTTTCTAACTTTAAACTTCTCTATTATGTTAAAATTTACATTTTTCGTTTTTAAAAAACACTACTCTTTCACTTTAAGAAGTTATATATTCGATACTATCAACGACACCCTTTTTACACTTCAAACATATTCGATACTACTAGAATACTCAATTTTAATTCTCTTTAGAGATGTTAAACTGTTTTCTATTAGTTGTATCACTGTAATTGCACGTTCTTTCCCGAATAAGTATAATAATAAGATCAGAGTTCAATATTATTTGCGACACATTTCGACGCTATGAAGTAACGATGTAGTGCCTTCTTCGATAGAAAATACGATGTCTTGATTGTGTGTTCCAATATATTTGTGTAGGACTCTAGTATCCATGGCCGTTATGACTCTACGTTGATTATGTTCTTGGACGTTATAACTTGCCACCGTTTATTTTTATGTTTACTAAGTTTTGTACTTTTTGTATTATTATGTTACTTAAATGTATTTTTTTATTTCAAAATTTTTTAGATTGTTATAAGCATTGCAATTTTTATGTTTTATGCTTATTTCTTTTATTAAATTAAATAATAATGTTTTTATAAATAATATTGAATACTTACTTATTGGCGATATTAGACAAGCCATTTGTCAAAAAAAGTTAGAAAAAACTGACATTACTGATTTTAGCTACTTTTCGCTAATTTTTTTGTTTTTTTATGTCCAACATTGCGGAGAGTCGTATCAGCGCGAATGGCGGCTAGCCACGCCACCTATTAAATTTCATGAGTCGCGCCGCAGCCGTATTTGCCGGCGGCTCAATTTTCAGCCGTTTAATGTGGCTAGTCTGTTGTTTATTCGGGGTTCTTAACTTTAAAAGGAAATATAAGAAATCTGGCAACTCGATGCCTGAGTAAAGGTGTTCTGTTGTGCAGCTGATCATTTTCAATAATTTTATAAATTTAAAGAAATAAATCCTTATTTAGGTCCACATTTTTCACGTTAACTCTTACTGCTTGCTGACGTTGCAACTAAGCAGCTCTTTTTCTCGGAAAGTCGAAGTTTATTCTTTTCATCTGTTGGGTCATCTTTTCTATCGTTGCCGCCATATTCTTCTAATACTCTGAATCATATGAAATATATAAATAAGTAAATACATACATACCTCGTGCCTTTTTTTATATATACATAAAGGGGCTAAGATGGCGCCAGCCGTTAGGGTTTTTAGGTGTGATGTGTACAAGGACCCCATTGGTAAGACACAGGCTTGTATCCAGTGCAGGACGTGTGTCTGTTGGTTTCACTTACCTTGTGCAGGTGTTCAGGAAAGTGCTCTTGCGTTCCTCACTAACAATGAGATATTTTCTTATTTATTTACATCCTGCATAAATGTTCCCCGATCTGGACTTCAGAGTGTACTACAAGACGATATTGGTGCCTTGAATACCAAAACGGAATCTTTTATTAACAAGATGTGCAATGAACAGAGTGATATGAAAAATTGGCTGGAGGACTTAGTTACGAGCTTCAAATACTCGGTTACAAAGAAGATGTCATCCCTTGATGAAGAAGAACACTTCATTTATAAACAACTTTATCAAGCCTTATCAATAATAATAATAATAATAAAAATAATAATAATAATTTAAAAATTATAAACGACAATTTTTAAATTATTATTATTATTACTATTTATATATATATATATATATATATATATATATATATATATATATATATATATATATATATATATATATATATATATATATATTATAATGAGTTTATTAATAGTCAACAAAAAAAAAAAACAAAAGGACTTGTTTCAGTATTTGCTCTGCGCTGCAGCCGTTTTTCTTCAGCACCCAACAGTGCCGATTTCCAAATGAGAAGAGAAAAAAAGACCTTTTTTTTTCAAGCTGTTCAATCAATTCTGTCTATATTTTTTAAATTTCCAACTTATATACTAATTTATTCTATGGTCAGCATTAATTTGGCACAATAACCAATCTATAGTGAATTCGCTGTTCCCACGGGAATTTACACTTTTAACAAATTCTTTTCTTATTTTTGTTTTTAGTTACCATAATTTGTTGGCGCGTGAAAACAATTATTTAGAGAATATTCAAAAATCATATTGCATTACAAAAATCATATACATTATTCCTATGGTAACAGTTCACCACAAAAAGTTTAATGTTCATTTATGCTGACCAAGCACAAATTCAATTCATAATTTTACTTCACATAATTCTTAAAAATACTTATTGTAAACAAATATGGATTGAATTTCAAGTGCAATTAACTTATATTAAATAATATTCTTACAGTGCCTTTACTAAGTATAGATGCACTACACCCTTACCCTTTTAGGTTTGGGTATTATTAAAAATGAAACAGAAAAAAAATTATAATTAATGCTTATTTTAAGCGTTATGTACACATATTTTTTTTTTTTACTTCTAAATTGTGTTTGGTATTTATATTGTTACATTGAAATTCTATCTTTATGTTTCTTATCTATATTGTTTTTGTCAATTTAAATATTTTTTTAGCAAATTCTTATGTACTAGTTTTGTTTTAGTTTTATTAATTTCTAAAAGTACATTTAAATCTTCTAAATCAATACTTTGTATTTGCCTTTGTATGGGTCTTCATACCTTTTTCTATTTAAAACTTTAACTAAGACTAAATCTCCTATTCTAAGATCTATTTTATTCTGCTTCCTTTCAGATTCTATACTTCTTTTTATTTTTACTTCGAGGATTATTTCTCTTGCTCTTTGTAATGAGTGATGAAGTCTAATCTTTAGTTCATTTAAGTAGTTGTCAATATTATAAATCTTTCTGGAATCACTTAAAATGTCGTTTGGGAGTCTAGGAAGTCTACCAAAAATTAGTTCGAATGGTGAATAGTCTGTATCGACATTTGGTGTCGTATTGAAAGCAAAAGTATAATATGGTATCCATTCATGCTTATTATTGTCATTCACGAAATTTAGAAAATATTCATTCAGAACGCGATGATTTCGTTCTACCGTGCCCAATGTTTCATGATGGTAAGGTGTTGAAAAATTTTGTTTTATTTTTAATAATACATAAATCTCTCTCATTAATTCATTGGTAAATTCGGTTCCCTTATCTGTTTTGAGAATGTTAAATAAACCGTACTTTAAGACTATATGTTCTATTAAAGCTTTTGCGACAGTTCTGGCATCTTTTGACTCAAGCGGACAAGCAACAACATATTTTGTCAGTTCACACTGCATAGTAAGTATGTATCTAAATTGTCCAGATGGTCTTAATGGTCCAACTGTGTCCATTACAATAGTATCAAAACCGTGTGATGGTGTATCTGTTATGGCAGAGGGTTCTTTTGTATTCCTTATTTGTTTATGCCTTTGGCATGAATCACATGTGGTTATGTATTTCTTAACCATTTTGTTCATATTTTTCCATATATATCTTTGTTTTAATTTGGTAAGTGTTTTCCTTACTCCAAAGTGTCCTCCATGTGGTGAGTCATGAAATTCCTGTATCAATCTATATTGTGTTGTATTATCTTTTATTTCTCTTGGCATTCTGTATATGATTATTTCTATATCGTTCTTCTTTATATTCTTATACCTTTCTTTCAATTCTTCGGCCGTTATATACTTAAATATTTCATCATTATCATATAGTACGTACTTGTTGAATTTCAATTTCTTTAATCTCAATAAAAGTTTCTCCAAAAATGTTCCTGAAAACATAGGATTTTCGCTTTTATTGCATATTATTCGCGTTATTTTATCATTTTTCTCTCTCAATTCTTTTCTTAATTCTTGCTGCAGCTTATTATTATATATAAATCCAATCTTTTGGGTACCCTTAATATAATTTATTGACGTACATTCCCACTTCAGGAGGTGATCAGTCTCTTTTTGAGATATGCAGTCTTTTATAATATTTTCTTTTCTATGAACCTTCTTTCTATTATTATCTTCATCACATATTTTTCTTTTCATCACTACTTTTATTTATCATACTTCGTGTTATTGCCAAGGTTTTCCTTTCTTTTTCATCAATATAGATTGGAATCATGTCTCTTAATATTTGTGAATTTATGTTTATGCGTGATAGAGCGTCTGCATTCATATTATTTGTTCCTTTTTTGTATTTTATATCAAAGTCATAATCAGATAGTTCTAGTCTAATTCTGGTTAATTTTGAAGACGGGTTTTTATATGTAAATAAAGCAATAAGTGGTCTATGGTCTGTGACCACGGTAAATTTTCTACCATAAAGATATGTTCTAAAAAATTGTATTCCCCAATGAATACCTAATAATTCTTTCTCAATTACTGATTTGTTCTTTTCATGTTTGTTTAGCGTTCTGCTTGCAAAAGATATGGGTAGATCTTTACCGATTTCACCCTGTGATAGGACTGCTCCCAGAGCTACATTTGAAGCGTCTGTGGTTAGAATGAATTGTTCGTCAAAGTTCGGATAATGAAGTATAGGCGGGATTTTTAATTTGTCTCTTAGAATCTCAAATGCTATTTTGGAATCCTCCGTCCAATTGAAAGTTACTCTTTTTTTTAATAAATTATTTAAGCAAGTTGCTATTTTGGCGAAGTTTGGAATGAATCTTCTGTAATAATTGCAGAAGGCTATAAACCGTCTAACGTCGTCTGCGTTTTTTGGAACAGGATGTTGTTCAATTATTTTGTATTTCGTCGGGTCGGTTTTTATACCATTCTTTGTAATTAAATGTCCCAAATACAAAACTTCTGGTTTTAGGAAACAATATTTCGCTGGATTCAGTTTCTAATTGTATTGTTTTAGTCTTTTCAACACTCTTATAAGGTTATCATTGTGGTGCTTCAAACTGCATCCAAAAATAATGACGTCATCAACGTATAAAAATGCTTCCGACTCTAAACCAGCCAATGCTATTGTCAACATTCTTTGGAAACTGTTAGATGATATTTTCAAATGGTAATCTTGTATATTGAAAGTGACCGTTTGGTGTTGAAAATGCTGTTAGTGGTCTTGATTTTGGTTCAAGTTCTATTTGGTGAAACGAGCTTGTCATGTCTAAAGTGGAAAAATATTTAGCTCTACCTAATTTGTCCAATACATCTTCAAGTCTGGTTAAAGGAAATTTGTCATTTACTATCTTATCGTTTAAACGTCTGAAATCTACAACCAAACGCCATTGTTTTGTGTCGTTTTGACCCTTTTTTGGTACCAATAATACTGGAGAATTATATGGACTAATAGACGGTTCTACTACGTCTTTGTCTAACAACTCTTGAACCTGTTCAATTATTTCGTCTAATTTGGTTTGTGGCAGTCTATAACTTTTAATGTAAGTGGGTGTATTATCATTTAATTCGATACTTTGTTTATAAAAATTGTTTACCGTTAATGGTTCACCTTTAAGATGAAATACTTCTTGATATTGTCGTAGAATATCACATATGACTTTTTTATTTTCTTCTTCAAGGTTCTTGAAATCTAGATATTCTAGTTATCTCTGAAATCTTTGCTCTGAGTGTTTATTGTTATTGCAGATGTTAGTTTTATAAATTGTGTAATTTTTTAATGGTATATTTGTGACTCCCAACTTCTCTAGGCATACTGGTTCTTCTAATGTATTCAAGATTTTAACATGGCGTTGACCATTCTTGGGTATTATAGAGTTTGTTAAAAATATTCCGTTTTTATTTCTTTACTACATATCACACTATTTTCTTTTAAGTCAATTTTAATGGGTACTATCTTCTCTGTTCTCGGGGGTATGGTTGTATTATGTATTCTTTTTGTGTTAATCTCTAGTGGGATTATTATTTGCTCTCCCTCTGTGCAAGTATTTAAAGTTAGTGTCTCATAGTTAATCTGACAATTGTATTTACAGAAAAAATCTATTCCTAAAATTCCATCAGTACTGATAGGAAAGTCTTCTTCTACTAATTGAAATCTGTCTGTTAATACTTGTTCTCCTAGTACTATTTGTAAATCAGTAGTTCCTAACGTTTCTTTGAAGTCATTTGTAATGCCACTCAATCGGCAAATGTTGTCAGTATTCTTGTAATAGTTGTATATTACATTTTCTTTACAGAGTGATATCTCTGAGCCTGTGTCTATTAAAAATGTTCTTACTGATAGAAAAAGAAAATTTGATGTTCCAATATTTAGTATATATACTCTTAGTTTTCCCTGTTCGGAGATTCGTAATGAGTCTCCAGGGTTTGTACGTTTCCCTGTTGCTGTATAGTATGAACATTGGAGTGGCCTTTTCCTCTTGTGTTATTATTGTTTCTATTACCTCTGTTATTGTTATAGCCGTTGTAGTTATTGTTGTTATTGTCATAGTGTCTGTTATTTTTGTAGTTTCTGTTATTGTTGCTATGGTTTCCAATGTTACTGTTAGAGTTTCTGTTGCTATTGTTATAATTTCTGTTATTGTTGTTATAGCTTCTGTTATTCCTTATATTGTTGAAGTTCCTATCCATCTGTGGATTGATATAATTTGTATTTCTGTTATTTTTAAAACCTAAATTGTTTCTATTTATGTTATTGTAATAGTTTCGTCTATTATTATTTATTTGTAATGTTGTAGATGTATCTGATATTTGTAGTGATCTTTCCTGTGTGCTTGCAATATCAAAGGCTTGTGACAAGGTCTTGGGTTGTGCGGCTATTACAGCTGTTCTTATATCTTTATATAATTCTTCTTGAAAAATTTCTAAAGCTGGTTTTTCATTCATAGTCTTAATCGTAGATCGAGCTACCTGATTTGAACTGTCCTCAAGTTCCGAAGTTTGTACCAATGTCAAGTCTGCTATTAAAGTGTTAATACATTCTTTGTAATTAAGTACATTTTCTTTTTGTCTTGTATTTCTTAATTCATAATGTATGCTGCTTGACGTTCTTGTTGATTTGAAATGTTTTGTCAAGGCTGTCTTCAGCTTATCGAAAGTTTCAGGCGTATTTTGTATAATCAAAATGTCCCTGACTTTGTCCACTAATTTTATTTCCAATATATATTTTATCAGGTTCTTTCTTCCTTGCTCATTATGTTCAGAATGAACCATTTCTATCATTGAAAGGAAAATATAAACATGTTTTGGATTTCCGTCGAAAACTGGTATTGTTTCCGAAGCCTTCTTACAGTCAAAGTTCGACATGATTCTAAGATTTTCAACTTTTTCATCTATTTTCAATTTTTCCTCTTTATGTTCTGTCAATAGCTGAATTGCTGTTTCTCTCAAGTCTCTAAATTGAATAATCTTTTCGTCTCTTAAGGGAATCTCTAAATGTCCTACAAGTTTTCCGAATTTTTCACTTAACTGCTCTATTAACTTTAGTTTTTCTTGTATAGTTTCTTTTGTATATTTGTTTGTTATTGATTTCCTAGCATTCACAATTAATCTTTCTAATTCGTCAAAGATCTGCTCCATTGAAATTTTTGTTTGTTTTATTATTTATACATTTTGTACAGAATTTCTAACAACCTGTTTTTTTATATAGTGTTGTAGAAACTTGAATATTACTACTGCTACGAAAATTAATAATAGAATTCTTATTATTTCCTGGTCTATTGTTATTTTATTTGTATTTGTAGCGTTGGCAATCGCATGGCCCTCTACTTTTGCATCTGCGATACCCATTTTGATTTGTTCTAATGTATATTCTATTCTATCTTCCTCTGTTATCTGAAAAGTATGTAATTCTAGATTCATCACTTATTTAAATTTTCTTGGGTTTTTCTTACTTTCCTATACATTTTTACGAAAAATATATATACAAAATCTTTAAAGTGCAATTTTAATGTTACATCAAAATCCTAGAAGAATGTTTTATTTTATTTTTTTTATATTATATTTTATTATGGTTTCTCCAACCGGCCTTCCTGAGTTCTATCAGTTGCTGTATCAATCGTTGTTTTTGTCTTCCCTCACTGATGCCTATTATACGCTGCAGGTCCTTGCAGGCTTTCTGAAATTTTAGCTTCTTTCCTCCTTTCTTCTTTTTACTTGTGGCTTGGTTTCTAAAGTTTTGTAGATGTTTGAATGCACATTCCGTTAAGTCTGCACAAGAGTAGGATCCGTTACTTTTGAGGGCAACGAGAGCGAACCGAATTCTAGATGTTTGAATGCACATTCTTAAAAATACTTATTGTAAACAAATATGGATTGAATTTCAAGTTCAATTAACTTATATTTAATAATATTCTTACAGTGCCTTTACTAAGTATAGATGCACTACAATATATATATATATATATATATATATATATATATATATATATATATATATAGATATATTTAAATATATACATATTAGTTTTGGTATTTCGTCCTCCTCCCAGTCTCAAATAGCTTTGTTGATTCTTGTGGGGACGGAAAATTGCAGTTTATATTAAATACATATGCGTATTTATTTTTTATTAATTATAGATTTTTATTAACATTTCTTCCTAAAAATTTTAAATTAAAAGAGGTTCATTTTTGTTTCGTTTATTATATTTAAGTGCTGCACACTCGCTTTATTAAAAGATGATTAAAGAATGTATAAATATATATGTATATGTTTTATTATTATATTATATTATATTATATTATTATATTATATTATTATATTATAATATATTATATTATATTATATTATATTATATTATATTATATTATATTATATTATATTATATTATATTATATTAATTATATTATATTATATTATATTATATTATATTATATTATATTATATTATATTATATTATATTATATTATATTATATTATATTATATTATATTATATTATATTATATTATATTATATTATATATATATTATATTATATTATATTATATTATATATTATATTATATTATATTATATTATATTATAATATATATTATATTATATTATATTATATTATATTTATATTATATTATATTATATTATATTATATTATATTATATTATATTAAATTATATTATATTATATTATATTATATTATATTATATTATATTATATTATATTATATTATATTATATTATATTATATTATATTATATTATATTATATTATATTATATTATATTATATTATATTATATTATATTATATTATATTATATTATATTATATTATATTATATTATATTTATATTATATTATATTATATTATATTATATTATATTATATTATATTATATTATATTATATTATATTATATTATATTATATTATATTATATTATATTATATTATATTATATTATATTATATTATATTATATTATATTACATTATATTATATTATATTATATTATATTATATTATATTATATTATATTATATTATATTATATTATATTATATTATATTATATTATATTATATTATATTATATTATATTATATTATATTATATT